>CM059280.1:14060379-14132879 GCA_030347295.1 Setipinna tenuifilis | reverse complement strand
CAGAGGCGTCGTTAGGATGCTCGTTTCATTAGCAATTTCACTTTCCGCCTCACTTGCCGCCCGCGTGCCCTGCTGATTGATGGAAAGCCAGCCATGTTTATTTGGATATCAGGGAATGAAATATTCATATTGTACGCTTTCCCAAGCAGAAGTTATCTAGATGCGGCGTAAATGGTACTCGGGATTAGATTTTCACAGCAGATTGCTGTTATTAAAGAGAAAGGAGGAAGGGTGGGTGGAGGGAGGGAGGGAGGGAGGGAGGGAGGAGAGAATAAGGGCGGGGGGTGGGGTGGGTGGGGAGTCTGGGGCTGTTGTGACCAGCCATCTTCCTGGGAGGCAATCTATTTCTTTTCTTTCTTTCTTTTTTTTCTTTTTTATCCCTTTCTCTCTCACTCTCTCGCTTTTTCCTCTCTATCCTCCCAGTCGGAGTCGGAATGGCCAAGTGGGCTCTTAATGCACTGGAGCAAAAGTGCTTGGCTCCGCAACCTTTCACGCCTTCACCTCCCCTTTGCGTGATCGAATAGTTAATGACTTTGACTTTCCAGAGGGAAAGTGAGAGAGAGGGAAAGAGAGAAAGGGAGAGAGAGAGAGAGAGAGAGTGCAAGGGGCCCAAGGTCTGCCCATGTTCGTGCCTGACACACTTGTCTGCCTGTCTGACACACACAACACACACACAGACACACACACACACACACACACACACACACACACACACACACACACCTGCTTGCCTGCCTGCCTGTCTGTCTGGAAGCTGGCGTGGCCCTACATGCTCGGCCGCTGGCCCCCACTGCCCACTCGCTCTGACTCAACACTTGACCGGTGATCTTCCAGCGCCCCTGGCTGACAGCGAGAGCCAAAAACTGCAGCTCCCCTGACAGCCTCTCACTGACCCGCCAGCTCTCTGGGTCTTCTCAGCCATACAGGCGGCAGAACAGCTCCAAGAGATCTTTTTTTATTTTATTTTTTTAAACTTACGTCTGTGTGGTTTTTATGTGTCTATTTTGATGTGTGTGTCTGGTGAATCTCTTCTCTTTCGCAAACATTTCCCACCCATTCAAACATACCCTCTCAACACAGGCAAGTGTGTACTGCACATGGTTTCTTTATCTTATGCACATACTCACATACACACACATACAAATAAAGTCTTTCTCTCGTGTGTCCTCTCTCTACTCTCTAAACATACACGCACATACAAATAGACTGTCTTTTTTACTAAGGTCCACTCTCTCTCTCTCTCCTCTCTCTCTTTCTCTCTCACACACATACACAAATGGACATGCTTTCTCTTTTTCACTGAGGCCCACATACACACACACTGTCTCTCATGCATTCTCTCACACACAAATAGACATGCTCACTAACTCGCTCTGTTTCTGCTAGGGCCCATATACACACACTCAGACATTCTCACTCTCTCTCTTGCACTGACACACAGACACACTGACTTGCACACATACACACACACACACACACACACACAGAGCCCCACACCTCATTAGCGCATCTGCTGCTCCTCGTGCTGCTGGAGTATGACCCTGTCTAATTGTGTGCCTCTCGCTAGTGCACGCGCACTCGTTTGCCCCGCTCCTCTCCTCTCCTCCTCTCCTCTCCTCTCCTCCTCTCCTCTCCTCCTCTCCTCCGCCTGATGTGGTCACTGCTTATTTATTCTCCTCGGGGCTCCTCTCGCGCATTACAATGATTGACTCATTTCATTCCACGCACATTTTCACCCCCGATGATTATTTGATCAGCCCCCCCTAACACACACACACACACATATATATATATACACACACATAGACACACACTCACCCCCACATCTCTACTCACGGTCCCACACTTGTTAGAAAGTTGTAATGGCAGCCAGCCACTTTATTATTATTCACACCCCTCATTGTCTCTTTCTGCTAATTACCCACAAAGCAGTATCTCTTCTCGCTTTGGCTTTTTTTCCCCCCATTGCCGTTTTTTTTTTTCCCTTCTTCTTTTTTTTTCCTTGGCGTGTCCGTGAGTCTGTTTGTCCCGGCGGAATTAAGTGGCTCGAAAAGGGCACGCATTAGCGATGCAGCCGGAATGGCCAACAAGCCAATTGGGTATGCAAAGCCTCCGAATGCAGACAAAAACAACCATCTCCAGGATGGAGGGGCGGAGGGAAAAAAAATAATAAAAAAAGAGCGTGAGGGTCACATTAGAGCAAGGCAGACCTCGTCCAAATGAGCAGAGCAGAATATTTGCATTCATTTAGGAGAAGGGGGCACGAGGGGACTGGCAGTCAGGTGAAGCAGCCCCCCACACACACACACGCACACACACACACACACACTCCACCCCCACTTCACTGGGACCCCAGTGCCCAGCGAGGTCACTCCTTAACCAGGGCTGATTGGATGTTGGCAAACATGTTGCTCACCGTTCAGCCATATCTTGGCTTGACCTCCACCTCATCTCCGTCTCATCTCCACCTCATCTCCAATCCCAACACCCTCCCTCCCTCCCTCTCCCTCCTCTCCCAACCCTTACCTAGCCCCTCATGCAGCAGTCAGGTCAGTGGGGAGCCACACCACAGCCCTCCTCCAGCTCTAGGGCACAGCTGCAGGGAGAGGGAGAGACAGGGCAGGAGCCCATGGCCCCACTGGGGAAGCTCAGAGCAGGAGGCAGAGGAGCATGGGGACAGCAGAGAGCACAGCAGAGGAGAAGAGGAGGTCAGTAGAGGAGAAGAGGAGGTCAGTAGAGGAGACGAGGAGGTCAGCAGTGGAGAGGAGCTCAGCTCTGGAGTAGGGGTAGGTCAGAGCAGAGGGAGATGCCCCTAAAGGGGAAGGTTACGACTAGGGCAGTGCAGGTTTGACCTCTGTCAGGCACTTATGGCAGACAAAGTGTTGGACAAATGAATGAGGCAAACACTTGACATGTAGATGTCTCATGTGGGTTTTAGGAGAGACGTACTGTATATGGTTTAGCTCATTTGTAATTACACTAGAGGAACAGCTTGTAAATGCAAGCAATGCCAGGCCTCTGTGGATCGGTTGCCATAAGGGAGGTGTTTGGGTTTAAAATGTAATGTAATATAAATGTAAAATACCTGGGACCAATGGATTTAATATTAAATATGTTTTGCTAGCATTAAAGGCTCCACAACCTAGCTTCGACAAATTGCGGAAAATTAGACTCCAATCGTAATCCACACGCTGTTGGGGGTAGTTTGACACCTGTGTGCAGGGTTGTATTGAAAACAATGGACTCTAAACTACTAGAATGTTGGAAGCACCATGTTGAAGCTGGTGTACGGCCTGTTGTAAGTATTTAATTTCCCCTGACCTCAGTGGAAGGGGGCAAGAGAAGGGTGTGGTAATATAAGGGTATGCAAAGAGGAACAATTAGGAAGCATCTGTAATACGTATGTAGCAGGACGGCTTCTAGTACATGTCTTGTAGTATCACCTTTAGTAGCCTGTAGTGGGGCTCCTTGTATGTGATGTGACAGTGATTTACCTCTTGTGTTGGTGTCAGGCATGGCCAGACCTGGGTGGCAGTGGCCAACAGTCGGAGGGAGCACACCCGGAGGAAGAAGGCCCTGGCCCTCAACCTCCCCAGCAGCTAACGCCCAACACCCATCGCCCCGTGCCGCCCAGCGTGCCTGGCCACACCTTCCCTGTGGAGGTGGCCCGCCGGCTGGCCCAGAGGGCCCTGGAGAGGAGGCCTCTACTGAGTCTGCGGCGGGGCAGGGGGGGGACGTGGGGCAGCAGACACACACCTGCTGTGGGCATGGGCCTCCACCACCACTCTCTCTGGAAGACCACCGCTGTGCCAATATGATCTCAGAGAATAAGTGTGTGACAATGAATGTACTGTTAACAAGGCAAATGTATGCAGAAGAGGCAGTTTCTTTTTTTTTCTTTGGGGGTGGGGGGTGGGGGGGATTTTTGGGGATATATTTGTAACTGGGTTGTTGTGTAACTGGGGTGTGTCCATTTGTATGTGAGAACTTCTGCATATGTTTTCAGGGAACTGTAAACTGTGAAACATTGAAATGATCTAGTTTGTATCAGAGCCATTATGCTTTATGTTCTGGTTTGAGCCATTGTTACTGATGTGTTTTTATTTGGTATTTAACATTCAGTGGTGTGCTTGTGTAGCTGAAGTTTCTTCATAAATTGAAGAAGTATATTTATTGGAATGTCATCACCACTGTAACCTTTTTTTATTATTATTTTGTACATTCAGGTATTTTACAGGGTTGCTTTTATTCAGTATGTTGTACCTCCTGGCCTTTATTATCAATAATTATTTTTAAAGATTGTAGAAAATGTGCACCTTCTTTGTAAGATTGGTAGCCATCCTTTGGTTGCCTGGGTTATGCGTAATCACTGAAGTTGTTGTAATATTGTGGAATTTTTCGCCATACGGTGCCATATTCATCACTGTGAATTAAAGCTATATGAAATTGATTTGGCAGCATCAGAATGTGTTCTAAAACTATTTTAATAAACTGTGGCTTCCCAAGTGAATCCCCTGTGCGTCCAGAGACTTCTCTAGATTATAGCTCTGTATGCTTTTGTTCCTCATATGTTCTGGTGCTCTGAATAGCAATGAGTGGTTGTGTTAAATGGGTTAGTTCCACAGAAGATGTGCAGTCTCAACAGTAGCTACTATCTAAACATGCATATAGGAAAAGGAAGTATAGCATCTAGTCTGTTGAATAACCTAGTCATACTCGCTTTACAGAGTAGTAGAGGCTAGGGTTTATCTACTGTATGCTAGTCTCATATGTTCAGTGCTTATTAACTTGAGTGTGTATATACCTATGAAACCCTTTTTTGCTTAAAAGCACTGTATCTGTATCTGCCTGCATTTGCTGGAGAGTTATGCACAGTGCTGTATTATACAACTGAAGGGGTGATATTGAAGCTATTAAGTGGACCCATTAAAAAAGGGAGCACACGTTTTCATAGCTACCTATCATTTGCGCAGCTGATGAATTCCACCCACATTACATTTTTGTATTACATAAAAGCTTAAAGGCAGCTTAACTGTCATTTCCATATGGCACCATGATTAGCAGGAGTGTTGGCGTTTAAAACTTGAAATTAAGAGCAGTGCTCCGAGGGCTTTAATGGGATGATTTCCCTCAAGCTGTGGAAATGACAAAATGGGAAATCTGACATGTTTGCTCGTCATGCGTGTGGACCTGAAATAGGATTTCCATCTTCAGCCTGCAGACTCAAATTACTTATGACCAGCGCTTGTAAGAATGCATACCATTTATTTTTTAACCAGACCTGTCCACCAATATAAGGGGGGGGGACTTGTTGGCTTTCAGAAAAATAAAAAAAATATGCATATGGTTAAAGAATAATTTTGCACATATGAAATGGAAGTGTGGTCGTGGCCTCTGGGCTGTGTATCCTACCTGTCTTTTCCTGCACACACACACACACACACACAGACAGACGGTAGTAAACAGGCGCTGTGCTGGTCTGCCGGTGGCCACACACTCCAGTGGTCAGGGGTCATGTGTTCCTGGTGTTGATTTCCTGTAGCCGCTGACAGTGAAGTGATGCAGGAGTGGTTACAGTCAAAGGGATCAAGCCGCGGCTGTTTGCTCAGCCTCCCACCCGGATAAACCCCCCCCCACCACCTTTCAGGGCCGAGAGGAGACCATCTCTTTCTGCTTTGGCGAAATCAATAGGCAACATTCTCTCTAGCAAAGCAGTCAATACCCCACACTTAAGGTGTCTGAGGAAACTAAAGAAGGCCAATAATTGTTATTAATGCCCTGGGCTTTCCCTTCTCAAGCCCCAGCCTTTAAGGGTGCTTGTGGCGCTCCACACGTAACGTCAACACAACTCGTGCGGCGGAGGCCTTGCAACCAGCACCTGTACGCGAAGACAGAGTAGTACAGCTGTGAGCAAAAATAGGACAGCGTGGCCAAACCGCAACACACATGAGAAAAAAACAACTTGCAGTTGTCCCATTTTAAGTAATTGTGATGAATACAATGTCAAGTAATTTCTCCCAACTCCTCATTGTTTTTTTTATATCTGCTGTGCTGGTGTAGCAAAAGCCTTTGATACAGTAGCTCTTAATTATTGAACAATATCCGCCCCGTGTGACTAATACGAGGGGCCACATTGTTCAGTCTCCGTGCTGACAGGAGTATCAGACAGCATGGCAGATTAAAGTAATGATGCCACTCGTTAATGCAGCTTCCCTTCGCCTTTAATGAAGCCAGTTTATTTTGGTGTGAGGAGGCGATGGCATCAATAAAAAAAATCTAAGTTCTAAAAAAATAAATAAATAAATGAAAAAGATGTGAGAGCTTACAGGAACATAAGAGTGCTGTTGTTCAAGGAGGGGGGGATGGAGGTGGGGGGATGCTTCTTTTAATTCTGCGTGGGATGAAAAACATGATAAAGACAGCCTATGGAAGGCATCTCATCCATTATTTAATGCATCAACCTCAGACTTGATGAAAGTGTAATCTAGTTTTTTGTATGCCATAATAATCTTCAGCGAGAAGGTGTTTGTGCCGCCATGTTGTGCCTTGCAAACAAATATGCACCATGTGGAGGTGACAGTATCGCTCCCAAGGTCAGCCATTCACTCGTCTTAAAAGCTTTGAAGTGCTGCAATCATCATTAAATGGTGGCGAGAATATCCATTCGAAGACACTTACTCAGTCAGTGTACAGCGTAACGCACACTGATTCTAAAGCCATCCCTGGAGAACCACGCCAGAAATGTACTTTATACTTAGGGGTGCAACTCTTGCATTGTCCTTTCGCTAGTGACCTCGTCATTTACTCAACGCCGAGGAATCCGAAACATTTATCTCTTTCTGGTCTTCACTAAAAAACACAAGCAGGGGAGAGAGGAATGAGAAAGGGCTGTGTGTGTGTGTGTGTGTGTGTGTGTGTGTAGGTTGGTTACATTCTTCTCTTGATTCAATCAAGCGAAGGCCGTCCCCAGCAGGGCCGGGGGAAAGAGGAGACGGCTCAAGTTAAGTTTCCACTGAGGCCTGCTGAGCCTCACACGCAGCCTTGGATGTAATTGGGTCCCAGAAGGCGCTTCGTTATGGCAGGGGGTTAGGAGGTAACAAACAGAGGCTCTGTGTGAGTGTGTGTGTGTTTGGGGGGTGGTGGGGGGCTTGAGGAATGCCCCTGCATTGCCTTGCCCTGCCACATAGCCAGCTGCCTGCCTGCCTGCCTCCCTGGCACCGTCACAGCCCTGGAGTTAATTAAAAGAGCGCTTGATGCACCGTTTTCCTCATCAATCTCACTTGTGCTCTTATTACGTTTGTAATGACAGTGGGCCCTGTCCCTCACTGCTGAGAGATGCGAGGGCAGCAGGGGTTTGGCAGCGGGGGGTGAGGGAGATAGAGAGGGAGAGAACGAGGGAGAGGAAGAGGAGGTAGGGGAGGGAGGGGATGAGAGTGAGGGACATCAAGGGCTGTGTCTCCAATAAACCTCCCAACCACCTGACAGTGGCCAAGACATGACAACATGCCTTGTCTTTCCCTGCTTGTGGTCTCAGAGGGGAAGGAGTGGGGGTATTTTGTCTGTGTGTGTGTGTGTGTGTGTGTGTGTGTGTGTGGTTAACCTTGCCGTATGACGAGCGGCTTCTCAAACGCCCCGCTGCTGACGGCTGCCGTCGAGGCTCCTGAGGAAGAGGAGGAGGAGGAGGAGGAGGCAGCCCACGGGCGGGCAGGCGGGTGGAGGAGAAGCTTTTATTATTAAGCCTCGGACAGGCGGGAGCGCGGCCGCTCGCAGGCCGCCTTTTTTAATTCCCTTCATCATCGCAAAGACCTTCAAGCTGAAATCTCCTGTAAAGGTGACGGCCGCCTCTGTCATTCACGCGGGGGATTTTCAAATGTCAGCCAGAACCAGAGATTTGTCTCATTAAAACACCGCCGGATGACCACCCGAGCCTTACCCCTCCTTTTTCCCCCCCATCTCTCTCTCTCTCTCTCTCTCTCTCTCTCTCCCCCTCTCTCTCTCTGTCAGACGAACACCTGAGAAAAGAGGGACTGAGAGGAAACATTTATAATCATCTCTGCTGGCACATGGACCTTTGGGATCCAGAGGAACAAGGATAAATGCAAAGTTGAGCTATTCTGGTAGGAATCTGAGCTGCTCTATTTTAGATGGGGGGCATCTTTGTCTGGATGCATACACACACACACACACACACACACACACACACACACACACACACACAGCCCCTAATAGCGTAAATGGCAGTGAAAGTGCAAGTTCCTCTTTTCAGTTGCACAAACAGCTTTCTGATTGTCCTTGTTCCATTACTCTGGACACTCAAAGCCGTCCGATAAAATTGCAGTGTTGTGTTGTGTGTGTGTGTGATTTGGCCCATTAATGTTGTTTAATCCATTCTTTAAAAACACCCCAAAAGTTGTTGCGAGGCTCCTAACAGCGGGGTAAGAGGCATGATCAATCTCACAACAGACGCGAGATGTGCATTTTGTTAGAAGTGCAGTGTGTCCAATTTGTTCACCTGTACGTTTACAGAAACACTTCCTAAAACTTCTGTTTGGAGGGGGTTAAGGGGTGGCAGTGGTGGTGGTTGTAATATAATTTCATCATCCAAGCCAACCAACTAAACCAGTTATTTGAAATCCAATTGTGACCCTTTCCAGGGACTAATCGTGACCTAGAGACACAACACAAGTGAAAAATCTTCCCCTAAAATCCTCAGCAAACCTGCTGCAGGTTTACTGGCCCTGGGGAAAGTATTTTTGAGAGGAGTAAAGGACGTGGCTTTGTTTGGCCAAGGAGGGTCATCCATCATAATTATAATTAGAAAGTGTCGCCTCACCTTTCTGCCACATCAGCCTCTGATTTAATATTCCCTGCCTGTGGAGAGTAATTGAATTGTGTGTGTAAGAGAAAGGAGTGTGTTTCAGCCAGCAAGAGAGGGAGAGAATAGTTAAGTGTGTGTGTGTGTGCATGTGTGTGTGTGTGTGTGTGTGTGTATGTGTGTCTTGTGTTTGCATATGAGTTACACCCAAGGGGTTCTGGGGAAAAGGGGAATTAATTAAAACACAGGTCTATCCTTTTCAGCTGTGCCAGTAATGAGCAGGTCCAAAGCCATGAATGCTTATGTATTCAAATAGGAGCGGGCTGAGTGGGGCCTGTGTTCTTCAGGAGAAGCTGATGGTGGAGGAAAAAAAAAATGCTATTGTGAAAATATGAGACAAAAAAAAATATTTGCGCTGGTATCAACCTTGGAAAAAGACAGTTAATTACTTTCACAGGTTGACCTGAACAGACCTGTGAAAAACTAAAATGACTTTAAAATATGTAATCAGTTTGGCATGCTGGGTCTCCATAGAGAGATGTGTAATGATGTAAGCAGACTAGCCCAAAGAGAGAGAGAGAGAGCGAGCGAGCGAGAGAGAGAGAGAGAGAGAGAGAGAGAGAGGCAACACAGGCTCTAATTACAAAACAATTATTTTAATATAATTTCCAAAAAAAAAAATCCCACAAATAATGAGATGCACTCAGTGCACCATCACAGATAAACATCCATTATGACTGACAGCAATGGTGAGTCATGGGGGGCTAAGGGCTTAAAAACAACCTGTACAAAAAAAAAACAAAGGAAGCAAAACAGAAAGAAGGCTAAAAAAAAGGAGTGAAAGAAAAGAAAAGAAAAGAAGTGGGTCCATAAGGATGGAAAAGAAAGCTGAGTATAAATGAGTGAGAGAAACCGTATCACCTCCAACCCCATCTCACCCAGCAAGTCCCCCAATTTAGAGTGAGTGTGGTGGGGGGGGGGGGGGGGGCCGCGGTGGCCCCCCTTGGCGGAGACGAGCGGCCCTGACAAGCAGCTCGAGAGGGCACAAGTCCCATGCTGGGTGCTAAATCTGATCCTCCATGTTGCCAAGACAACACCTATGCCCGCTTTCCACAGCACACAATGCACCGCCGCCACCCTAATGTGCGAACAAACAACACACACACACACACGCGCACACACATGCACACAGACACACACAGACACACACACGCACACAGACACTAAGTCTTAGCCAGAGGTTCCTTTTTTTAGGCTTGTTTGTTTCTTAAGAGTTCTTTTTTTTAAATCAGGAAGGGGGGGGGGGGCACTGGGTCTCTGGGGTGTGAAGTGATAACAAATGTCTCAAGACAAAAGAAAAGGTGAAACCTCTTCTCTTCCACTACTCTTCTCTGCTAGTAACTCCCCCCGACATGATCAAGTGGAACAGTAACAGTGATCCCTGGTACACAAAGGGGGGAGCCCCCCCTTGCTCCACTGAGAAGAAGATTTCCTAAAATAATGTCTAAAGAAATTATCGCAACTTATACAGAAATGACCATTTGTACAAATGGACTGCCTGAAAACAAGAAACAAGTTACACACAATGTCTATTTCCATGCTAAAATATTAAATCTAAAACATCCGGGATCTCTTTTTTTTTTGTGTACAATAATTTTCCGTTGTTGTGACTTGAAGTCTGAATGTGTTGGTGGAGGAGAGTAATAAAGCAGCCATTTCATGGGGCTCTCTGCTCTGCCTGCACACACAGAGGACAATCAGTCAGCCATCCTCCAAAGGGGCTGGGCTGGGCTGGGCTCGGCTCTAAGCTCTTGCCTTATACAAGTGTGCCTACTGCTGGCCAAACAAGGGAACTGCAGGGGGCTTCGTCAGCCATGGCTGAGGCGAGTGCGAGCTGGGAGAGACAACACAGCCTGGGAGAAGGGGCCACACAGAGAGAGAGTTTGTCTGATGAAACAGTGCTTTAGCGGAGGACAGGTGGTGTTTGAAAGGGGTCGTCCACTCAGCGTCCGGTGAAGGTCACAGGCCGAAGCGTGCAGGGGTGCGTTTGGGGGTGGAGGGCACCTCCTCTCGTCTGCCAGGGGTGCAGATTCGGGTGGACCTGAACAAGGGGGAGAAGGTGGCATTACTTCACCAGGTTGTTTTTTTTTTACAATACATTACAACAACTGGATTACAAATATATACCCTTCAGACCCTCTGCAGCCTCTATATAACACAGTGGATGTGTGTTCCTCAGCATTAGTAAACACAGATGTTTGAAACCACTGCTTCTGCTTTTAACCATGACAAAAGGTTCAAGAAACTTGCTCTGATGATTACTATGATTAGTAAAACTATTTCTCTCAATACAGATCTCTCTCTTTGTCTTGAGAGGGTTATACATATTATCTTGCCTACCGCTTAATCTAGTGACTACACAACAGCCTCAGTGATAAATCTGACACCAATTTCTGGTCTCAGAGACCAAGTTTTTTTCTTGTTTGCATTAGGGCAATTTAAACAGGTGAAGAATCTCTGAATGTCTTATGCAGCGATCTTAGTGACGTGTATATGGGGCAAATCGCTCTTTTAATGAAACGTGATGGATGCCTATGTGAACAGCAGTGTGGCGAAGGAAGGAGCGGGTGGGTCGGACAGTAGTGTGAGTGAGCGACAGACAGACAGGGCTGGATGGAAAGGGGGGTGAGACAGTAGTGTGAGTGAGCCAAATACAGACAGGGCTGGATGGAAGAGGGGTAAGACAGTAAGTGTGAGTGAGCCAGAGACGGATAGGGCTATATGGAAGAGGGTGAGACAGTAGTGTGACTGAGCCAGAGACAGACAGGGCTGGATGGAAGGGGGGTGAGACAGTAGTGTGAGTGAGCCAGAGACGGATAGGGCTGGATGGAAGGGGGGTGAGAAGTGCTGAAAGTGAGGACAGGGGAGAGTAAAAAGGACAGTCCGTCTCTCCGAGGGCCGCTGCGGTGCGGTGCCATGACAGCGCAATCTATCATCTTTAATTACAGCCGCTACCAAGCAGTCCCCCTCCACACGGCCCGCAATTACACCCATCAGGCCCTGACCTCAGAACCAACTACCTCCCCCGACCGCCCCCCACCACCGCACCCCCCCACACACACACTCTTCCACACCTCCACACCCATCACACTTCACCCGAGTAGCCAGCAGGTGAATTCATACATCCAGCCTCAGACGTGCCAGCATCTCCTGCCTGCTTTGTCATCTCTGTCCCGATCAATGCGCTTTCAATCTCTGCCCCACCACGGAAGGGACAAAAAAAACAACTGAAGGAGGAGAAGCTTGTAGCAGCACACCTCAGTCCTGCCCCCCACACACACACCCCACATACACACACACACTTCCCTTCTTTTACTTTTTTACTTTACTGTTGCTAAATTGAGCCCCATGCAAAGGAGGCTTGTTGTTTTATCTGTGGGCTGTCTGGGGGCTCGTGGTGCAGGGCAGCAAACACAAAGAGAGTACTACTGACCCCCCCCCACCCCACCCAACCACCCCCTTTCCTCCCTCAGATCTGAGTGGACCAAAGAGGGGGAGCACAGGGGCAAATGGGGTGGTGCTGGTGGGGGTTGGGGGGGGGGTGCATGATGGAGAGAGATGGATGGATGGAGGAGCTATGGGGTGGGGTGAGAGTGGGGGTGTGGTGGGGGTGTAGACACTCAGTGAGATTAAAGCCAAATTCAGGGTAATGTGCCGCCTGTCTCCTAATGCTCTGTGAAGTTTGGGAGGCAGAGTGCGAGCCGATTTTTGGAGTGGTCCCAGTGTGTGTGTGTGTGTGTGTGTGTGTGTGTGTGTGTGTGTATACACACTTGGAGGGGCTCTCCTTTTCAACTGCCAGGTGTGTTGTGTGTGTGTGTGTGTGCGTGTGTGTGTGTGTGTGTGTGTGTGTGTGGCTGAGCCTTACAGCAAGAACAGAGGCAGAGATTGTGATAATGGAGACACAATAACGGCTCTCTAGTTTCCGGCGTACGCACGGCTCCTCATCTCCATTGATCTGGCAAATGTACAGACACACTGGGCAGCTGGGAAAAAAGAAGCCCATTCTCTCCATCCTGTCAGCTCTCATACAGCAGAGTGACCTTGTCAATTCATGTTGTTTTGTTATTCTCCTTCTTTCTGAGAGGGCCCTAAACGACAACACTCCTTCCCTTTTTGTATGCTGGTGAAAAGGAAGGCCCAGCTCACTTGCACTTCTGTTGTTGGGACTCGATGGAAAAATACATCAGAACTCAGGTGTGGCTATTCACTCACATTCAGTGTAATGGCTGTGCTGTGCTCCACAGTTAAGTACTGAACACTGAGGGTTTTTTTTTTTTTTTTGAGCCAATGGGAGGAGCCATGAACAGGAAGTTCCTAAAGGAGGATCCCTAAATTATCATCCTAAAAAAAAATTATAAATAACAACAAAAATAAGTTTACCCACATGAAAGGCAATCCCCCTCGCTTTTTGTTTTTTGTTTAAATGAGATGAGCACAGAGTCTTGATGAGAATACTGTCAGACGCCCAGACAAAAGGCTCAGGCGCCGAGATAAACACGACTGATTAATTAATAAAGTGCTCGTTGCCAGTGGAACTCATCTTCTTCTACTGCCACTCCTGACAGAGAGGTGTGCAAAATTAATTTTGGGGGGGTGAGGATGGGGGGGGGAGGATAAGGGGGGGGGGGGGGGGTGTTCATCAGAAAATGAAGGCCCCGGTCTATCTCTCCCTCTCTCCATCTCTCCCTCTCTCTCGCGCACACATGCGCTCCGTCTCCACTGTGGCCCAGTGAAAATTGCTACAGTAATGGGGGTCAGCCAGGAGTCAATATTATTTCTGTTCCCCTCATGTGGAGACAAGAGGTGAGAAAAGCTCATCAAGAAGACAAAGAGAATCACAGACGAGGAGGGGGGGAACGAGAAACAGTGAGAGAGGGAGTGAGGGAGAGAGAGAGGGAGAGAGAGAGGGAGAATGAGAGACAGTCAGAGAGGGAGTGGGATAGAGGGAGTGGGAGAGAGAGAGAGAGAGAAACAGAGAGGGAGAACGAGAGACAGTGGGAGAGAGAGAGAGAGAGAGAGAGAGAGAGAGAGAGAGAGAGAGAGAGAGAGAAACAGAGAGGGGGTGGAGAAGAGAAAAAAAAGGCTGGAAAAAAAAGAAAAAGGTGAGAATAAGTCGAGCAGGCGAAAAGGGATGAATGAGGATGCTAAAATGGCCGAGAGAAGAGTGCAGCTCCTCTGCTGGCGACAGTCGTGTGTGTGTGTGTGTGTGTGTGTGTGCATGTGTGTGAGAGAGAACATGTATAACTACAGCAAGGAGCGATGTCAGTGGGTGTGTTGCTTTTTAAAGGACAGAAAATAGCACATTATTTGTGTGGCTTCCTTAAAAGTCAGGTTTTACTGGAGTTTTGAGTTTCCGGCCATACACACACCTCCACGTCCATTAAGACCTCTGCATGACCCGCCCTGGGAAGCTGAATAATCATTAGGCCTCCCTTCTGGAAGGGCAATTAGGAGCCATTTTCATCATGCCTGGGCCCTAATGTGGCAATTATGCACGGGTGTCCCTGCACGCTGCGGACCCTACTGTGTTAAACGCCAGTCCCCGGCACTAATATAGGCACCCAAGGGTTCTGGGTAAACAGGGGGGGTGTTAAGCCGAGCAGAAATGGCCTCGGCCACCAGCTCTCACCAGGGGGGCCCAGGGAGCCATTAGAGTCGCCACTGGACCCTCCGCAAACACTTTTGTATGGTTAATTACATGCAGGCATTGTACCTCACACTCACACTC
Source organism: Setipinna tenuifilis (assembly GCA_030347295.1). Classification (NCBI taxonomy): domain Eukaryota; kingdom Metazoa; phylum Chordata; class Actinopteri; order Clupeiformes; family Engraulidae; genus Setipinna; species Setipinna tenuifilis. The sequence continues at coordinate 14,118,276 of CM059280.1, read as the reverse complement.
ACACACACACACACACACAGACACACACACGGCCATGCATGCTGGTCATGGACTTGGCATAAAGTTCAGGGGCTGTGCATATTGATTTAAGTAAACGAGCAAGAGTTACAGAGTGAGCACCTATAAGCATGCAAGAGTGTGCAGGTCTATTGGTGTAGGAGTGTGCGTGTGTGCGCGTGTGCGTGTGCCTGTGTCTGTGTCTGTGTCTGTGTCTGTGTCTGTGTCTGTGTCTGTGTCTGTGTCTGTGTCTGTGTCTGTGTCTGTGTCTGTGTCTGTGTCTGTGTCTGTGTTGAGGATGACTACCTGACGCCCAGGTTGTTCTTCTTATCCTGCTCCTCCTTGCGTGCTCGGATCTGCTGCTCAGCCATGGACATCTCCTCCTCCATGTTGGTGATCTCCTCCTTGGCACGACGCCGGTTCTCCTACGGGGAGAGAGAGAAGGAGGAGAGTAAGAGAAGGAAGTGAGATATGGAAAGTGAGGTATAGTGTCTCTTCAAGTCTAAGGGACATTGTCCGCACTAACACTACAAGGCTGTGTGCACAGAGTGACAAGCATAGTCCAAATCACCACACATACAACTTTGATAGAAAATGAGCTTGGTGGGTGCTTGCTAAATTAAAAGTTTACAGAAAGCAGTGTACAAGTTATCCATCAGTGGACAAACAGGTAGGGTTAGACTGCTATCATGGGTTTCATTTAGCCTTGGCAACCAAATCCCTTCTTTATTAACAACCGCTGATCTCAAAATTAAAAAAAAAGCACTCGCCAATGCCTTGAAGCTCCTCAAAATATAACTGATCAACACCTAAGTCATATTCTTTGAAGTGAGTAACTTGAACTACTTATTTAAAGTTGGGGTTAGACCTCCACTCCATTTACAAGTTAGCCTGTGTAGATTAGCTAGTGGCTTGGTCACTGATTACAGTCAAGATCTTGAGTTCTCCACCAGGAAGTACAAACAATTTCGTCATGTCCAAAATATTTACTCATTTGCTATGTTGTGCACAATACAGTGTGTGTTTTAAAGCATTTTGTTCTCTACATGTTGCACTACATAATGAACATTTCAAATTCGACTTCTGATTCGTTCTAAATGTGAGTGCGTGTCTCCCTTTAGTAGCTGCATAGTCTCTGCTATAGGGGTCCTGTATGTGAGCTTGGTAGGGGACAGAAGAGGATGTGTTTTGAGGTAGGAGTGTGTGTTGTACCGTTCTGCTCTTGCCAGCGTGTTTGATGCTGTAGAACATGGGGCCCAGCTCAGCCAGCCACTCCCCGTCCACTGCAGTTACACACTGCATGTACTCCTGTTAGCAGAACGCAAAACACACGTTAGAGAGACACACAAACACACAAGCATCCAGCTGTAACAACAAAGTCATGACTGAAAATTCATTCACTCATTGGAACAAATACTTGTTAATACATAACACATCAAAAGTTAGCAATAAATGTCTGTATCTCTCCAATTTTTGAATGGCTCATTGAAATAAATCATAAATTATAAGCTACAAGCAAATGTCTGTATAGTGTAGTGTGTGTCCATTTTAATGGCTGTTGAAAAGGTCTGTGACACTGTGGAGGGAGAACATAAGTGCTGTACCTTGGTGGTCATGACCAGCTCGTGGTAGGTGATGTAGTCCGGCGTGTAGCCCATCCCGAACAGAGAGCTGGTGGGGTGCAGGTGACAGGGCATCCCTGTCCTCACATTCACATACTCACCTATGCCCTGCACACACACACACACACACACACACAGACGGACACAATATTTATATAATGAGGGACACTGACCTTCTAAGTATATAAGCATTTTATTATATTGAGTCTAATTTCAAAGGAATAATTCTGCTAATTTACACTAAGCATCTCTGACATGCTAATACAAACAGTGACAGTGTCCTTATAAACAATGGCTAAGTGAAGCCTGCACCTATGGTGGGTCTCTGGAGAACAGTTAAATGTGACTGTATAGGACTGTAAACTGTCAATGCTGTAACTAGTTCCATCATATCACAGATGAGGCGTGTGTGTTGCTGGTGTTACCTTCAGCTTGGCGGCCTGGTGGAAGTAGGCAGCACAGATGCACTTCCTGATGATGTCCCAGTCCGAGCCACACGACACCATGTTCATCCGCTGCTGCACCATGATGTCCTTCAGCTGGGCACGCACCTCTCTCACCTGAACAGAGAGAGAGAGAGAGAGAGACAGAGACAGATAGAGCGAGACAGACAGACAGACAGAGAGAGAGAAAGACAGACAGACAGACAGAGCTTACAATATACAGGGTGTCCCAAAAGTCACTATACACTTTTAATAAATTCCTACAAATTACACAAGAAATTACGTTTATTCATATTTTTTGACATCAACAAAGGAGTAATTGCAGTTTTACTTGCTACACTTGCAACCACCAGCCAACACTTTGAAGCCTAGCTATATACCTCCAACATGAGCACCTTCACTTTTGGGTTTCGACAACCTTTAACCACCTCTGGACACAGGCCTCTCCAGTGATTTGCAACATCTCCTTCCCAACCTCGCCACAGACCATGCAGATTTTTACCTCAAACTGTGACAGGTCAAGGGGCTTGGTGGCAACAGATGAGAGGTCAGGGGGAGGAGTCTATTCGAGGACACCCCTTTCAACCAATCCATCGGTCAGAAAACTTGTCCCAGTGCGGATGGCCTTTGTCTTGTTGAAAAAAATTGTAATTGTTGGCAAAGGTTACTCCTCGCCTGAAGTTGTAGCAAAGCTTAAGGAGAGAATCCACACTGCCTGCAGCAAGGTCAGGGAAGAGATGCTGCAACATGTTGGAGAGGCCTGTGTCTAAAGTTGGCTAAAGGTTGTTAAAATTGGACGCACTCATGTAAAGGTATACAGGTTGTCGTCAAGGCTTTGAAATGTGATTGCTAATGTTCAAGTAAAACTACAATGACTCCTTTGTTGGTACTAAAAATATGAATAAACCTGGTTTCTTGTGTAATTTTTAAGAAAAGTGTACAGTGTTATGGCAAGTGAGGTTTGCTTTGAGACACTGAAGTGCTCTCCTGGCACTAGTGCTATGACTAAAACACTCTCAATCAAAGCTAAAACCATGTTTTGCCTACTGATCTCCGTCTTTGGGGAATAACAGCATCTAACAGACCTGACAACATCAAAAACATGGCTCCTGGCTAACCAGAAGCTAACCCAGGGTAAGAGCGCTCACTCTAACTCTCCCAGATCTCAGCCTGGGTTAACTCCTGGTTAGTGGTGGTCTTAGCCCTTTTAGCAGGCAATCAGGATCACAAACACCAAGCAGGAAAAACTTACAAAACTATGTGGTCAGAAATGCCTACAACCATCTTGGTATCCTCCGTCACCTAAGAGGCTGAAAGCCTTAAATCCATTTTTGACATGTTGTAGATTTTTGACAATCTTTTTGTAAGTCGCTTTGGATAAAAGCGTCTTCCAAATGCAATGTAATGTAATGTAATGGAATTGGGAGCCATGTTTTCGATGTTGACTGATTTTGATTGGCAGGTATACTGCGTGTTGATCAGGCTGAGGGGGTACCTTGCGCATGGCCTTGGTGTGGATGAAGTGCTCGTTGCACCAGATGCTGGAGTAGTTGTTGTTCTTCCACTGCAGGTAGACGTTCAGGTACGTCAGGTGGTCGCTCTCCGGCACCGCAAACTTCTCCCTCACCTGGTCGCTCTCCTCCTCTCGACCCTGAAGAACAAGTCACAAAAAATCATTATTTAAAAAAAAAAAAAAAAAACACACACACACCACAAAAGGCTCCCTATCTGTTGCCAGTTGCTGCAGTGAGTCATCTTTAAGGAACATGCTGAATGTGAGGTGTAATGGAGGCCCTACCTTGGGCCGGTAGAAGATGGCCGGCACAGACAGCATGGACACGATGATGAGGATGTCGGCGCTGCAGCCCATGTCACAGGACACGATCAGCATCTTGGACAGCGCCGGGTCCAGGGGGAACTCCACCATGAGCCGTCCAGTGGGGGTCAGAGAACCTGAGGCAGGGAGAGGAGGACGGAGCACAGGGGTCAGACACACCATAGGCAACATGGACACTGATCCCTGATCAGTGGTAAAAACAGGGAGTTTTTCCAGCGAGTTTTTCCCTCACCCCTGTCACCCCAAGGGACACTAGCGGGAACTCTCAACAGCGCCCAAATAAACTTCAGAAAACTTCCCGGCGCTACCAAGGTGTAACAAATGCTGTCTTGTGTTTTCCTGCCAAACTGTTGAAGCACTTTGAGCTACATATTGCATGAATTGTGCTATACAAATGCAGTTCATTATTTTTATTATAAACTAAAACACTTTTCCTCTTCAGTCACCCTGCAGGTTGGAAGCGGAATTGTCCATCACTACTGTTGTAATGTCTTATTTAAACCACAGATAGCAAACCCACTTTGGCAAACTTCAACAGTGTGGTTACAACCTATACAGTAGAAGGCCGCAAAGCAAATTCAGAAGTGCCCTTCACCCTGTTACAAGTTGATGAACCACTGATTTTGGAAACATTTTTTTAAGGTTGAAAAAACTACTGTGTTGCTTTAACATGACTAAAAATCTGATCATTCCTCTGTGAAGACCATACTATTGACCATATGGGACCTACCAGCTGACAATACAATCCCTCTTTAAGGAAACCTTCACAAAGACACAGACATCCCTTCTGAGCAGTACAACAGGGCACACTTGACTGTACAGGGTCCTAAATACAATAAGGCACAAGGGCAACTGTTCCAGAGAAAGGGGCAGTGGGTGGGCAGTCAGTGTCTGTGCTTTCACACTAGATAAATGTGTGATCTAAGTGGACGGACAGTATAACTCTAGCCGGCAGGAAACACTTCTAAAAAGGATATGCTAAAAAGGAAAGCCTCTAACAAGGAGATAAATCTGATAATGGGAGGGGACAATTGATGAGTGTTTGAGGAACAGCACTTTGATCAAACCCTGAGCAGCTCAGACACTGAGGCGTTGTGTGTGGGATTAACAAAAGGGCTAGAGGAGAGAGCAGGTAGCTGACAGCTTCTTCAGGACAGACAGAATCTGACGCAATGCCCCTGCTAATGTTACTGACAAGCACTTAACTGGGGCTCATCTACAGCCCACGTTTATGCTGAACAGGGGGAGTCAGGTGGGGGTGCAATATCAAGCTTTAAGATTCAGGTGAAAGTATTCACTATCCCACCTGATTTGTTTTGCAATTGTTTGGTAATAAACACTGCTGTCATGGGGGGGTGGGACAATTTGAAATTGGCAGAACAACATGCTTTTTTCCACAGTGTGCCGAGCTGTGTTGTCGAATCAAACCCTTAGCAGGAGACCCAAGAAAATGACTTCTTAACATGATGATGAGCAATCCATAAGTCAAAACGATAACTTATCGATCCTCAGAGGCCTTGATAATGGTTAAGGACTACCCCCACACACCCACCCACACACACACTCACACACACACACACACACTCGATGTGGCACTGTAAGCCCCACCTGTGTTGTCGAGGGCGCCCAGGATCCAGAGCTGGTACATGGAGTTGAGCATGTTGTCCTCGGGCGGGGGGTCCATGAAGTGGAAGAGCAGCAGGTCCTGCACCCCCAGAGACTTGAGCAGCAGCACCACGTTGGCCAGGTTGGTGCGCTGGATCTCTGGGATGGTGGTCGTCAGCATCTCGTTCTTGTAGGCACTCTGAGTGTACAGCCTGCCATGGGAGAAGAGCAGGAAGGAAGACACAAAAAAAAAAAAAAAAATAACAGTGAGATTCAGACAGGCAATGAACAAGACTCAGAGGGAGAGGCAGAGGGAGAGATAGAAAAAAAAAAAGTGGGAGGGGGAGACCAACCCAGACAAGCATGGCTGAAGATAGGTTTAAAAAAAGAATAACTGTAAACATACTGATTATTTTTCTTCAAGAAAAAAAGATTAAGCCACCCTATGCACATCAAGTTGATTTATGAAACTGGGTGCTGATGGTCTGCTGTACGACACCTCCTACAAACCAGCCCCAGCATGGGGCCTGGCCTGTGTGTAGGCGTCTGACTAACGCCTGTGTGAGACGGATGGATGTACCACACACCCCAACCCATCCAATTCACCAGCACACCCCGTGCTTTTGGAAAAGGCCACTGCTGAGGCCCCCTCAACAATGATCGGTTCTCCAAAAAGCAAAAAGCAGCTTGTTATGAGTGCTTAGAGCAGGCATGGCCGTGGGCGCTGCGGTGGAGAGATAGGCCTGAGGCGACGCTAGCTCCTCCGCAGCCACTCCTGGTTACTGGATAATCCCTCTGAAGAAGGAGGCTCGGTGTGTGTGTGTGGGAAGGGGGGGCGTATGAAATTATGTAAATGAGCAAACGCCACGCCATGCTGCTCCGTGACGTGGCGCTCGCTGCCAGTGGGTGTTTCAGGGTTGTGTATTCTTCTGTGGAAAGTCACACACACTTACAAACACGCATACGCACGCACTCACTCACGGACTCACTCACTCACTCACTCGTTCGCTTGCTCCCCTCAGCTTTACTTCTTTTAAAAACGGGTCTGCCAAACAGAAATTGATTCTCCACAGATGTGAGGAGCTGGAGGTGCTGAAGGTGGGGGAGCTCGCGTCTAATCTGAGCGGCGAAGGAGCTCTTTCATGATGCTTCCAGACGCATTTACATGGAAGCAAAACAAACACAGGCGCGCCTATGGGTGTGTGAGTGTGTGTATGTGTGTGTGTGTGTATGAGTCTGACAGAGACAGACAGACAGCAGTGTCCGGGCACCTTCCCTGGCACGTGGATTAGAGGAGGGGGTCACAGGCGGCCCTGGCAGGCCTGGCCCAAAGCCTTTGTGGCGCATTCTGGCTGCTGTAAACAGACTTAACCAGCGTGAAATCCTCTGGAGATTACCATCCCGACGCCCTCCCGCTCGCACAGGGATGCGGGGGGGGGGGTATGGCTGGTGTGTGTGTGTCTGTGTGTGTGTGTATATGTGTGTGTGTGTGTGTGTGTGTGTGTGTGTGTCTGTGTGTGTGTATATATGTGTGTGTGTGTGTGTGTGTGTGTGTGTGTGTGTGTATATATGTGTGTGTGTGTGTGTGTGTGTGTGTGTATATATGTGTGTGTGTGTGTGTCTGTGCGTGTGCGTGTGTGTGTGTGTGTGTACACACTGGGGGGGCTGCAGCTGAAGCAGGGCGTGACGATCGAGTCGGGCGTCGGCGATGCGGATCGGTGGCGGGATGAAAGGCTGCCGTGAGCACTCAGACGGGCTCCAATAAACAACCCGAGTCAAGCAGAGAGGCCCATTCAACACTGTGTAGACCGCCTTATTTACATACATACATACACTCACAACAAACACACCCAAAGCATGCACACACGCATGTACACACACATGCACACATGCACATAGACATGCACATATGACACACACATAGACACGCAGATAGACACGCACACACATACACACGCACGCGCACACACACACGCACACACACACACACACACACACTGGCACATTTTTCACAAGACTTCTAAAAGAGGGTTTAGAGGGGCTGATGTGGGGCCAAGAGGAACACATGGATCTCATCATGGCTCTCCACTCCACTGGGGCCAGGGCAGGAGAGGAGAGGCGTGAAGGACCAGGAGAGGATTAGCAGACAGGAGAGGGGAAGTGGAGAGAGGACAGAAGAGAGAGGAGGAATATCAGAGAGGACGAGCGAGGAATATAGCAGAGAGGACGAGCGAGGAATATAGCAGAGAGGACGGGCGAGGAGAGTCTGGACCCCCCCAATGCCCACCCAAACTCTGTACCCTCTGTACCCTCTTGTCTGTCACAATCTCTCTCTCTCACACACACCCCGCACACACGCGTACACACACGCGTACACACACACACAGATACACACGCACACATAAGCTGCCTGTCACAGGGGTGGCACTCAGTCCTAAGGTGCTGACTTTGGGGGGGTAGAGGTGGGGGTTACAGCAGAAGAGCTTTGTTCATAACGAGCTCCTTTAATCAGTGTGCCCATTGTGTCCCTGTCCCCCCAGGGACGAGAGCAGCAGAGAGAGCTGCCCTAATCACACCGGCCACGTGCTGGGGGAGAGGAGGCCTCTAATGGTGTCAGTCTGGGGGAAATGGCCCCTGTGTGTGTGTGTGTGTGTGTGTGTGTGTGTGTGTCTGAGTGAGTGTGTGTCTGAGTGAGTGTGCATGTGTGTGTGTGTGTCTGAGTGTGGGTGCCCGGACATGTGTGCATCTGAGTGTACGTGTGCATGTGTGTGTGTGTGTGTCGTACAGGAAAGAACTGAAAGTACCCACCGAGATGGCAAGGCGTTGCGAGTGTCATTACGAAACTGAAATTACACCCACCACCTGGTGACAATGGAGCACCCCCCCAGACACCCACCGCCCCCACCCGCCCCCCCACCCTGACAGGCTCCTCTCATGTGGCTGAAGGCAGGGGTGAGAGACCCCAAGATCACAGGCGTAATGACTGGCTCCTAATGTGGGATAATTCAGCACAGAATCACCCTCTTCGCCACCTCATAATGACAGCAGGTCTGGAGGGGCTCCTCCAGCAACACCACTGTCACACCAAGTGTCCTCCCTAAGTGACCATCAGTAGGGGTGACACAAGGGGTGCCACAGTAAGGATGGGGAGAGGAGCGAGCGAGCGAGAAAGCACGCACGCACGCACGCACCTCCAGCTACACTTGTGGAAGAGTTATACTCAGTCATCTAAGGAAAGCAGTCCTCCTACAAGTTAGGCCTAAGATTGCATAGTCTTACTTTCCAAATACTTTTATAAAGGGAAGTAGACTTCACTTTATACACTTTCTGCACCATCTCCACATTTACTGAATTTTGTCTAAACCCTTGTCCACACACCTCTTGGGACTAATAAGGGGGGATGCATGCTAGGCCTTCCTACAACAGCACCAACAGGCACCTTTGGTCAGGCTAAACTGAAGTGTGAAGCAACAGTGATGTGACAACTGGTAACACAAGCAGTCACAGTCACTCACACTCACTCTCTTTTACTAGGAATGTGGTATCGGATCCCTCGCAGTGCCAACCAACCACATATAACTGACCAGGCCAACAGGGCCCTTGGCTATCTCTGGGAGAATAGCACGGTAGGCAAAACACAGTTAGTTAAAAAGTTCTCTGCCCAGCTAAGGGGATGTTTACTTGTACTGAATACACAACTGCTTCACCGCACATTTTGCAGCATTTTGCAGTCTGGAAACAATAATTTTTGATATCAGCTTGGACTAGTTACTTCAAGGTACTTCACGATTGACCAGTCCGATCAGCTCTGAAAATCCAAAAATACTGCAAAGCAAAAAGAAAAAGTACATGCAAAATGTAATTTACTTTTCAGTGTTTTCTAAAATATGGTTTTGTGGCTAAATGTGTTCATACAGGCTCCAACATGTAGACTAACATATGTTGGTTATTTTTTTTAATCCTCGTAAAAAAAATACTGAAAACAACAGTACATGATTTTCTTTTTACGCGTACCTTCTACATATGCATTACCCTATCTATGATTAACAGATGACAGTGAAGACTCAATGACACTCAACTAGCCCAATGCAGAGCTCTACGCAGGCCAGCATGACTCTCTACCTTTATCACTGTCCTGGACCTTTAGCATGGATTATACTATGAATTACACTACTTATGATTAAAAGGTTGGTGGTGACATGACTCTACCTGTAGCACTGTCCCGGCCCCGTCCTCCCGGCTCTGCCAGAGCGCTGGTTGGCGTTCGCCTGGCTGATAGGGTACACCTGCAGGGCATCCATGCCAATGCGAGGGTTGAACACCTGTTAGGCACAAACAAAAACATCAACAAATCTAGCATCACCCTAATCTGTGAGCTTCCTAAATGGCTGAAATCAACAAACTGGGGAAGAGGGGGAAATAACCCCTCTGCTGTGCAAAGACCAGTACCTTGAGTTTACAGTATCCAGAGTCCACCACAAACATGATTCCGTCCACAGTCAAAGATGTCTCGGCGATGTTGGTGGCAACAATGCACTTCCTGACACCATCAGGGGCCTGAAATTACCAAACACAGAGAAACAATTTTTAAAAGTTAGTCACGGTGTGACTCAGACAGACCCGCCCTCATGTATAGTAGAAGGCTGATGGGAATGAGGAACCTTCTGGAAGATCTTGGCCTGCAGGTCAGAGGGCAGCTGAGAGTAGATGGGCAGCACGGCCAGGGCAGGGGCGTTCTCCAGCTCCTCCAGACGCTCTATGATCTGGTCAGAGGTCACCTGATTGGGCAATGAAAGAACAGCACATTAGGGGAAAAAATACAGAGAGGAAAACGTGACTAATGTCCTTCACCGCCGGTATTTACTTAGAGGAGATATCTTTCTCCAACAATGAATGAAAATTAACTAAAGTCTGAAGTTGGCAAAGATTGAGCTGCTTGTTCTATGAAGTGGAGTACCACCGATTTGGCCGAGTCACATCACACAGCTCCCGCTGTTCAGAGAGCGCCCATCTCACAGTCTGATCGACCAATTTCTCTTTGCATATGCAGACCTCAAAGTCTATGATTTTCAGACAGCTCCAGATCTCTCCCTTGCCCTGCCAGCTAACGGCAATACTACAGATCTCCAGCTGTCTTTCACCACCATGTTATGAAACTTTTCGTTTGGTCTCCTTTGAAGCCTTTGAAGTCGTTTTTTTCCCCCCCAACGATCTTCCTGCCCGAGCGCTCACCTCGATGTCCTCCTGGCCCGGCATGAAGATGAGGATGTCCCCCACCAACCCACTCAGGTGGATCTGCAGGGCCTGCTTCACGGCCGCCTCTACGTAGTCCTCTTGGGGAGTCTGAGTTACACACAAACACACACATGTTAGCACACACAAACTATACCAGCATTTGTACTGGGGGAATTGACTAGTGCAGGTCTGAAAGCTGACACGTACCTTGCTGAACAGGATGTCCACTGGGAATGTTCTTCCTGGAATGTGGAATATGGGAACATTGCCGAAGAACGCCGCAAATTTGTCAGAGTCCATGGTAGCCGAGGTGACAATGAGCTTCAGGTCAGACCTCCTGGCTACTATCTATAAATATAAAAGAAAGACGTGAGCTGACAACAATTAATTGAGAGAACAAAAAACAAATCAACTTTAAGTCATCTGCGCCACCCCCCAAAAATGTACATTTATACTACTAAAAAAATGAAAGGAGAGCGTTTAAAACGCTCGAGCGTTTAAAACGCTCGAGCGTTTAAAACGCTCGAGCGTTTAAAAAAATGATCTTCAGGCCATCTGTGACACAAAAAAGTAACCGTACACCAGTGTGTTTAGCTTTAAAGCTTCTAAATGAAAAGAAAGACGTTCATGTGTAGTTATTTCTCTGTGGCTGCAACGACCCCTGACCTCTCTGAGCAGGCCGAAGAGCACGTCTGTGTTGAGTGAGCGCTCGTGGGCCTCGTCCATGATGACGGCGCTGTAGTGGTCCAGGTCAGACTCGCGCAGGGACTCTCTCAGCAAGATGCCGTCGGTCATGTACTTCACCACCGTCTTCTCAGACGTGCAGTCCTCAAAACGGATGGCATAACCCACCTGGGGAACAAATAAGGTTATAGTTAATTATATGCACATCTTTATAATTACTTCAAGCCAAAACTAAACTAAATAAATCTGGCCATTACCTGTATTACCTATACTTATTACCTATATGCAGACAGAAATACTGACCAGCTACATAAGCCATACATTTCAATTATGTAAAATGTAAGTCTTTAGTCAAGTCTTAGGTTAGCCAAGGACTATTTAAGTGTAATTAACCAAGAACTGTCTTAACACAGAAGTATAAAAAATCTACAGGAGATTCATGAGCCAGGTTATCTTCAAGTATCTTTTTGCCTTCACTTCTAACGTAATACACAAAACAATCCACATGGTGGCAGTATTGTGAAGCTTGTAGAATTCTGGGTATTTCCAATTATTACAGGAGACTTTGAGTAAGGCTGGGTGATTAATCAATTGCAAATCGTGATAAATTTTGGGTCAATTGCAATGATTTGGGTGCACCTTGCAGAAATGGCACAACTACTGCCCACAACTGTCTACCTTTCCCTGTGCCACTGCCACTACCAAAGACCTATCGTTAGCCGACAAGCACCATCTTGAAAGATGATTCTGCATCACGTCAATTCAATGCCTGCATGCTGTTACCAACTACCGTGAGACAGGTAGTACCCTCAAGAAGGGGAAAAAAAACCTCAGGTCAACCTTGAAAGTGTCATAGTGCAAAGAACTGCCGATGTGTGAAAAACGCTATTCGTGATGGATCAGTGGCTGGTAAAGTACTCTTTGCCTACATGCACAATTACTTTTAAAGGACGAGCCATTATCATAAAGGGGCGCCAGGAGATGGACTTCCTAAGTGCAACATTGTGCTGTGTTTAGATCAGCACACAGCAGAGCCCACTTCACAAGTTTCAATCAGACCGTTTTCCTATAGTTCACAAATTGTAACTTTGAAATGTTTCTATTGACAGTGTGTAATGACCTCTTCATAGCTTTTAATTTAGGCCTATAATTTGAAACGTTCTTGTCTATGTCTTGTAAAAAAAAAAAAATATAAAACGTATATATCAAAAACTCCATGTCAAAAACTGAATGTCAGCTTTGCAACAAATATATTTGGTACTCTGTATCCCTTTTATAATCCAAGACTTTAAAATATGTCCCATATTTTTTGCCCACCCTGTATAAACACATAGGTTTGGGACAACAAGCGTAATAACATCCAGAAATGTCGAAACCATAAGGGTTAGGGGCATAAGATTATGAGATAACTCTATCCCTGTGGTCCTCACCTCCTCGCCGAGGTTGGAGCCCATCTCCTCGCTGACCCTCTTGGCCACGCTCATGGCGGCCACCCTGCGGGGCTGTGTGCAGCCCACCATGCCGTAGCTGGTGTAGCCGTCCTCGTGCAGGTACTGGGTCAGCTGGGTGGTCTTCCCACTGCCCGTCTCCCCCACCACAATCACTATGTTGTTATCCCTGGGGAAAAAAAACAGCATGCCAGCAATTAAAGATGCTATATGTGAGAAACATACGGTAAGTAATTATGATCATGGTCCCGTTACGTCACCAGACATAGGGAAACATTTGTTGTGAAATACATAGTTGTCGGATTCTGTAATCAATCGTATTAAAAGTGAAAATCGGATTCCATCATTAATCATTTTAAAAGTGGAAAATGTAGTGTCCATGTAAACAGGGCTACTAATTTCATTAACAACAATAGTACAGGCAGTGTATTCACATTAACTCAATTTATAGCAGGTAAATTCTCTTAATATTTTAATTTTGTGCTTTGCCTCTGGACCATAAACAATGCTTTACAGGATTTTAAATTTGACTGCAATATTAGTTTTGGCCACAATCCTACATTATAGCCTTTATCACCTGCTTACTACATGGCTTATTGCACAGTATTTAGGTGACCTTAGGTTAGATTCACTGCATGTCATAAAAGACCCAGAAAGTCAGGAGGGAAAAAAGGCAGGGATCTCTAAGCTGTTCTGAGTGGTACCTGATGATGTTAAGAAGCTCCTGCCTCACTGCAAAGATGGGAAGGTACTGTCTCTGCTCCAGTAGGGTCTTCTTCTTGGCAAACTCACTGCTGGCCTCATTCTTGTCCTTCATGTGGTCCGCAAACTTCTGCTCTGTCCTGGGGTGGATGGGGGCAAAGACAGGGTGTTAAGGGCGTGCTGCATGGACAACAGGCTATTGTTGCTATTTTCACTGAGCTCGTTCACAACAGATTTGTCCAAGAATGTTAATGTATGTGGCATTTTTGACATTTCAAGTAATCCACAAACAAGCAGGCTCTACGCCAACAACATAATATTTTGGGGTGCAAATACAACTTCCCAAAAAAACTTTAAAGACCACTGTTTCTTTCTTTTCTTTTTATATCATAAATTTACAGAACCATGTGCACAACTATGCATTCCTGATATTTACCTGTAGTCCACTTTGCCATCCTCACCCACAGCCTTGCTTTCTCCCTCTTCTGTCTTCTTGATGCCCATAATGTCACCCAGTTTGGTACCTGCCAGTTCCCAGTGCTTGTGTTGGGCCTGTCACAGAAGGTTTAAAAATATTACAATTAAAACCACAAATACTCACCACAGTTTGCAAACCCAATGAAAACACGGCACGGAGACCTCCTCTGGCACAAACTACTGGACTTATCCCAATCCTACTGAGCCCTACAGATGGCCTGTGGCTCTCTGAAGGAGCAACATTAGAGGGGCCATGTCACGTGCGTACCTTCTTGCGCTCCTTCTGCTCCCGGTGCTTGCGGACCAGCTGGCTGCCCTTGCGGGAGATGATGGCCATGTCGGAGGTGGCGTCCCTCACGGGAATGACCGGCTCAGGCTTAAGGGTTAAAACAGACAGCGCAGAAAATGAGCTGAGGACTGGACTGTAGACATGTATGCAAAAAAAATATGCAGCTTAGAGAAAAGCTTACAGTCACAAGCTTCTTAGAATTATTATTTTAAAATGAATAACAGAAGACCCTGGCTCATGAATCCCCTGTAGTGTGATTTAATACACAAAGTCAAATAGCCTTATTTCAAGGAAGGATTTCTTAAAAAAAGAGAGAGAATGAAAGATAGAGGGAGAGAGAGAGGGAGGCTGCACATTATATTAATTATGTGCCAAGAGTAGGGCTTAGGCTACGGAGGATGTATGAATCATCCAAAGTGGTTTTTTTTTTTCAAGCCACCCTGGCCAGAGAGAAGGGCTCTCCCCTGAGGCTCATTAGAAGGCATTACTCCACAATTAGTTTTCTTTTAGCTCTGCAGCAACCAGAACTACAGTACAATCACAAGCATGGGACTACTGCTTGAAAAGGCCGGGCCAGAAGTTCCTGATGCCTCACAACAGCAGGAAAGCTACTCAGAGATTTGGGGTGGTGGTGGAAAATTCATTAAAAAACACTAAACAAGTGCCAAAATAACTTCGGGGTGTCCAGGCTTTGTGTAATGATTTGCAACACTTCATTTTGAGGCATTCCCATCTGTCTCAGCAGACCAGATGTTCCAGGTTCCAGTTCTCACCTCTTATAATTAGGCCCACGAGGACAACCCTGGACAAGCCTAACACTGTGTTTGGACGGCCGGAGGCAAAAGTACTGTCTTTAAGACAACAATCTGGATGGAGCCCTCCAAACTGAGGAAATATGCATTATGTATTTGACCTGCAGTCTACTACTTGCCCAGTGATCGTCAGTCCAGCTTGTCCCAGTCCCTGTGTGTTGTGACTGTGTGACTAATGTGCTAATGGACCCTCACCTGCTTGGTGAAGACGATGCGGCCGTCCAGGAAGGGTGGCACGAGGTTGTGGACGAGCAGGTGGACCTTGGTGGCATTGTCCTCTTCAAAGTCCTCGTCCACCTCCAGCCTCTGGACCACGCCGCTGGTCAACATGCGGTTGGTCTCCCAGCGCTCGTTATCCTGCAGGGAGGGAAGCAGGCAGCACAGCACAGCACAGCCACTCAGACAGGGGAGAATTAAAGCTCAGCAATGGCATAAGCACACTACCGGCGTCTGCATGTTGGAACAATCATTAAACTTTACTTCACTGACCAGCACACAATGCTCTGGTGGACTAACTGTGGCTTAATTGTTTCCCAGTAACTTTGAATTAAAACATCGGCTAAGTGCAGAGGTGTCAATAGCAGGTTCAGAAAGTGAAAAGCCTGCCAGGTTTTCCACAGGTGACTTCACTGAGGAGCTGATCTGCCTGTCTGGATTGACACCTCTGGCTTAGTGCAATGTAAAATCACCATAGTTCATCATGTAGGAAGTGGAACTATATTCCTGTAACTGAAAGAATGACAGAATGACATTCTGGCACAGATAGGAGGGTCAGTGCTGGCTGGAGGGCGAGTATGGGCCTTTCCCATACCTCATTAATCTGTCGCTTCTGAGCGGAGATGCGCTTCTGGGTCTGCTTCTGCAGGATCTGCTCCCGTTTTTTCACGTACTCTTCTGAGGTGGAGGCCAGCGGGTTGTGGAATTCATCGTAGCCCTCGTCCATCATGTACCAGTCCCTGTCCGCTTGCTGAGAAGCGAGAAACAGTAACACAGTTTCCACCATTAGAGGACAAACAGCACACAGTATCCTCAACACCGCTCTCCTGAACTGGTAATGCTGAGTTATAAATATGAGCTTAACATGTTAAAGATTTTGACAACTGTGCTAAGTACATAACATACAGCAGGTAATTGCTTTCAATAGATGCCAAAATTGTCTATGTTAAATTGATAACATAAAAAACCCCAATTACTGCAATGACTTACCTTCTGGTCCTCTTCCCACTGTTCCTTCTCAACTTCATCCTCAAATGCAATGCCTTCCTCTCCATCCTCTTTCTTCCCTGTAGCAGAGAAAAGCAGCACATCACAACTTGCTAAATTTCTTTCACACTGAAGTGCATCATTTCAGACACTGCCCTGACATCTAGCCAGTTTAGTTGAACGCTATTTTTCATAGTGCATTTGTGCAAAAATATTAAGCATAACGTGTAAGCAATGCATATGCTGTACCTTTGCCTCTGGAGAGGCGGGGGGTGGAGCCCAGGTGCTTCCGGTCGTTAGCCCACTCATTGTACTTGTATGAGGGGGTGGGCAGAGGGGTGTCGTCCGGGTAACGATTCCTCACAGACCTGGAAGCACAAGGCGCAAAACAAATAATAATGAATCATCAATGAATAACTGATGAATGAAATCAACACATTAAAATATTCAATGATATGCCATTTTACTGAATGGTGTGACACATCCACGAGTTAACTTGAGGGGGAGTGGAGACAGATATCTTTTTCCTACCGGTCTCTCCTCTCACTCTCCTGGCCGGGGCGGGGGCTGCGCTCAGATCGCTCCGAGTCCCGGTGGGAGGGAGTGGGAGAGGGGCTTTCCCAGTGGGAACGCCGGGAGCCGCCATAGCCGGAGTCATCATCGTCCCAGCTGGAGCGAGAGGGGGTGGTGCCATCTGTACGGAAAACATGCTTGGTCAGCTAGAGGTACTATACAACTACACACAGTGCAATGCGCTCAATCAATGGTCCTTTTCATTACCCATATCTATGGTTATTATGTCAGTGATTTAACCACTTTGTGACTTTCCTGATGAAATTAATTAATTATTATATTATTATAATTAGGGGAGACAAAACAGCACAACTTGATTGTCATGGCACAGCTAAAACTAAATTATAAAATTACTTTTCAACCCATACTCAAAATCACATTAAAATGACCCATAAACCAAACACCAAAGTTGATGGTTGTGCCAGCTTCTCTCAGGAGTACCATCCACTAGCTGTCGCAGCCACCTGGTGTGTGTGTGTGTGTGTGTGTGTGTGTGTGTGTGTGTGCGTGACTGACCTCTGGGTCTGTTGCGTGGTGTAGCAGGCTCGTCCCTACGACTGCCACGGCTGATGCTGCGCTCTGACCAGCCCTCTCTGTTGGAGCGCTCACTCCTCACGCTGCCCTCGTGCTGTGACCGCTCGCTTCTCTCACTCCGCTCCCCGACCCCCTCCCAGCGGCTGCCACGACTGCGCTCGCCTGCCATGGCAACAAAGGCAAACATCAGCATTAGCAAACATTACTATTAACAGTAATAATAATAACAAAATGTTTAAGTAACGTTTCCTCAAACAGAGCAGTGGCTGAAGGCTAAACCTTCTGAGTTATTATTACAGGAGAAGCCAAAACAGAGGCCATATTATATAAGGAAGCAGGAGCAAATTGGACTTGTGCACAGGTCTACAGGCTTGTCAGTTGTAAACTTCTCAGAAAAAGTACAGGATTACAGCACTATCTTTAGTGCAATCTCTTAAAGAAGACAAGTAAATAAGACAGTGCCTTAGTTATGCACTTACTTCGGTCATTCTTTCGTTCTCTGTCTCGGTCTCTGTCACGGTCCCTGTCTTCACCGCGGTCTCTTGGCTTGTCTTCTTTAGAGGAGGCGTATACGCCATGTTCCCGACGGTCTTTTTCCCGCTGCTGATGTCTACGCCGGAACTCTTCACTCACCCCACCCGGATTGGATGGCGTCTCTGAACCAGTCACACGGTATTTCCTGTATCAAATTAAACACAATGCACTGAATCCTGTCATCATGACACATGTGTTATTATCTATTGGTCTTCATATGATGACATAGAAGAAAATAGCCTACAGGAAAACACAGATTTCCTCATTTCTAACTTTAGATTTTATTTCATTTGTATTTCATTGTCATTTAACTAGCCACATTATACTGTCAACCAAGAGAGATCCACAAATTTACAACTGAAAGATGACCACACCTGATGAAATACCTCCTTTAGTGTGATGCTCACGGCAAAAATATCAAAAGAACTCTTTTCATACCAAAGCCTATACTGGCATTAAGCACCCATGTAGACTATGTGGCAATTGACAAGTATTTAAATTAATAATCAACAACTGACACTGTTTTGTCTCTAATGAAAAATTTGCTGGACATACACACTAACTTTCAATTTTTACAGAAAAAAAACAGGCAAATTATTAACTTCACTTACCGCTCTTTTTTCTCTTTCTTGCCTCCTCTCTGGTCTTCTTCCTCATCTGAATCCGAGTCACTCTTATTCTCTTCCCAGTCTTTATAGGATGACACCTTAGACTTCTTCACTCCGCTCTGTTCAGCTTCAGACTCCTGGCGTTCTTTCCGCTTCTGTGCTGCCAGCAGGTCCAGCCCAAGCAGAGAGGTGCGTGGTGCAGGTGCACGGAACACATGCTGCTCTGAAGCGGCGCTCTTTTTCTTCACTATCAAACCTCCAACCTGAACGCTTGGGTCACTGCCCTCCAAACGGTGCAGTGAGAAATCATCCTCCATTCTTGGCAAGGTGGATGAGTGCGCTACAGAAAGTAGAAGATGTGTGATGACGTGCTACAATCTCCTGTAGATCATCATGGGCTGATGTCTGCTAAAAGTAGCATACCGCTCCACGTGAATGTTGATGTCCACCTGTGTTTAAACCATTTAAATGGTTTTACTCTTCTTAGTCCTCTAATATGACGTTCCTATGCAATTAAACACTATCTACAACATACTAGCAAAGTAATTTGGCGTGTCACCTCTCCTTGCCATACACAGCGGGCAGCCTACACTGTTACTGTGGTATGATGATGCTACTTTTTAACTGTCGTCTCCAGAATCATGCTCTGTAAAGAGGTATGACTCAAGATTACTTAACGTATATCCCATGTACAGAAACTCGGTGAATGTATCTAACCTCTAAGATAAACAAGTAACACTTTCAAGTAGCTATAGCAGTCATATTTTTTCAAACATTTAGTACAGCAAATGAATACAGACAACAGTTGACAGGTAACAGATTTGTCAATACTTAATATTCAGGAACTGAGCTAAAATGGGTTCCTTGCTAGTTTATGCTATGCTAACCAACTAGCACGATTGTTTCAAATAAGAGAAGAGTATTAATTTTCGTAAAATAAAACGTTGTTACTCACTGCAATCTCCCACAGTTGTCCGTCTGTTTACTAATTATCACAAAGACTTAAGACAATACGAGAATGTTTACGTTTCAACGACGGCAATACGTTCATTTGCAGAGATGCAGGCCGCCATTACAATCCCACAACCCCTTTGTTATTTTTCTTCTTCGGCAACCGCCAGCAACTACGTAGGGGTCTGTGTCCTCTGAAGCACTACTGCCACCTGTTGGACTTATTTTGCACCTACACTTGAACTTGAAATTATTAAAACCCTGTGTGTTCTCAAATGACATTTACTTTGGTTGTGACAACATACAGGTGCTGGTCATAGAATTACAATATAATGAAAAAGTTGATTTATCAGTAATTCCGTTCAAAAAGTGAGACTTGTATATTATATTCATTTATTACACACAGACTTATATTTCAAACGTTTATTTCTTTACTTTTGATAACTGACAACTACTGAAAATCCCAAATTCGGTACCTCAGAAAATTAGAATTTTTTAGACCAATACAAAAAATATATATGGCTGCGTTGACCTTGGACTTGACCTTGGATAGTGTACCAACACAAGCAGATGACATGGCTCCCCAAACCATTTGCATTTGGTAGACACTTTTATCCAAAGCGACTTACAAAAAAGGAGGACATAAACAGAGGTGTAAAGGGACACAGAGTAAGCAGACAACCTTTATACATACAGTGGGGTGCATGTGTCTGAATAAGTTTCTGGGGGAGGGACACTACAGACATGTGTACTTCCACATAGGGACAGAGAAAGAGAGAGTTCGTTTAGTGATTGTTAGTTTTGTTAGGAAGGGAAGCACTCTCAGAAGAGAAGGGTTTTTACAAGTTTTTTTAAAGATAGGTATGGATGTTGATGTTCTTGTCGCAACTGGTAGGTCATTCCACCATTTGAGGCATTTGCAGTGCACACCGGCAGTGCAGCCTTTTCCAGGTGTGTGGGTGCCATCGATGGCTGCCACATCCGCATCAAGACAGGAAGCTTTTCCCATCCATTCAGCTGCAGGCTATGTGTGATGCGGAAGGGAAATTCCTGAACATCTTTGTGGGATATTCTGGCTCTGTTCATGCCTCCAGAGTCCAGAGTGAATAACAGCTGAATGTACAGACAGGCTCTAACCCTGACATATTTAATCGTGAGGGATGGTGGCTATCCCTGCATTTCCTATCCCATAGCGATCTTCAACCCCCTACTGTGAGCCAGTTCAAAAAAGGAGATGGAGCTGGTTTAACCAGTGACATGCCAAGGCCTGCTGCATCATTGAGTGGGCCTTGAGCCCTATGCTGAAAAGTGAATGGCTGTGCTTGAGTCCCTAGTCAAGGGACATCACAATAGCAATAAGACAATGCTAAATAAAGAAAGTGTGATACAGCGCTAACTTTTTTTCTGCCTTGATATTTCAACAAAATAACAATGCATTCATTTAACATGTGTCTTTTCTTTTTTTAGATTTGATTATCCTGTATGCTCACATGTTTGGGCTGCTGATAACTATTTGATGCGAAACTTTATACCAGCAGAACCAACGTGCCCATCTTACAAACAGTTCATGCAGTACAGAAGCTTAAAATCAAAAGAGCGACAGTCTTTACCTTTCACTTTACTCGTCAGTAGAGGATTGTTACAATTTAATGTGAAGTTTCTTTTATTCTTTTTTGCTACTAGATGAACATATGATTGATGGAGGCACATGGAACTGATTTAAAAGGGGAATCACTTCCTTTACATACAAACCCAGAGATTATAGCACAGGGCCCAGAGAGACACTTTAAAGGAGGTTTGTGACTCGTATTATATAATACTACAGCTTATTGAGCACTCCTGCTGGGCATGAAGCTGTTCTTGAAGGACAGATTAGGTGACTGTTCCACAGTTTCATGTTAGGGTTATGGTTAGGGTTACGTTAGGGTTAGGGTTAGGGTTAGGGCTACAATTACGGTTAGGGTTACAATTAGGGTTAGGGTTACTATTAGGGTTAGGGTACAAGGGTTAGGTCAAGTCTCGCATTGCTTAGACATTGCAGGCCGGCAAAATGGTCTGAATTCCGGAAATCAAGTCTCGCATTAGACACTGCAGGCCGGAAAAATGGTCTGAATTCCGGAAATCAAGTCTCGCATTGCTTAGACATTGCAGGCCGGAAAAGCGGTCTGAATACCGGAAGTCAAGTCTCGCATTGCTTAGACACTGCAGGCCAGGAAAACGGTCTGAATTCTGGAAGTCAAGTCTCGTGGTCTGAATTCCGGAAGTCAATTCTCGCATTGCTTAGACATTGTAGGCCGGAAAAGCGGTCTGATATCCGGAAGTCAAGTCTCGCATTGCTTAGACATTGCAGGCCGGAAAAGCGGGCTGAATTCTAGAAATCAAGTCTCGCATTGCTTAGACATTGAAGGCCGGAAAAGCGGTCTGAATTCCGGAAGTCAAGTCTCGCATTGCTTAGACATTGCTGGCCGGAAAAGTGGTCTGAATTCCGAAAGTCAAGTCTCGCATTCCTTAGACATTGCAGGCCGGCAAAACGGTCTGAATTCCAGAAGTCAAGCCTCGCATTGCTTAGACATTGCAGGCCGGAAAAATGGTCTGAATTCCGGAAGTCAAGTCTCACATTGCTTAGACATTGCAGGCCGGAAAAGCGGTCTGAATTCCAGAAATCACATCTCGCGGTCCGAATTACGGAAGTCAATTCTCGCATTGCTTAGACATTGCAGGCCGGAAAAGCGGTCTGAATTCCGGAAATCAAGTCTCACATTGCTTAGACATTGCAGGCCAGAAAAGCGGTCTGAATTCCAGAAATCAAGTCTGGGGGCGTGTCCTAGGGTCAGGGTAGTGTCCCCAGGCAATCAGAATTGATTTTAGACTAACTTCCAAAAAAGTGATCTGAATCCCAGAAATCAAGTCTGGGGGCGTGTCCTATGGTTTCAAAACACTGTTACAAAATCTTCAACCTAAATAAAAGACAATGGAAGTACTTCTCTGTGCCTGCTAGCTGTCATTGTTCTCCTTTTGGTATTCTGCTTTGGAACATGTGTACTAGCAAAGACAGTGGTTGGCTAGTCATAATCTGTGCCAATATGACTACACCTCTGGGGTCCACTGTTACTCCGAGATGCCCTGCTGAGTTTACTAGTTTCCATGAGCTGCCACGGGGAGGCACAGCAAGAGTCTTGATGATTGTGATGCTCGATCATTAAAAGTAAAACATGAAGATTTTAGTCCTTTAAACCCAAGGATTCACTACTTTTAGGTTATCCCAGTTATTGTAAGGGCTGTTGAAAAGATCACACACAGGTGCATGCAGAAAGGCATCTCTGGGCTCAAGGCACAAGTTGTACAGGATGCAGCATGTGGACACAGCGGAACTGATCTTTTGTACGATACCCATATGTAGATTTTTGAGGTGACAGAATTTGACTTGAAGTATGCCAAAAGTCTGTTCAATAACAACACAAGCTGCACTCAGCCTTCTGTTAAAACGTATCTGCCCACATGTAAGGTGCCCATTGTCCTGGTATGGTTTTATCAGGTGAGGTGAAAGATGGTAGGCAGAATCACTTGGTCATGATGTATCTGGAAAACAAAACACATGTTCTTTCTGTAAGACAGTTTTAAAACCTTTTTAACCTTTATTACTGCATTGATTTATGATTTGTGTCCATATGAACTAAGGACAATGGTACAGTGGTACATGGTTTCCTCACACTGAAGAACAGAGGTGGTCTACAAAAATCAATTGGCATTACTGTAATTTGCCAAGCACCATAAAGGCGAGTATAACAGCTTCTTTACTTTAATGAAAGAAGGCCTTCAACAGGAAGAGGAACAACAGCAGTCATTATCACCCAGGTTTTGTCGAAATATTCTAAGAATCTTTTCCCAGAGCTGCACAGCCACATGTTTGACACATGTTGAAACAAACCATCTACACATTGTGGTAAAGATGGTTTCTTTGTGGTATAGCAAAAATAGATTTAACGACATAATAATAAGTGGAAAGGTAGTACACTAGAAGCTGACAAAAATGATTCATTTCTATGGTGAGTCACAGCTGGGACTTCTCTGTTTGTTGTGTTTCTAAATAAACGATCTGACCAAATATGTGTGACAAACAGATTCAGGCACATGAGAGGCTTTCAGTGACATTTTCTATGGTATCATTGTAATCCTTCAGCATCAAATCATAGGGGTAGACATCACCACTTTTGCTTCATCTTGTTGGCTCAAAGGCTATGATGCAAAATACATAATTCAGTTGTGATAGAAGGCAAAATGGCTGCCACGGATGTCAAGAGGCATTCAGTGATACTGTGTATGATTTTATTCTAATCCTTGACCATCAAAACACAGGGGGAGACATCTCCACTTTTGATTTATCGTGTTTGGCTTAATGGATATGAGGCAAAATACGTAATTTAGATATGGCCCAGAGCAAAATGGCTGACACGGATGTCAAGAGGCATTCAGTAATGATATGTATAGTATCGTTGTAATCATTCCTCATGATCTTTTGCACAGTGTTCTTCTGTTGTCCACATAAGATAAGGACATCTGCTGAAAAGTTGAAAAGATATTGACTAATTTGAAGTACACAGTTCAGTAATTTGAAAAGAAAACATTACAGCAACAGCAAATATCACCTGGCCACACATGTTTAAAGTAGGCACGCACAGGGGCAAAACGTTTACATGGTGAAACATTTTGTGAATAACAATTTCTCAAATATTGAAATGTTTTGTCTTACTCAAGGCTCTTGGGGTATATCTGTTCAAAAAACTCAAAAACTTACAGTGGTACTAAAACCCAAAGTATAGACGATATACTTTACCTTAATCTTAGCCCTGAGGGTTTGTTAATTCATTTTCAAAAACCTGTGTAGATCTGTCATGTTTATTGGTATTCATTTATCGTTTTTTAAAACCTCACATGTCCTCTAAAGTCCTCACCTCTCCATTGTTTCTAAATATGTGTTTTTTGTGTCCAGTAGATGGCAGTGCTCACTAAGTGATGCTAGGATGAAAGCATGTAGCTTGTGTGTGTCACACCATGAATTTGATTGACTGTAAAGCTTTTTTTCTGATAAACCTGACAAATAAAAGATAAAGAATGGTTAAATATGAACAGTAGTGGTCTACAGATAGTACTGAGACAACAGAAATGGCAGAAACAGACCACCTACTGATGGCTTTGTACCTATCACACCCACAGGCTGAACATGTTTTCCTGGCCCTCTCCACTATCTGCTGTAGCGCTGGCTGCACAGCGAGTCACATGGTCTAGACTTGGTTTCTCATATCTCTTAGGGAGTGCCTTGGCTAGAGGGACCCCCCACACTCTCAAACAGAGATTAGATCAGTGTACACTGAAAGCCGGCATTAGCCTTTGCAAGACTCGTGTAACTTCTTTATCTATTCACACTGCTATGAATCAGCTATACAAACAGATGCAAAACAGGGAATGCCGCCAGCCAGTAGAACATTAACTTGGACTGTCTGTGTCATTGTCTTGAAGGCTCTGGGGTGATCTTTGTAATGCCATTTTGAAGATAAATTCTCCTGACTTAATGTATTTATGTAATGTATCATAGTGGGTCAGGTTCTGGAAATGCATTTGGACGAGTTTTTGGAATGTAATGACCTTTAAAAGAAATGGTGTCAATCAGTATCATTTCATGAAAATAGAATGGTTTGCTTTGAGAGTTTTCTGTATATAGTTACCAAAGCTTATATGATAATGTTTAGATATTAAATACAATGTAAATTTAAATAAAATTAGACAATGTATAAAATCATTACACATTGCAAGGAAAAACCTATTGCTGATTTTTTCACCCTTTGGTAACAATTATTCACATCACTGCCACTAGATGGAGACTTTACTCAATTACAGAGTGTTTTATACTGTTGACTATCAGAGATAGACCACGTAGTAGTAATGCAGTAATGTAGTTTATAAATCTGAGGTATAAAAAACATTCTAAATACTGAACGTTCTTATAGATATATTTTACAACAGATTACTATAAAATGCACAGTGTGTTTCTCAAATGAGAGCAATATTAGAGCAAGAAACCAACTTAATAAATGATTATATAGACAATAATGTCTATGATGATGTAGGCAAACATAATACATTAAACATTGCACTTTTTATTTATTTACAATCACTGCTGTGCTTCAGTTTATGAAGCGCAACAGATTAAAAGCACCCACTGAACACCCTCATTTTAAATTTTTGATAAGTCAGTCAGTATTCCGTGATTAACAAGGTATTTTTCTGCATTAATTGTAAGTTGCATGCCTCCTGGTGCCTGTTAATGTGGGCCTGAGGGACGTGCTGTATTTTATGTGTGCTAATGCCCGCTAGCATCTCCTCACAGCCCAGAAAAAAGTCAGGGCCAACATAGCCAAAGAAGGCCAAGATGCTATCCAAGCAGAACAGGCAGAGCCAGGGTGGCAAGTTGGGGGTCTGTCTCTTGGTGCACTAGACCAAGAGTGTCACACAGGGCCAGCTGGCTGACAGGTGGGCCTGAAAAAGGATGAACTCCCACTGCCAAGATACCCTCCACCTCCCCGCACCCAAAGAAATTCAGGTACAAGATGAACTTGGGGTAGTTTATTAAAGGAAATCGCACCATGTCACACACGATCAAAAGGCCAAGCGAGGAGAGGGGGGTGGAGGTTGCCACTTAAAGATTTGGTGTGGAGTCGGGCCGCAAGCAGCCCTTTGTGTGGCACAGCGGGAGGTGGGGGAATAAGATCATCCATGCAGAACCGAGCAGCTGGGGCCGAGTCTCTGCAGAGGAGAGCGAACACAGAGAGAGAGAGAGAGAGAGAGAGAGAGAGAGAGAGAGAGAGAGAGAGAGATGGGCAGGAAAAAAAATACACTCCAGAATTGACATCCTGGGTTTGCCATGCACTATTAATATGCAGATGAGCCACAAATTCCATCCGCTGCAGATGATCCGACCCCACTTGAGGAAGTGAGGACTCGCTCGTGAGTTGACGCTCTGGTTCAGTCCTCCCAGTGGAGTGATGCTGTGGTCAGATATGGCAGGCTTTCGTTTCCCTCACATCGCTTTGCATAGTAGAATGGCACTACTTTGCCTTGTTCTGTGTCGCCACAGCACATGCCTGCTTATCCACAGGAAGTGGCCAATCACAATTACAGGCAGTATTCATGCGCAAAGCATAGTCGGCTAAACAGTTTTTTTGATTTTCATACTAAGGAAATGATTTCTTATTGTGATAATTTCTATATACTTTTTAATACATTACTAAAATGGTAGAGAAGGCAGTGTTCGTTTATTGATGTATTGATTGTGTTTTCTTTGCATTTTAGGTCAGTGTTACTTAAATACAGATATTTTTTATGATTATCTGTGTGTATTATGTACCATATGAGATACTGGTGCACCAGGCCGAAGTAGTTCAGGACAATCAATAATGGTGTCAGCCTCAAAATGTTGTACAGGATTACTGTGATCCTAAACAAGGCCTTTAAAAGAATATATCTGCCTTCCTCAGTCATTACGCACACTATTTGACAGAAATCGCTGACTGCTGGTACAGTGTGTACTTTGCCTTTTCCTTTATTGCTGATCTCTCTTTCTTTCTTTCTTTCTCTCTCTCCTTCTCTATCACACACACACCCATCAGATACTCACATACATTTGTGACAGTTGCAGCCAGATATGTTTGTTTTAAAATCACATTTAACAGATTGTAGACAAATATTTTGGTTAAAATGTATTTATCTATAAATGCCACGTGGATTCAATGTAGTGTTTATGAGCAAGGTGTTACACTGAATACGTGTTTTGAAATAACTCACGACTACATGGCCAGTTAAGTGATTTTAAAGGATGACAGAAGGGATGTTTTGACAAATGTGCAAATTGTACTGAGTGTACGACTCATTATCTGTGCCCAGAGCAGATCACAAATGTAAAGCACTGTAATTAGTTGCCCATTAAATGTGGCGGCAAGCTGACATGATAAGGCCACAAGGGGACTTGTTGATACATGGTTATTACTTCCTGTGGCCCTATCTGTCTGGATCCTGTCTCTGACATGGAAATGTTAATATGATAAGGATTAATTGAAACTGCCCTATTACGTGTGAAGTAGTCCCTGAGTGTTCTCACTGGCTACTGTGTGTGCTCAGTGTGTTCAAGGATCATTTGCTCTAAAAGCAGGACTTAACCACTTGTTTGCAGAGATTTCCTATCAGCTCCATACCTGAGAGCCAGCTGTTAATGTATGGGACTCAAGTCACTGGAATCGGCTTTATTAACCCTCTGTGCTCCGAGGCATTTTAGATACTGTGAGGCAGTCTGACAAAGACATTTGTTTTTCATCTGACTAAAAACATAAATGCAAAAGTGACATATATGGTTGTATTACCAAAGACCTCAAAGAGCTAGATTTTTTATTACCCTCATTTTTATCCTTGTAGTAGCATATCCTTGAGTGTGGTGCAGGTCTTTGTTAGGGAGGTTTGCCATTGGGAAGCTCCACAGGTTTATACAATACTAGGTAACCAAATTCAAATGGAAGAAGCTGATAGTTTAACTAACTCCAGCAAAGCTGCTGATAACCCCACAGGGCGTAGTCAGGGATTTATTTAATGTTTGTGAAATAGCTGTCTTTGTTGAACAAACAGACAGATTGTCTTTGTTAAAGACAAAGAGAAGAAACTGTAGAGACTTTTACTACATTTGTACTACGGATTGATCTTTTCCTCCTCCTGCTACTGAATTGCCGGTTGAGAACACTGAAGGGAGAAAAAAAATGTTTGCCTTGACAAATTGATGATGGCCATATAGTAATCTGTAAGTTTTTTAATTGCTGAGTAATCGCTAATGGTCACATTCCAGCTATTTACTGTGTGCAGTATCTTTAGCCAACCAAATACTTTAATCAGATTTATATCAAACATTCACCAGTTAAAACATGACATTTACAACAGCGTGCCATAAAGCTGTGTAAGCTAATCAATAGGGGCATATGATTTAATGTCAACTTTTCACCATCAAGCTCAACCAGGAGGTAGGCACTTTCAGCAGCAAAGTAAATTGTTTAGTGTCTGATTATGTGTGTGTAGCTTTGTGTGTCTGTTGCAGATGACCTCTGTTAAGGGATCATTTATTGTCTGTTTTCCACATGAGATTCATCATTAACAGAAAGCAGCCATCTTAAACATTTAAGATTTTTGTTTACACGAATGACTCTATTTCCACCCCTCCAAACATCTTCTACATTATTATCCCTGTGTAAGAGGTATTATATGTTTTATTTGATGCTTGATGCGCTGTAGGAGCTCTGTGTAAAATGAAACATTGCTATAACATGTTTCAATAAAAAAGCTCATCATTTTATCAAGCTGAATATCTTTGTGAGGAAATCACTATCATACTGTTTACTACAATGTTGTGATGTATCTGGACACATCTGTTCACTTTTCTGAACTACATTTTAAAATCCTGTTAAAACATGTATTTGATTTATATCAGTTGTCTCTCAATGGTGAGAGAGAGTGTTACAAATAGCCATGTTTGCAATGGTATGGTGATGTTGCTTCTGAAGCCCCATTTTACATATTGGCTGTACCTACACATTAAAAAAAGTCACAGTCCTCACAAACAGCCCTGACATGGAGCATTGTTTGTCTGTTTGTTTGTTTTTTTTTTTTTACAAATGTGTGAGGTACAGTGTGCATTCTTAGTCTTCCTCTGGTCAGTGGTGAGTGCTATTGCCTGCCTGATGAATCCCCCTGGCCCATTCGAGCGTCCATGTTGCCTCAGGCAGCAGCACCTCCAGGGTCAAGGTCAGAGGATCACCCTGCCTTTGATATGCATCCTAAGCGCTTCAGTGCAAGACAATGCAAAGTCAATGCCTCCAACCCAACATCCTGCCTGTTTTTGCGGTTCTTCACTCACTCATTTTGTGTGTGTTCACTCTGAATGAATAAATCATTGTTAAGTTGTGGTTGTTTTTTCTTGTTTCTTGTCTTGTTGTCTGATTGCAGGGATGGATTGTGAATGTTGCAACCTAAAATGCTATTTTTGCAACAAACTTTGAAAATCTGTGGTTAAATATTTGTTAAGTATAACCAGTTACAATCCAACAAATTCTAAAACTGCATTTTTTGCAGAAATATTGTAGTGTTGCTATATAATTAATGGCAGTTTGGGGATTCCTTCAATTACAACCGTTGATCTGTAAAAAACCACAATCACAAAATGAAGCAACTGGGATCAATTCTGAGGTCTAACACACATTTTAGTCAGCATCACATATCTACAATTTGCTTGAGAACCGTTTATGGGTTATTCCACAAAATAATATCATGTGTTCATGTGTCTTACATGAATAAAGGAAAAACAGAGCAACAGCCTATATCTTACTGCGTATATGACCAGAGGTAATCGTCTCATCTCCCTCCCTCCATCTTTGTGTTTGTGCTGGGCGTCTCTGCAGCCACGCTGGTCAATATTGGCTGCAGGGGTGAAAGCTGATGGCGCATGCAGTAAGGCTGGAGGTCAACCTTGGCCTTATTGTTCAGCAGCTCCTCCTCCTCCTCCTCCTCCTCCTCCTGCTGCTGCCTCTGTGCTGCATTGACTTGCAGGCTCGCCGGCTGCTGATGACTGATAGCCACGCCATCGAGCCAGGCCACTGGTCACTCTGACGGACTGATTGACTCGTGTGTGGGTGACCTTGTGTCCTCCTCTTCTGTTCTTAGCCAGGGTTTTTTTTTTTGTTGTCTTATGCTTTTGTCGTACGTTGCTTTTTTTTTCTCTCCTCTTCCGTCAGCTATGATGGGGTGACAGCTGAGTGACATATGAGTGATTATGACTTTCAGTGACCAGTGATGTATAAGTTAGTTGTATGGTGAATGATAATCTCATCCTTATGGGGATTGATATGAACAGTATAGCCAGGAGTCATATTTTTCCTTGCGCCTCACACACTGGCAGCACAACACATACAAAACACGGGGTCAAACCAAAGATGATTCAAAAAGGAAATTGTCATAGCGTGTATGACCCTTATTATGTGTGGATATTTGTTTTATCAGCTTATCACTGGTATACACTCACTGGCCAACTTAGACATAAATCCTGAAAATACCATAAGTGTCCAGAGTGGATTGCTATTGATCTCATTTACAATCAATCATTGGCTGAGAGCGGGGATGAAAACAATAAACAGAAGAAATGAAAAGCACCAAGGAAAGAGAAGAGCTGGTAACACAGCATTGGTGCAGCAAAAAATGATGTGTGTGTGTGTGTGTGTGTGTGTGTCTTTGTGTGTGGGGTGGGGTGGAGGAGAGAAACCATTGCCCTGGATAGCTTGTATTAATCCCCACACAGCCATTTAAACTGCAGAACCATGGGTTTGAGTAGCACATGTAAGACAATACATAATACACCATGAAACAAGTCTAATTAGTCCTCTCGGTTAGAACTATAACCATGTTCAGTGGTTGTATTCTGTAGAACAAGTTTTACTTTAAAAATAAATGGGAAGAAAGACATGAATTAAACATAAACTTGTATTTGCTAACACATAGGCCTACCAAGTATGTGTATTTGCCTTGTGGTTTTTTATTGTGTGTGTGGGTGTGCTGGCTGGTGTATGAGAGGTGGCCAAACTCAGGCCGTGCTCTCGTGATCAATCACAGGGAGGGCTAATTGATCGGCAGCCCTGGATGGCTGTGTGGAGGAGAGGAGAGGAGAGAGCCAGGCCGGGTCATCTGCATGGAAAACATCCCGAGGAAAGGCAGCTCAGTGCAGGGACCTCTGCAGCCTGCAGCCCTTCAAACCTGTCTGCCCACCAGGTAAGAGCTTCTCTATCTCTTTCTTTCTTATCTCTCTTTTCCCGTGCTCCAGCTCAAAGCTGCTTTACAGATGGGGGAGTTTTGATACAGGCTTTCGTAGGTCTGCACAATGTTTTTTTATTATATGTATATTATAGGTGCATATACATCCACCTAGATACATGCATATATTGAGTCGAACAGGAGTGTTTTCCAGTAAGGCGCAAAGGCATTGGCTCAGCGTCATGGCTCGGCTTGTTTGAATTCATTTGTTGTAATCAAATAATCATATAGTAAACATGTGATGATGTCGCGAGACAGAGAGAGAGAGAGAGAGGTGGGGAGAAAACGTGTGAGAGGACGGAAGGAAGGAAGGAGGGAAGGAGGGAGGAGGGAAGGAGGGAGGAGGGTAATAGAGGAGAGGCAGGCTCAGTCTCTGCGGATCAATGAAGGGCCTGCTGTCTCTCTCTCTCTCTCTCTCTCTCTCTCTCTGTCTCTCTGTGCTCGGAGGCAGGATTTGCTTGCTGCAGCACCCACTGCAGAGCCTGGCTCCAGTCAATGCCACGGTCGATGCCGCACACTATTGTGAGACCCCTGCTGAGGGTGAGAGAGGCTGGGTGGAATCATTGCACACTCATAGACTTGTACATATAGGGTAAAAATGTAACTGTCATTAGCTGTATGCTCTGGAAATATATATAGTACGGTATATAAATATAACGGTAGCCTCGAGTTACCTCTGCTCAGCGTAGATACTTGAATAACAAAACATATTTTTTGGCCGTTATTGTTTTGTGTGTCTGGTGCCAAATAGGGGCAAATTGTGTAATTTTATCTTAGGTGTAAAAGTAAGGTTTAAGGTTTAGGTGATATTTTTAGCTTCATCTTTCTGTAATTCATTTTAAACAGACTGTATGTATGACAGCTGCTGTATGACAGCTACCTATGTGCCATGTTTACTCTAAATATGTTAAAACTAAATGAACCATTTTCATTTAAAAAGCAGTTGACATCATCAGTGTTTATTTCTGCATTGGTTCAGTTAAGGTAATATTTATATAAGGGCATGTTATAGAGGTAGAATATAGAAGCCACAGTGCAAGTGCACAGTGTGATGCCCCAGATAATCAGGCACATACAGTATATTATATGTATTATTTCAGGACCTATAAAACAGGTGATCTCGATCATAGACACATTTACTGTATGCTTGATACTGAGAAACATAAGAGGTTGTTGGCTATACATTATATCTCAATTTCATTGCTAGACAATATTTATTTTTAAATATATATTTTGTTGCTGATGTTGCTGCAGTGTTAATTTCAACTTTGGAAAACAGAACCAAATGGGAATAAGATCAGGATTTATAAAAGCCCTATCACAACATTATTTTGATGCTTACATTTAAGTTCTTATTTTTTTACAGAAAATTTAGATGATGATGATTGTAAAAAATATCTTCATGTGTAGAAAGCAACATTTCATTAGTTTGAATATTTAGTTGATGTATAGTATGATATTAAAAGTGTCCCCAACTTTAAGTGCAAAGAACTTGTGGATTTTCAGTGGCGTTTTTTAGGGACAGATGGTGATCTGGCATGGCATCTAAGCCAGTTAGTTTCTGCTGTATTGGTGTCCAGCTGAATTTCCATCACTTCGTTTCCAAAATCTTTTTTTTTTTTTCTGTCGGTCAGTCCAGTGTGCAAGAGCGATATTGATGCTTTTGCAAGACCAGCTTCGGCATGAATTAATTGTCTCTGCTTTTATATAGGTTAGCATACACTGAATTTATCAAATACTGTATCAAAATAATTTAATTTATTTTGGTTTAAAATGTAGTCATGTAGTTACTGGAAATGTAGAAATCTTCAGTTTGATATTCAAGAGTCATTCAGAAAATGAACATGCAGGCTAGAGCAAATGTCAATGTCATTGTCAAATGTGATTGTAATTTAAAATATCAAGGAGTTGACTGTACAGCTTTGACACTAATGTTGCCATAAGTTATAAAACTATCATTGCACCAGTTAGTATTCATTAGGGGAATTGATTTGAATAGTGTTATTTGCCTATTTATGTATTGTTGTATGTGTGGGGGAGTACATTTATTACGATAACTCTTTGCAACTTTTGGGTTATAGGCCTTTTTTCCTTTCTTACAGCTGAGCCTCTGTTACATTAAAAAAAAAGAGTGGGACTTTTGAGTGGGCGGACTGTGTTGGAATAAATCAGGAGGACAATAAAAGAATGCTTTGATTTCATGGCTCTATGCAGCCTGCATGTGTCTCATTGTGAGCGCACGTGTCGGGGTGGGGAGCCAAGACAGGGGCCTCCCTCCTCTGGCCAGTGTGACAAATGCACTTGTCACCACACACACTCTCTTTGTGCTGAAAGTTTGGGAGTGTAAAAAACACACTTGGTGACTTTAAAAAGGTGCGGGCGCTTTACTGTATAATGATAGTTGATGTGGCTGTTTGGTTGATCGAGGGCAAAAAAAAAAAAAAAAAGAACTTTGGACTTGCAGCTTTTGTCGTGGCCATAAGTTTCCCGTCAAATACACCCAATTGTGTGCCAGGATGCCATTTGAATAGAGTATTGTTAGCTCCTGCAGTCCTCTCGACAAGAGCTCTTGCTGTAAATACGGCAATTTGACTCCAGCTGGTTGAAAGTAGCTTTGACAGCAGCTAAATAGCAATGCACCACAAAAAGGAATCAATACGGGGGTCTTGTTCATGGTAGGCTGTTCTTCTGTGCTCGGATTTATACACACAAAATCACCTGGTTTATCTTTGAGAGAAAACTTGAAGTGTTTTTATTGTTGTACAGTCTATATTTGTTTTTGTGTTTTCATAGATAGATTAATATTTCAGTGTTCAGTCAATTATTCTTTTTTTGCAGTCAAAGTCAAATAATAATGGGATCATTATTAGAAGTTCTTAATTTAATCCTTCATTTGGTGGGTAAAACAATCAGAGTGAAACCTGGGTGTGTTATTGCTGACATCACCCTTCGAATTTTGTCATTTTGTAGACTTCAAAGGATTTTTCAACATCAAATTAAAATGAACATTTTCTTTCATTTCTTGCATCCATTGTGATCATTTCAGACAGTGGCACAAAGCAATAGTGGATGAATAACATTTTGCTCGGGTTCAGGTTTATGCTGAATTAAAGAATTGATTTTTTTAAGTTATAATATATAAAGCAGGAAAGAGAGGGTTCTGGGCCGAGAGCGAATAAAGAACCAATCATCATCATTCTTTTTTATTTTATGGCATGAGAGAGTAAAAAATCATGGCATTCTGCTTTTGTTGATGGGGGGAGATCAGTGGAACAATAATACTATGGTTGCAAGTTATTAAACGAATAAAGAGACAGAGAGTGGGAAAAGTATTGATTTTTTTTTTCTCCCGAGGCTCCCAAAGGCTTTGGACTGGCTATCAGGCAAGGGGGCTGCTACACACTGAGGGGTTTTAAAGTGAAAGGATAATGACCACAGCAGTTAAATTGTCACTTAAACTATATTTTTGTTTCAGGCCAGCACACACTGACCAATGGTAAGGCAAAAAGAGCTCAGGCTATACCTTATTTTATTTGTTTTTGTCCATTTTACAACTTTTTTTTCACGCACTATCTTTAGGTTATACAATAATAGAGATAGGTACATTGTACATCGTTATGAAGCAAAATTAGGAATTCTGTAAAAAAAAAAAAAAAACGGATTGACAGGTGTAAAAATAACAGTTACAATTACCTGAATCAAAATCTAACAAATTAATTAAAAAATTCCACTGACCTTCCAGAAATAAAACCAAATAAAACCTAGATTATAACAGATATAATGCCGGATGGACAGGGTGTGTACAGAAGCACAAGCCCCTGATGACTAAGCAGGAAGTGTGTTTGTTGTTGTAAGCAGCAGGCTCCCTGCTCTGAGTGAGAGACAGATAGAGCTGCAGTCATTCTAAGCACATTCGTCTTCGTCTTCGTCACTTACAGCGGCCACTAATCACTTTCATTAATTGGCGAACATCTTAGTCCACGTTTTTCTCAGCAAATAATTTAATCTGCACTGCAACAACTCAGAAGAATCTAAAAAAGTGCTGTGTTAGCATGGATCCTAATGTCTTAATTAGAAGTTGTAATTAAATGTATTAAAAAATATTTCCCTAATGTTATCTCCAATTTTCTGTACAGAATATTTTAATGTAGGGCGAGGCATTTATCATTACTAATCAAGTGACAGAAACAAACTCTACAGCATGACTTTGTAATTAGATTTCATGCCTTTGAACCTGAAAAACCTGTGTCATATTTACTGAAATAATACCCTTAAAGAAATAAGCTTTTGAAAATCAGTTATTCTCACACACAGTGGGTTCCTAGTTGGATGTGTAACATTACAGAGCAATGTTTGAAATATTTGCTAAAATAATAAATAATATAACAAATAATAAATAATATTTTTTTGCACACTGATTTCACATGATTACTGAGATACTGAAGTGATTAGGTTAGTGTGTGTGTGTGTGTGTGTGTGGTGTGTGTGTGTGTGTGTGTGTGTGTGTGTGTGTGTGTGTGTGTGTGTGTGTGTGTGTGTGTGTGTGTGTGTGTTCATTTGTCTTCCTACTCTCTTCCTACTCTATCTATTCCATCCACAATTCATTTCATCGAACATCATTTAAAGTCACTAAACAAACAACATTTACATATTCTTAGCTGAGGTTCATGTCTTTGTTGCTGGAGCACTAAGAATGGGCATTCGTTTCTTATGAGTACACAGATTGTTGTGAAAAAAAACACAATCACCTTGCTGGACATTAAGCCTATAATATCTTTGAGGCCATGGCCGCTGGCTTCATCCATCTTGATGTTAGCCGAGCACAAAAAGAAGAAGGGGAGGGCTGTGTCCATCTGCTCCCCCAAAAGATGGCCCTGAAGCAGGGACGAGGTCGACTGCCCTAACGGACAAAGGTCACCGTGACCCTGTGACCCCGCGACCGCGCTTCGCAGGGCTCCAAATGCTGCTGAAGGTGGACATCTGGGCGCAGCCTGCCACACTTGAACCGGTGGTAATGGCCATCACAGTGGCCAGCACATAAAAATGATCCATGTGCTCGTTTCCTCCGGACAGGACAGGACAGGACAGGACAGCCGCACTGCTCTGACATCAAGGATGTTTGTTTTGAAATAATAATGTGACGTTTTGGGGTTTTCTTTCTCAGTAAAATAAAGCTTTTAGAGATTGTCGTGGAACTCGGGTTTACTTTGGCCCTATTAAAATAATAAAGGTATAAAAATGCTTTGAGATAAATTGTAGATTATTACCTTCTCTTGGTGTGGAATGAGCTTTAAGATCATGCAGAGGACTGACGAACAACAAAATCACACCATCATATGAATAAATTATATACAG
This sequence comes from Setipinna tenuifilis, assembly GCA_030347295.1. NCBI lineage: Eukaryota > Metazoa > Chordata > Actinopteri > Clupeiformes > Engraulidae > Setipinna > Setipinna tenuifilis. The sequence continues at coordinate 14,081,478 of CM059280.1, read as the reverse complement.
ATAAACATATTATTTATTAAGGCAGCCGTAGATTCTATAAGGAAAGAGGGAGAAAGAGAAAGGAGGGGAAGCAATGGAAGGCGAAGGATTTACTAACAGACGATAAATGTAAGGCGATAAATGTAAGGCAAGGTGTTAAACTGAAGCTTGGTAACATGGCACCTGGTAATCCAGATAATAGAGTCAGGTTCAGGCTCAGGTACTTGGAATCTAGTACTACCGGTACTTCTTCATGTTCAGGCCTGTGATAGTCTATACAACATTGGCTGATATAAGTGATCTCCTGGAGGCCACCCCATACTGTGGCAGTGGAGTTTAAAGGGAACTCTTTTCATCTATTCATATTTCCAGCGACATGGAAATATGAATAGCTGAAATGTGGGTGCAGAAAATCTGTTTAAAGTTACAGTGGTTTGGTCCATGGTTCACTTAGTCAAAAGAACATTAATTTAATATCAATGCATTTTTTGCTTGGGCTGCACAGTACATCAGAATGATCACAAAATGGCAGTACTAACATGCACAATATACATATTGCAAAACAAAGCTTACAGTAACTGTGATAAATAGTAAATTTCCTTTAGATATGCTTTCACGCTCTGTAAAATATTTGGCCAATCAAACAGAGCTCTGCTGGCGTAGATGTCCTCCAGCATAGCATAGGCTACTAACTGTCTAGGGTTACAAAGCTGAGACACATAAAGCAGAATATGTGGATGTCACATCGTCACCGAACCATTCAGCAGCGCTATTGCTTATTTCACATTTTCCTGTAGGCTAATTGTTAAGGATTGTCCGTCTTGGTGTTAACATTCATCTAATGGATTTCAAACATGACTGATAGGATACAATATGTGAAAATATACAAATCGAGTTTAAAAAGTACTCTCATGTGAAATGCAAACATGTCTGTAACTTGATCGAGTTAGTTAATGCAGTTAATGCAGATAAATCCCTCCGTAAATGCCCAATTAAAAATTTAGTATGTATGATCTGTTCAGAAGAAAAAAACAGATCTGTAAGGCTGTTAGTGATGTTCTAAAACCCACCATGCTGATACCCACGTTTGTTTATTCCAGTTTCACATCTGGCTTTTCTTCTGACCTGGGTTTGGGCCTCTGGGTTCTGCCTTTTTTAGTTAACTATTTTATGAAATGACTTCTGAACTGTATGTAATAAGGACTGTTTCACATTCCCTTTAGCAAGTTTTTAGTGAATTTATGTTCTCCTAATGGCACAGCCCAGCCCACGACAGTTAAACCTGTGTGTGTGTGTGTGTGTGTGTGTTGTGTGTGTGTGTGTGTGTGTGTGTGTGTCTGTTTGTTTGTTAGTTTGTTAGTATGTCTGCATCTGTGTGCGTTTGTATGTCTTTTAGCGTGTGTGTGTGTGTGTGTGTGTGCGTGTGTGTGCGTGTGTGTGTGTGTGTGTCTGTCTGTCTGCCTGTTAGTCTGTTAGTGTGTCTGTATCTGTGTGTGTGTCTGTATGTCTCTAAGCTTCTGTGTGCGTGTTTGTGTTTGTGTGTGTGTGTGTCTGTGTGTGTGTGCATGTGCATGTGTGTGTGTGCATGTGTGTGTGCCTGTGTTAGCTGTGTGTGTGTAATTATTTAGCATAAATCAAAAGTCTGTGTGCCACTCAACAGACCTTCGGTATCCCTTTGGTGCAGCACCTGTTGTCAGATGTTGCTCCTGGACGGGGCAGGGCACCATATTAAAAATGTAACAGGCGGGAGCGTACGCATTTAACTTGTCTGCCGTAGGATGTCCACACCACTCCAGTCTCCAGTTAGTGTAGACCTCCTCAGGTGCTCCATGCCACACTGTGGCTTATTAGTCATGCCTTACAGAGCCCCTAGAAGAGAGGCTTGGCTTATAGCCAGGGGGCAGCCTCCGAGCACCTGGTTTTATCTGTCATAATTAACCTCCGTGTTGAATAATGACAAGACAGAGGCACCTTTTCAATCCGCCGGGTCAATTAGGCGAGCCAGAAGCTCAGGGGGGTATCAGCTTTGTTGCCACCCACTACACCTTTTTTAGGGGTGGGGGGGGGGGGGGGGGGGGGGTGATGCTGGCCTACTACACCTTTTTTGGGGTGGGTGTGTGTGTGTGTGTGTGTGTGGGGGGGGGGGTGACACGGGCTTCTCGCACAGCCTCTGTGCTGGGCAGGGCAGTGCAGGGCAGTGTGTGTGGAATAGTATGGCATATTAACCTCATGTGAAGTAAAGTGGCCTGATGTCAAAACTATTAAATTGGAGCATGAAAGTGAATTAGGATGAAGCATGGGGATGGTGAGAAATGGTTGTTGCATCTCTGTGGAGAAAAAAGCTTGTTTACTAAGCTTGCATTTTTATTGCGATCTCTTTATTAATATGAAAAAAGTAAATGCCTAAAAGCTAATAATGATTTACCTCATTGTAATGTGTATGTATTGGCAATGTTAACACTATTCTGATAAAACCAGCCTGATGCATGTATTGTCACCCTATTTGTGATGTGTCACATCTAGTGGATATCGATGCACTACTTACTTTTGTAAATATTTTCATTTAAAAAAAATCTCATGGCTATGTGGCCACAGTATGAACAGGGACTGAGCCATTAGTTCTACTATGAGTATATGGCACAAGCTCCAAAGCGGCACAACCAGGTGACATTGATGTAGTGAGGATCTCCACGTCTCTTTGTTGCCTCTGCTACAAACAAGCACTAATGTAAAATGGCTAACCTTGGAAAAGTGTCTGAGTGGTTGCTGTTTAAAATGAATGTGTCTATGCAAAAAAAAAAGCTTAGCTTGTTTATTAAAAGCTCACGGCTTTGAAGGGGACACTTGTGTGTACCGCAGAGGCTGAGGTGAGGTCGTCTTACCTACAGCACGTTGTGCCTCTGTCTCTGTCGTGAAAGCGTCTGAGCAAGGTTTTCACCTTCCTGGTAGTCCGTGACCCTTAACCCCAACTCAAAGAGACAACTGGCTTTTTAGACGATAGAGACAGATTCGTGTAATGGAATAGCTGACACAGTTATCCAAGGACAGAGCGACTGAGATGAAAAGGATCAAACCACTGAGAGGGAGAAAAAGTATACAGCACTAATGGAGCCCTTCAGATTAGACACATGTGTGAAGCACCAGAGCTTGTTGAGATTTCTTAAAAGGCAGTGCCTTGTTAAAGAACGAGTTCATATGCAGTGGCTGGCTTCTTGTTAATGGACAGCCAGTGCTCTCTCACAAACCCCTTTGAAGCTGCCAAAGAGCAGACTTGCGTTCTTAATCAGTCAATGAATGAACATTTGGTGTGTAGGCTACCAATACACAGATATGTTCCAAATGTGTCCAAGACAGATATGTACCCCAAAAAAAGTGTATTTTCTGTTTCATGATGGTGCTTTTATCAACAGCAGAGCTGTGGTATAAGAGGGTTACAGAAGAAACAGGGACTATTAGGAGACTCGTTTCAAAATACACAGAAAACAGCTGCTTACCATCAATACAGATAGTTGGAGATAGTCAAATCAGGATCTCATCTTACAAATATACGTATATGTACTGTAGGCTATATTTGTAAAATTGATTAAAACATGACCAAGTCAGATAATTGCAAATGCCATTTGCAGTGCCAACTCAATTCTGATAAAACCAACATAATGCCCAGTTTGGTCTCCGTATGCCAACTATTCCACATCTACTGGACAGGGTAATGGATTTGCACTGGCGTACCACTGCCATAAATATCCCTGTTGCTGTATTTATGACAGCTACATGGCTGCATTGCTACTGCGTGAGCAGGCACTGAGAAGTGTTTTTCATACGAACATAACAGGAGCTTTAAAGCAGTCTGGCCAAGTGGCAAATTAATTCCTAGGCATAAAACATTCACATGGCAAAATCAAAACATACGTAATTTGAGTTTTGAAACCACTCCCTCCATTCTATTTAGCAGTCCTTAGTGTGTCTGTGCAGCATATTCCAAAGACCATAATGTTGACTTAGGATGTCTTATGGTTATCAATAAAGACTGTCATCCATCTCATGTTGTACATTCTGCTCTCCAGTGTTATTTCTCAATCAGACTGTAATGCAACATCGCCTAATGGGGGGTGGGATGAAGACGAAAATGATTTAATACATTTCGCCGGGCTGTTTTAACACAGGATCCTTTAATGCAGGCTAAATAAGATTTAGGGCGTATTTTTAACTGAAATTAAATTGCCCAGGCGCCACCTCAGTCTACCTCAGACGGATGGCCAGGATACTGATCCCCTCTCCACTGGGCTACACGTAGAGGCCAAAGGAATTCAAGCAGATCCTCATTGTGTGAGGGAGAGAGAGAGAGAAAGAGGAGAAACGAGGGGTGTCACTGTCACAATAGCAAACTACAATACACTGTTAATGATTGGCTTTATACTATATATTATTTGAGGAAAAGTTTATTTTGTGGTAAAAGTCATTACAGATTGGACTGGAAACAGGAATAGAATAGAATAGAATAGAATAGAATAGAATAGAATAGAATAGAATAGAATATTCTTTCCACTAAGGGAAATTAGGATTCCAGCAGTGAAGCAACAAATCATAGTAGATACATAAAAAAACATGCAATTCTTTCTTAAAAGGTGTAGAAAGTCAAAGTGTTTAAGGTTATGCATCTTTAAAAAAAACACAGAGTTAAAATTCTTGTGAATTCCCATCTTTGCTAGTGTCAGCAGGCAGGGTTTTCTTGGGAAGCAGCTGACCGTGGCTGTTTGGAAGAGCATCATCCCCTGAGATGGCCACCCCTCCAAGTATGGTATAGGACCAGTAGTGCCAACTGTAATAATTGGCTGTTTGGCACAACTGTATGATTTTGAAACATAAAGGAAAGTGCGAAAAAGTATATTTTCTCTTTCTTGTTAGATGAGATAGCACAGCATGCATATTTAATGTGGTTCAGTAGAAGGGTAAATCCTTACGGATAAGGTGTCTTTCATGTCAGTAGGTTTTGATTTGACCAGTCCCAGTAGACAGGTTTGCCCAAAGAGCCTTGTTCACCTACTCAAGTAGTCTTTGAACATTAAAGGCTTCAGCCCTATCAATAATGCATTCTGGTCAAATAATAAAATAATAAAAATGCATCAAGTTCAACTAACACTAGGAAATAATTAAAATATATATATACACACAACTTCAGCCTGTTATCATTGAAGCCTTAATATGTGATATGAGTACACCTCTTCTTTACCAAATGAATTGTGGGTAATGCATCATGTTTTATCCTTAATACATGCTGCAGTAAACCAATCGTAGACGGAAGCCCTTGACGAGGTCTGTTATGGCTTCTCTAGTGTACGTGTGTTGTGGTATTGGCATTTCTTTGTTCCTGGCTTGTTGTTCAAGCTGATTAGGTTCATTCCACACAAATGCATACACACACACACACACACACGCATACCACACACACACACACATGCATGCATTCACACAGACATGCACACCCACACACACATACACACACACACACTCACAGTGCTCTCTTTGGCCTTACTCTTGTCCCTCTCACTCCCCCGCTCAAGGGACCTTTCTGTGGCAGCACAGCACACGCCACCTCACTAATTAGGGCCTTCCAGTGGGGAGCAGCAGTGTGTGTCTGTCCACACAAGGGGGAGGTCTGGAGCCACAGCTCCACGCAGCCCAGCCCAGCCCAGCTCCTCTCCTCTCCTCTCCTCCGCCATTCACACTTAACCACTCCACCACTCCATATCAGATCAGAGCCACATCTGTTCAGCAATCAACTGGGAAACACTGGTAGTTTATACTAGTTTATTTCAACTAGGATCAACATCTATTGCCCTCTCTTTTTCTTTTTCTTACACACACACACACACACACACACACACATACACACACACACACACATATACCTATCTCTCCCAACTTAGGCACATATGCCACGTTTCTTTTTTGAGAAAGTGATGCGTTTTCCTGCATCTTCAAGAGCTTTGATCTGTTTTGTGAAGATGGACCGACCTGAATTTATTTATATATATTTTTTTTTTTTTCTTTCTTTCTTTCCTTTAATAATCCAGAAGTGAAAAGGGGATTAACCAAACTTCCGTTGAGGCCTTTGTGCGGGCATATGCTCTCTTATTGTCCCCCCTCGTGCTGGACGGGCCAGTGGCTAATGAACGGAGATTAAGACACAGCGATTTAGCGCCCAGGCGGACGCCCGCCATTATGGCCTATTGTGCGGAAGCAGCACGAGCCGAGGGCCGTGGCCCCCAAAGAAAAGATTAACTGCTTGTCTGTGTTAAAGCCAGGGCCCCTCCCCATTCAACAGTTGCTATTGACTCTGACATGATTTACAGAAGTGCAGCTGCCAATAACTTCCATTGTGTCCACCCAAGGATTAGAGGCCTCACAGCGCCAACTTGACCCGCGACCACTTCGTAACTGTGTTTACGAAATGGGGGCCCGGGAACACACAGGTTCCGTTTATTATGTTTAGAAAGATATGGAGAGGTGACAGCTCACCCTGGATACGGCGGTGATAGGTCATGACTGCCAGTAATGTTCATAGGTTCAAGTGTGAGTTATAGTGAGAATGTTTACACAGTAAGGTATTGTCACACAGAAGAAGTGTGGCCTTCCACTTTAATAACCCAGGTATGTGCCTTAGTTTTCTTTTTTCTTTTTTTGCACGAATGAGTCAGGTGTACTATTTTCATACCAGTTTTGTTATGAAATAGAGTGAGAAAGAGGACCTCCAGTAGCTCAGTAAAAAGGTCAAGTAGCAACCAGGTGCATGCTAAGGCCAGGCAGTCAGAGAGACAGGGAACACAAGGAAATGGTGTATCATACTGTGGACATTATTTGAGCGACTTCCAACAAGGCAGTCTTTCTAGGGTGTATTCAGAATTACACTAAGAATATAATAGAACTGTACAGAGGTAGAGATCCTGACTTCAGACAGTAAAAAACTCTGCCACATATTTGATCCTACCATTTTCTAAGCCAGCCTGATCCTAATGAGCACACAAGTCATCAGTCAGGTAGATCAGCTAATTAGTAAAGTCACCTGTGTAAAATACACAGGCAGAACATGGGATGGTTTTTACTTTCTGAAGTTGTGATCTCCACGTCTGCATATTTGAAACATTCCTCGTTTGTAATGCTTTATACATTAGCGTTGGACATTAAAAGACTTTGTTTGAATATGGCACATGCACGGCATGTTCAGTATAAATAAACAACAAGCACATTTTTGAGCACACCCAAAATGATCACCTGGGAAAAAAAATCCTCTTTGTCACCTCAGAACATGCTTGGTGCATCCAAGGTCCCCCCACCCCACCCCACGTATATTAATCCATTATATTTCCCAGCCATCATGGAATTAGGTCTGAGCTATCAGGAGATAGCTGCTTGGCTCTTTCTAAAAGGGGCGAGATGCAGGTCAAGCATTTAGTAATAAGCTGCAGTTGTCCTAGTGACATGTTACCAAGGTCTCACTGTCCATTCTGGGGCTCGGACTTAGCCATAAACCAATGACAGTCGGGCTGAGTGAAATATGTCCTTCCCCTGCACCCAGGGTCTAATCGGCCATTCTTCTCTTAGGCCACCACAGCAGCATCATTACTCTTTGGAAATTTTTAGATAATTTTCTTAAGGTTGCTTAGGGTTATGTAAAGGTTGGTGTGACATCTTCTCCAAAAATTATTCATTTAAATAATATTAAACATTGTTAACGTGTAAAATTAAAAACCTGGTTAATTATGTTTTAAAGGTTTTCATTTATTTTTCACATTTACTGAAGGACTCCTTGTAAGAAGGTATCAACTTCTGGGCCTTTTCCACTGGCCTGGTTTATCCCTACTATACCCTACTCAACTCGACTTCAACCCTGTTTCTTTTTCTTTTTTGCTTCTCCATCAGTTCTGGTGCCAGGGACCATTTTAGTCCCTGCTTTGGCTATGTTCCAGGCAGATATATTGAACTGATATTTGTTATTTTTCTGACATGAAAATCAGGTCATAGCGTTTTAGACACAAGTTATTTCTTGAGACTAACTTTAATTAAAGTTGTAAGGTCCTAGCTTACAATGACCCCGAGTGAATGAGTATCTTCAAAGACATAGGTGCCAGCTCATAAGCACATATTAGCCACATTAGCATCCCTGACATAGCTAGCTCCCTAACAACTGCAACATTGAACAGTGATACAGCTCACCTTTGTCTGTTTTATTGCTCATTAGCTCACATCCTGATGCAAGGTGACACTGCCAAATAGACTGAATTATATGCCAGTGTGCTGATCATTAGCCTACGCCCTGTACTATAAACATATCTTACCCAAATGGATGTATGCAAGCACTATATTGCATGTTAAAGGGTAAAATAGAGTAGGGTAAAGCTGTGCTGGTACTATGCAGTCGAAAAGCACCATAGAATACCTGTGAAAGGGTACCTACTTATGAATGGTCTTTTAGTGTGAACAGAACTGTATGGGTATGCTAGTATGGTATAGTCAAGTTCCTACAGTATAATATCCAGGGTGTGTGGGCATACTGGTTACATTAGGGTAGGCCTTATGACTAGTCTGAGCACAGGACAGGAAAAAAAAAAATCTTAGCACAGCCTTTACTATCATTTAGGTGGGCCTGAGATTGCTGATGCACCATATGTTTCGGGCCGGGGGATGATGGATGGTATTCGCTGATGCCCAGCCTTAAGTGATTGGAGAAGATTGAAGACACGCAATTCACTTAAGCTAGCTCAGCACTGCATCAAGCAATCAGTGCGATGGGCAAGTGTATGCACTTTGAGTCAAACTGCTTGTGTCCCCTTGTGGGCACCAAGCGAAGCAGACGGCCCACAGGCACAGACACATATCAGATGACATCACTGGAGATTCACCCATTTTTTTGTGGAAAATCTCACAGATCTATCATTTTTTTTAAAAGCGTGATTTAATTTCTAGGTTGCAGATGGTTGCTGTCTGTTGCTGAGACAAATGAGATCTGGCTGTAGGAACCTGCACCAAAACAATGAAATAATGACACGTGGCTCACGTTTCCCAGGTGTTATGGGAGACTATGGGGCTCTGATAGAATTATTGTTAGTTTGTTAAAAAAAAAGTAACAAAATATTTCTGTTTGGAAGATCTGAGCAAGTGAGTGTTTGCTGATCACCCCACTTCTTACAACATCACTATACTTTTAGCACAATAGCATGATAATAATAACTAGGGCCATTGTAATGGTTAAAATAGGGAATAGAGTTTTGTAAGTTGGTCCATGGGCTGTTCCAGGGAACCCAGCATGCATTATAAAAAGTGAACCACATAAAAAAAAACATCTGCTGGGATCTTTTTACATTGGATTAACCTGGACTATTTTAGTATCACAACATTGTTTATGGAATTTGAAAAAATAGAGCAAGGTAAGCCAATGTATTGTACAATGATCCATGCAGCACTTTGCCTTAGTTATTTATTTTTTTTAGCTCGGCCTATGAGTCACTTTTTACAGCGTTGTGATATACTGTAACTATACCATAGTTATAAATTCTCTTCATAAGAGGGGTTGTGGGGACTGACAGTCTTTTATAGTAGTGAGTGTGTCGGCCCTCTCCGCCACTGGTTGGTCCCCTCCGTTGGGCTCTGCTCTCCTCTCCTCTGCTCTGCTCTGGGTCTTCTCTGCTCTGGGTCTGCCTGCAGCCTGCTCGGGGCTAAATGAATGCATGGCTGAAAGAGGAGAACCTGCGAGCCTGTGAAGAGGGGTGACATCAAGCCACTGCTAATCTGATTACAGTCTTTACCCATCTAATGCAGGTCTCTCTCGGCCAGGCACACAGAGAGCGGAGACGCTGGCCATGATGAATAGGGCTGAATGAAGTATCCAGTGATATATTGAATAAAAGCAAATATGCTTACATTATTGATGCTGCTGCTGTTGTGAGGTGCAGTGTTGCAGACAGTGTTATTGTGTGTGTGTTATTGTGTGTGTGTGTGTGTGTGTGTGTGTGTGTGTGTGTGTGTGTGTGTGTGTGTGTGTGTGTGTGTGTGTGTATTTGGCACTGAGGACTCTGAGGTGTGGAATAGTTTCAAATCATCAGACTTGGCTCAATACTTCTCGGTACATAGAGAGTGTATGTTTCCTGTTGGCCACTCAAAATGACATTAGCAATGAATATTCTCTAAATTATTACTACTGTGCTTGTAGACTGGGCTTTGGCTAAGGTAGAGGCCAGTGTGATAACTCCTTTATGTAACATGGAAACCTCCTTACCTCTTCTGCCTGTGCAAGGTTAGAATGATCATTTATATCTAGTGATTATCTCTCTATCATCAAATCACATGGCCAGTGTTCCTTATTTTTAATCTTTAGCGTGTCAGTGACCAGGGAATTTTTTTTTTTTAATTTTTAGCAAGATGCAAGCAAGATGTACCATAGTGTTTCACATGTACACTCATACTAGTGGCTCAACATATTGGTAAATGACATTTTTTGTTTACAACATGTTTTGAATGTTTGACTTTTTGATAGCATTTCCTCAACACTGGTGTGTCTTCTTTAGCATGAAGTATAATAGCTGTGCGTGTAGATTCGTCCTAGGGGTTCCGTCTCCATCTCTGCTGGTGTAGACCCAGAGGCATCCCGTGTCCTTGGCATATCTACCTCCAGAAGGCTGCGGAGTGGAATGGGCCATTAGACCCTGGGCTGATCCCTGTGTATGTGGCTGCAGCATCTGGTGAGAGGGGGGCAGTGGCTGACCTTCCTCGCTTTGGGTCAGAAGGTCAGCAGGCCTCATTTATTATTCACAAGTGCACCGTGACCCCTCAGGAGCAAGGGGTGCAGGCTGCAGGCAGGCGGGCTCTTTAGCCTTGATGTGTTTAGGAAGGGGATGCACAGAGAGAGCGAGAGAGGCCGGCCCTCTTCTCCTTTGTTCTGGCTCACGTCCCCCCTGCCCCCCACCCCACCACCGCCCCCACCACGCCCGTGGCTGCACGAACGACCAGCACACTCCAGAAGTGTTTTGGAGACGGTGGTCAGGGGGAATGCTTTGAGGTGCTGTCTTTGTGCAATTGTCCGGTTCAGCTCCATGCAGATGCATTGTGTTCAGAGGTACACTGTTTAAGCCATGTGTGTTAACACTCCTCCATGCCAAATATATAAAGTCTGGATGTATCACATAATATTTTTTTGTGTTTAAGTATGTCATTTGAAATAAAGACATATATTACAGAATATTACATAAATATTAAAGAGTGCATTAAGATTCAATTAAAAGTGAAACCTTTATTTTAGAGTTGAAATGCCTAAATGTAAGGTCCAAGAAGTGTCTGATATGAGTTTAAGTAAACGTGTAGATGTGAATCTAGATGTGGGTTGCACTGTGGCATGAAATTCATAACTGCAGGACCATCTGGAGGATCAATGAGGCTGTGTGTGTGTGCGTGTGTGTGTGTGTGTGTGTGTGTGTGAGTGTGTGTGTGTGTGTGTGTGTGTGTGTGTGCTTGCCGTGCTTCTGATGTTTGTGTCCATGTCTAGCATTCGCATAGCTAAATCTACATGGTGTGTGTGCGTATGTGTGTGTGTGTAAATATGTAGTGGCATATGCATGAAAAAAATCGATTGAAACTCTCGACAGCGTTGCATACTGATGCATTTGTCAGATGAAAAAAAAAAAAAGATTTGTATCAGTGATTGGTAGGTAGGAAATTGGTTGTTAGATTTTTGAGTTCCTGTTGAGAGTGTGGACATGGAGAAGTGTTTCTATGATTAAGGTTTCATATTTCCAGCGAGTACATATGACTTAACACTGTGCAGGTTGACCATTACACCAAAATGATGGATACATTTTCATCCCATTTCAGCCACATATTACTCGGATGTGTACTTACATTAGGCTCAATGGCCTTGTTATTGAAAATATTGACATGACGTGATTTGTTTGGCCTTTTCTTGTTACCTTCCCTGACCAGCAAATGCCTTTTCTTGTCTTTTGCATCACCAAACAAGCTTCAGTATGAATTGGTCCTATGAACAAATGTGTTTACAGATGACTTGTTAGCTGGCTTATTAAGCATAGGTAATTCCAGACACGGGGCCTAATGAATTACTTTGCTGTACAGACATTGGAAAAAGTCATTGATCGTTGTGTTTGGCATTTTTTGCTTCAGGCATGGACACCATCATATTTTTTAAAATTGTGCTTGTTGGTTTTGCTTAGCTCTTTGGATGAGTACATTATTGTTTGGGGTATTTGTTTTTTCCAGTTAATTTCACTGTGTCACTCAGTGGATGAAAGCTGGCAGAATTGGTGGTGTCAGTGTGGTGTTAGTGCTCAAGGGGTATTTTTCTTTAGTAGATGTTAGTGTTGTTTTCATAATGGGGCCTGCTGAAGCACAGAAGGGGATTAGCGAGAAGGTTTACTGTTCTGTAAATACAAACTTTAGAAAAAGATTTGAAACTAATTTTAAAGTTAGTGAAAAAGTATGAGCAAAATGTTGCTGTGTAGTCGTCTGCTGAACTGAAAACTAAAAAAGCAGTCAAATCTGATCTCATTGCTTTCCTTTGTCCTGAATATTAGACATTGTCTGTTACTCGCCATACTGTGACTTCTCCTACTTTTAGTTACTGTGTTAATTACAGTGACTAATGAGAGTAACCGTAGTGGGCTAAAGCATGCACATCCATCTGGCTGCTGAACAAAAACAGGTAAATCAAACAACAAATAAAGTGACGTCTGATGAAGGGCGCAGCCCCAAAACGTCACAGTAATTAAACCTTCATTTGGGAGAATAGCGCTGGCTCACTATAGCTGGGCTTTATTTGTTGTTTGAGAGGAATGAGAGTGCTGTGGAGCTAAAGCTGAAGCTGAAGCAGAGCAGCTCTGAGCTGAGTGGAGCTGAGAGGAGAGACGCTGGCAGGCAGGCCTCTCTGAGCCCCAGCTGTGGCACCTGATGCTCTGTGATTGTTCCGGGCGTGTGCCTGGCCTACTGCCTCTCACCGCCGCTCACTCAGCTGGCTGCCTCTTACAGAAGTGTGTGTGTGTGTGTGTGTGTGTGTGTGTGTGTGTATGTGTGTCGGGGGGGGGGTGTAGGCAGGCAGGCCAGCCCGCTACGCTACACCATCACCAGCAGCTGCCAGGGGACCTTGGAGAAGATAAATGGAATCGGTGTGAGGTAAATTAGTGTGAACCAGTCAATCTGGGTGTCACTTAGTGGCCCACATCCATGGCTAACTTGGTTGGTGGTGTCCACCTTCTGGGACCAAGGAGACCTTGACGACATGCTGCAAAGATCAGAGTGAGTTACAGCAGCACACGTTCTCTGAAGTGATGGAGCCTTGCGGTGCAGACACTTCAGAAAAACATCCCCCCATGCTCTGCAACCATATTTTACAGCACTGTGGTTTTGTACTTGTGCTGGTCATTTTTTTTCCGCTCGCTGAGATATTGAATTTTTACCACACTAAATCTGAGGAGTCACCCTTGTAATCAAGGGGCTTAGTCAACGGTTTGTTGGTTGTTTGATACGTACAGCACAGCACATAACCTCTTTCATACATGATGTCTCTTAGATGATCGTGTTCATCATGTTAGCACCTGGATGGACAAAAGTGACAAAGGGAGAGCCCATGGAAGTTCCGCTCTGAGATCCAACTTGCGTGCTGTCATGCCTTGCTAGGTCCGGCCAAAAGGCACTCGGTCCTGGGTATTACCAGGGACAGCTGCTCCCCTCCTGGACGCACAGACCAATAGGGCAATTGCAGGAGGATGGAGAGAAAGAGATGGGGAAGGAGAGAAAGACAGAGAGAGAGCGAGAGAGAGAGAGAGAGAGAGAGAGAGAGAAAGAGAAGGATGCTGAATTTATTTTTAGGAGCAAATATTTTACAAGGCTTTTTTGTCCAGTGATCCTTCACAGCAGCTGTCAGCCTGGTCAAGCGTGACAGTGGCTCAGCCTTGGCTGGGCGCCAGGGAGCAGGGAGGAAGTGTGTGACGGATGCGCCTTTGAGGACTCTGACAGCGCAGGTGAGAGTCATTTAAAGATAGCCGCAAAAGTTATTGTGACAAATGTGACGACGCCACCGCAGTGGTGGGCAGTGCAAGAAGGGGAAGGGACAGCGAGGGTGGTGGTGGCAAAAGGGGTAAGGAGTCACACGGGAACACTGGCACTGCAGTGGCACAGCAGCCATGTCAGATCAACTGATGTACTGTATGGAGATGGCCATCTTGGCACTGAGTCTGCCTCAAAGTGGGTGAACATAGGCTAGAACATCTTAGCTGGATATGGAGTAACCTAGAGACATGTCTTTAAGGAGAAATGGTTTTGTTTGGTGTCTTCCATATGTAGCTACTCACAAGTCTTACAGTTGAACACAATAGGTTTTGGATTGGAAAAAAAGCTCAGGTCAGTATTCCAGAAGATATTCTAAAGGGATATTTTGGCTTTTTATCCTTGGCCTTTGGACACAATCTTATATAACAGACATTTGACATTAGCCCTGCTTTTAAATGCACAAATAACTCGAGAAACATGGTCAAAATAGCCCTTAATCCCTCACAATGAATGGGTAAGTGCAGTTGTCACCTGTATTCAGTCCTGCTTCGACCATGGGAACGAGTTTGATCTGTAAAGGGCATTGTGTCTGCAAACTCCATGGAGCCAACCGCGGCGCTTCACCCAGTCATACGCTCAGCCCTGATTTTATTGACTTCCTGCCCCGCATCAGGATTCCGAGCACATATTTCATATTTCTCAGAGAAGCTAATCTCCGATAGCTGCCCTTAAAACCACATCTGGAGCATTACATGCCTTCTAAATGGCTTCACCTCTCCAGGGCAAGTCCACTGGGAGGCTCGGGGCCAGTGGCCCCACCCCACCACCAGCGCACAGCCCTGCCTCCAAGCTGCTGCTAAATTGAGACTTAACAAGATTGTTTCAAGGTATTTCTGTATTGGGTCCACGTGACAGTGGGGCTGACCAGCTGCATCTGCTGTCTTTTTTTGCCAATACATGCGGCATTGTTTTCTGTCAAACAAACCATAGGATTGACTGGGAAAAAAACAATCAAGTGCATATATGTGGAAGCAGTTGCATTTTTTTACCGTTAGTCATCAATGAACTGATTTGCTCATACCATCACCACTTTTTTGTGTGTAACACCATTTGCTTCTGGTGAAATGTTGTTTTGTATCACTATTTACTATGTACATGACTGAAACAACATAAAACCTACAATTCAGGGTTTAAACATTTAGGAGTTGATGTAAAACTGCCAACATGTAATTTTAACATTTTTAGATTTAAATGGAGTGCAAAGTCAGGGTCATTATGCGTTTTGAAAGCGTTAACTCTGTAGAGTGTGGAGCTAGATAAACCCTCAAAAGTATCAAAAGTGAAAATCAATGTGGTGGGAGTCAATGCAACATTGGTCTTTTTGCTGGGTCTGACTTGACTTGACTTGACTTCATAAACATACACTGGCCTTACATTGTGCAACTAACATGACTTACTGTATGTGTGCTCTGTTAAGTCTAAAGGGATGTCTGCCTGGTGCCTGTAGGAATAAAACCAACATCTCCATGGCTGCCCCAGCCCAGGGGCCTACCCCTTTGGGCCACCTCCCTAGTGTCAACACCCCCCTGGTGTATTCCCCTCACCCCCCACCCCCCATCTGAGGCTTCTCCAGGCTCCTGCTGTCAGCTGGGGAATGGCCTAGTTGTCATAATGCTCCTGCAGGATGACCCTTGTACATTTTACAAGCTTCTTTAGCGTTTCAGCCCTCTGCAATATTAATGGACTGCTGATGTCCCCTTTTTGCTTTAACATGACTATCATGTAAGTGTGGCTCTCATGCACAATTACAGAAGAGACGATAGTATTGTCCAGCCTTAATGAGACCCAATCATAGTATTTTATATAAATAACATATGTTTTAAATATGTTTTTAGTATTTTTGGGATACTTCTAAGCTCCTTTATTTTTTTAACACCCATGTTACACCCTTCACCATATTGTCGTTAATCTGTTTTTTGTGAGAAATCCCACTCCTTGCCTGTGATCCTTTCCCTGTCTGTGACCTGTCAGCTTAGTGAAGAGATGTCCAAATACTGTGACAGGGAGCAGCTGTGTGTGTGTGTGTGTGTGTGTGTGTATGTGTGTGTGTGTGTGTGTGTGTGTGTGTGTGTGTGTGTGTGTGTGTGTGTGTGTGTGTGTGTGTGTGTGTGTGTGTGTGTGTGACAGAGAGGGGTCCATGCTCCCAGCCCCAATTCCCCTTGGCCTCTATAGAACACATCCAGGGCCCAGCCTGCACCAATCACCACTACCCCATCTCTTTATGCCTCCGCCCTGTCATTAAGAGAACACACACATGTATCCACACACACACACACACACACACGCACACACACACACACACACACACACACACACACTAGGGACCTTACAAGCACCCACAGGTGACTTTTGGTAGGTGGTATAATATGACTGGGTCTTGTGTTTGTTTTTACTCTATCTCTCAATCTCTCTCTCTCTCAATCTCTCTCTCTCTCTCAATCTCTCTCTCTCAATCTCTCTCTCTCTCTCAATCTCTCTCTCTCTCTCAATCTCTCTCTCTCTCTCAATCTCTCTCTCTCTCTCAATCTCTCTCTCTCTCTCTCTCTCTCTCTCTCTCTCTCAATCTCTCTCTCTCTCTCAATCTCTCTCTCTCTCTCTCTCTCTCTCTCTCTCTCTCTCTCTCTCTCTCTCTCTCTCTCTCTCTCTCTCTCTCTCTCACTCTCTCCCTGTCTCCCTCTCTCTCTCTCACCCCTCCCTCCCTCTTATGGTATATCTCTCTGTTGGTCTACAGATGCATGCCATTATATAGCATAGCATTACCGCAAATGGCCGTGCTTGATTTATGACACTACAATGTAATGCTAGCATGTGAGTGTGAGTGTGAGGGTGAGTGCATCTTCCCCTTGTCTGGCCGCTGCACTGTAAATACCAGGCTGGACGCACGGCTCTCCTGCTTTGAAGTGGCGCTGGTTAGCCTCCAGAGACCCTTGTTGCTGCAGCCAACCCCCCCCCCCCCCCCCCCCCTCCCACCCCCACCCCCACCTGCCGAGAATTTTTGGCCCGGTTGCCATGGAGACATCGTATTTCTCCAAGAATTGCTCATATTGATCCACAGACAAGCGTGAACGGCCGAGCAACTGTGTGTGCGTGTGTGTGTGTGTGTATGTGTGTGTGTGTGTGTATGTGTGAGAGAAAGAGAGAGAGAGGAAGAGAGAGAGAGGGTGTGGGCTGCTGTGGTATGGGCTGTTGTTGGGAGGATGGAGGGTGTAGTGGTGATCAGAACCGAAAAAAAATGAAGGGAAGGAAGAGGGGTCTCAGCATTTCCTCAAGACCATCAAATAAACAACAGCATTATTCCTTGCAAATGACAATCACTCTTAGCTCTGGATGTGGGGGTTGACATGCTCCCCCACTTTCTCTCTCTCTCTCTCTCTCTCTCTCTCTCTCTCTCTCTCTCTCTCTCTCTCTTCAGGTCGGCCATGGTCTTCCAAAGGGGCAAGAGTGGGAGAAACGTGTTAGTCACTTGTCATGTCAGATCTGTGGCGCTTGTCCTGACACTGCTGTCATCCCTCCGCTGGCTCCTCTGCCGTTTAGGGACACGCTACAAGAAGTCCCTCCATGAATTATTTATCTCTGGTGTGTGGGAGCAGCAGGAAAAAAAAATGTCCTGATAAGACATTCAGGTCTTCACAGAGCCTCAAATGTGTGTTGACACAGGAGGGCCTGACAAGCTTGTGAAAGATAGAAAAATAACTATGCACGACATTCCAGAGTGCTATTGTGAATTGGCATTTCATATTTTTTTATGGCGTTTGCATTTGTGGTAGCTCAAACTGACTGACGCAAAGCAGCAAGACAAAAACTGCTTGTGAAATGGACTGATTCTCTGTTTATTTGCTGCTGAAAAGCAACAAAACTTTATGTATTCACTTGTTTTTTCTTTGTCTTTTAAGAGAATGTCAAGATGTACTGTGTCCGAATCATTAAAGTGAAGGCAGAACAGCAGGTTGGTTGCGGTTTCATCAAATATTTAGGGCGCGCTGGCAGGGTCATTGATTTGTGACACAGGAGAGCCCTCAATCAAGTGCTTTGGTGACAACCTTGATTGGCTCTTATTAGTGTTATCGAGGCAAAATTAATCCCACCGTTAACATTATGCATCTCAATATCTCATTTTTCCCCACTTTGTGGTAATTTTTCTGTACGTATTGATGAAGTGCATCTGTACACCACATTCAGTATATCTTGTGACTGCTTTATAGGACAACAACTACAATAATTGGCCTCACACACATGATTTTTTTAAGGGTTTAGCAAAGTCATTGACTGTGGGGTTGTGTTTTTAAGGACTTTTAAGGGTTTTCAGGGTTGCTTGTGTGTAACGTTATGTCTTAATTTATATTTGAAAAAACTGTAATTAATTATGTCTGTTTCACAACTTTAAATGTTTGCTGTTGCCTTTACCTAACACACTAAAGCCTACCCCTTCCAACTACCTTTTCATAAGAGAGTTATGTAAGGTTTTAGGTATGTCCATGTTGTCTGGAAGAGAGTGAGCGAGTAAACGAGTGGTATAGAGCAAGCAGGAATCTTTCCTTTGTACCCTCTTCAAAGTGCAGCCTGTGGAGCCTCAAAGGGATTATTTGATATCCATGGCTATTTTATTCCTGATAAAGCCAGAAGGAAATCTATGGCGCTCAGCTGGTGGCTCCTGTAAAATATCATCACACAAAGTGAAGAGTATCAGTGGAAATGCTGAGGGGTTTGTCCTGGCCGCTCAAAGATCCAGTGGCCTTCCAGTTGGGCCGGCGGGAGGCCTCTTCTTCTCCGCCCGTCCCTCCCGCTGACTCTTTTCTTCTCCACAAGAATCCAGCCACTCTTTTTCTGCAGTGGGTCCACTAATGGAGGGCTGGTTTAGTGGAGCAGGTAAATCAATGGCCTGATATTCAGCGCTCCTCCTGTGGTTCTGCTTAAAGGCAACCAGCAGCAAAGGATCCGCTGTGCAAATAACACAGGGACACGGTGTTGTGGCAGGGAAAGCGGTCTCTATCGGAAAATGGACAAAAAAGGAGAATGTATAGCTTTTGCAAGGCAGTGCTGCATTGTCCACCTGCATAAAGAGCTACAGCGACATTCTACGCATTCATAGGTTAGTTGTGACGGCATAGTAGATGTCAATAAAAAATTGTTCTTCATGACAAAGAAATTCCAATGTGGTCTGACATTTCAAAAAAATTCCAGCAGTAATGTACAGAACAAACCTTACTTTGTACAGCAACAAAACATAAAAAAGGACATGAATATGAAGAGTATATGGCATTTTGAGATGTGTTGAAAGCACACATGAGCTGAATCTGAGGATAGTGCTTTGTCAGAGGAGTGTGCTGTGATGTAGAGTGTAGAGTGATCCGACCCTGTAGGGGGCAGTAGCACTTAATCCTACTGAATCACACCCCCCTCAGCATCCACCTCGGAGCACACACACATTTGGCTGTATGCCTCATGCCCTTTAGATGTGATGTAAAAACAAACTTAATGTAAACCACCAGAGAGTCTGCAGTCTGCCCTGTCTGATAGAGGAAAGAGTATACCAATGCAAAAAAAATTCGGAAATTTGCCACTGAAAGCACCAGAGAATTTAATGAGAATTTACGCCGTCAAGTGATGAACCCCAAGTGCAATCAGGCCCCAGTGTGGTGTGTTTAACTGCCTCGTCTATTTGTTTGTGTTTCCGCGTGGCTTGTGTGTGCGTTTGTGGTGTTTGAAGAATAGGCGTGAGAGGCTCCCTGGAGCTCAGAGATAACCTTACTGTTTGGTAGTGTGAGGCCTGGACTCTCTGACCTCTTGCTGACCCCCTCGTGTGCTCTGTGTGTTTTCTCTCACCCTGGACAGCTCAGTAGAACTCTTGGCTTTTCGACTGTCTGAGTTCAGAGTACCAGTATGGTTAGAAAGGGCTCTATCCTTCAGGTTATTCATTCGTTTTTTTTTTTTCCTGTAGTGTTACAAAGAAGCACCATGTAGACTATGTGAAGAGCATATTATGTGGCAACCGTTCTGTAATGAATCAAGCTCGTTTGAGCCATTCTACACAAAGTTTACACAAATCACTTATGACAAGTGCACACTTAACCCGCTGTTTACTCATTGCCATTATACATATAGCTTTACTTCAAACAGAGTCAAGCGGTTTAGAACGTAATTTAATGAGGAAAGTAAAGCTACGTTATGTGTTTCTGATAAAGCGTCATTAATTATTAATGCCTTTTCTGCTACATGACTGGAACACATGAAAGGCTTTCATCAAGCTCACACCAAACCCCAGGCTTCCTGGTGTAGTTTACTGTGAGGTTAATATTTCATAAAGGTTAGCAGATTAAATCCCAAATTCCACAGAGAACCACAAGATTATGTACTTGAGCCTGTGATTTTTCTGAACACTTCTTTCCCTATATAGGACATTAGGCTCTGGTGGTACACTACTGCAGCAGTCCAAAAGTCCTCTAGTCTTATTTTTTGCATTCCATGCATTTTCAAGTTAATTGGGGGGTGGGGAGGGGGGGTGAAGAAGGTTCTGCCTCTGTGTACATTAGCGATGTTGTGTAAAGTGGTTTTAAAGGCAGCTTGAGAGAGCATCTTTCATGTGTTAAGAACATCACCCAGGGCCCTGCTGTTTCCTCCAGTGTGTGGGTCGACTCCAGCAAGAGCCCCCCATCAGCATGCAACCAGCATGGTCCAGGCCAGTGTGCTCACTGCCAGGAGAAATCCCAGGAAAGCCCTCGCAGGCATCAAACATGGAGAAACACACAGCCGCACACACAACCTTGGCCCCAGCGTCCCAGACCAAGACAGCGGAGTAATCTCTGAGATTCGGTCAGAACGAGAGAAACCTCCATCCTCGATTTTTTTTTTTTCCAGCTTCTCTCCCCCTCCTCGGTTGGGGCTCAGGGATTAGAGAAGACTAAGTGACTCTATATGCAGTGTTGTTTATTTATTTATTTATTAAAGTCTTTGTTTGTGGCAAGATCTTACCCGGCTTTGCATCCACAGCCTGGATTTTTCACCCCCCTTCTC
>CM059280.1:13985379-14055379 GCA_030347295.1 Setipinna tenuifilis | reverse complement strand
TGGGTTTTAACCACAGTTTACTGGTCAGTAAGGCAGTGAGGTATTATTTTGGCCCCAGCTTCCCCCAGCGCCCATTGGTATTACCCACCATTTTGCCCCAACTTGACCATTATCCCATGTGATGCCTCTGACATGTTGATCATATACGTGGGAGAGAGAAGAATTGATTTCCCTCCGCAGAAACACTGGCCAATTTTCCTGGGGGGCGTAATTTTATGGACACAACAAAATAACGGGGTAATTTTGACCAAGAATCTAGGGGGACAGTCCGAGTCAGCGATAAGGCTATGGGCGAAAATAACAAAAAAAAAAAAGTTTTTTGAAAGGGGCTGTGATGATAATGATGATGATGATAGGTTCTTCCACACAAAAAGGTGCTTTGACAGACAGATAAATTGGTGCAATGCATTTGACAGTCTGACAGGCAGTGAAGCCTCAGCCACACAGGACAAAAAAAACCTGTGCAATTTAGATAGTTTACTAACCATTGTCACAACACAACAGCAATCTGCAAAGGTTTTAAGGGGTTTAACGTCACTCACAGTCGAGTCTCTCTACCATCTCCTTTCTGAAACTCTGGGGTTGTTCTTTATCTCCATGATAGCAAAGGGGTTTTAAAAGGCCTTCCTATGCTTTACTCTTTCCCCAAATCCCTCTAAAACCACAGCTTTGGATGTTCTGTGCACAGGTCAGACACAAAGTATCGCTTACATAGTTAGCAATAGTCACTGTTAAAATCGTTCTTGCAACACCTTCAACCTTAATATATTTTGTCACTGCTGAACGCACAGGACATTTAAACAATATGAGCTGTGATTACTCCAATGGACTCTTTGCTCTTTGTGCGTATTGGAAGGGGCGGGGAAATAAAAGGTAGGGGAAGGAGGGGATGGACAGAAATCCCTCCTCTTTTCTCCTACCTTCATCTGACTAGCCTCCTCCACCCCCTTTTCAGTCAACCCCTGTGGTCAAACCCTCCTAAGCTGTCCGATCTGTGATGGGGGGAGAGAGTGTCCGAGGGTCCTGGCTGGGGGGCTGGGAGTGTGGTGTGTGTGGGGGTGCAGAATCAGAATCAGAGGACAGTGCTCAGAATCAAAGGCTGGACCTGGACACAGGGCTGGGGGGTTTGGTTTGTGGCGTGAGGAGGTCGTGACCTTGACTATTGATCCCCCATCTATAATTTCCACGGCTTGCCGGGGCCCCTCTCCCAACCTGCTGGAGTACATTACACCAGAAATCCATAACAGAGCCATGTTCATCCAAGCACAGGAAGAAACTGAATTAAATGTTAAAAAACAATCTGGGCCTGCACTTGGAGACGATTCATCATGATTCCTCGGTGTCAGGCAGGTGGGACGGCCAGGGAGGCCCTCAGCCAATGGCTCAAGAGCGTTGGATACAGATGGACCCAGCCCGCCTCATCTGTCAGGTACTGGGCAGCGCTGGGCTTCTCAGCACTGACACAAAATTCAGCCAAGGTCAGCTAGTTCCAAAATTACTTTGGAGTCATTGTCTCAGAATCGGGGGCGAGCCGATCGAAAAAGTATGACTTCTAATGTAATACTGCTCTACATGTCAGTGGCCAGAGTGTCTCTTCATAACCATCGGCTGAGTGGAATTTAAAAACATATTTTTCAACACTTGCTGCTGAAAATTTTAAGTTATGAAATATGATAGAACTGTATATTATTGAACAAGCCAGTAAAAGCACTTTTTCCATCTAAAATACATCAAATATATGTAGTGGGGAATCTTTCCTTCTTAGGGCCCATGTCTTTGTTTTGTCTAGCCACAAAACAGCAAAACATGGCTATGATTAAATAGGGTATATATAAGTACACATTTAAAG
Organism: Setipinna tenuifilis; assembly: GCA_030347295.1. Lineage (NCBI taxonomy): Eukaryota > Metazoa > Chordata > Actinopteri > Clupeiformes > Engraulidae > Setipinna > Setipinna tenuifilis. The sequence goes on along the minus strand of CM059280.1, from coordinate 14,053,530 downwards.
GTGCATATGTTCAATAGGATATTATCTAATAAGCTGCATAATTACTATGATTTGTAACTGGTGGCACTTAATTACATCTTGTTTTAAGCTGACACTTGGCACAATTACTCATCACTAATTTGATGCATTTGTAGTGGAAAGTGGCATTAGGCCATTTTACTCAACACTCTTATTAGTATGCCAAACTTTATTGTTATGTTCTTCCCATGTCTCAGTAGCCTGACAAGCTGCAAGTTACAGTGTGATTGTAACCTTAGAATGGCAATTGCTGCTGTTCTTCCTGAACACACTAGTCTGACAAACCAACCAGCTTCAAATTGTGTGGCCTGGCCATGATGGATAGGCCAGGCACACTCCAAGGGTGCCATCAATGGTCGTCTTTTCAAACTGCCTCCGCTTAGCACATCTTAATAAGGATACACCAATGTGATGGTCTGCCCAGTTTTGGGAGAAAAGCTACTGAGCAGTAATGGGTCATGGCTAGACTGTAAACAGAATAGAAATTTCAACTGTCACTGCTAGGGTACGTATAGATTAGGGTAAGGTCTCAACACATTATAGAGATATCAGTGTGCTGTAACCTGGGGATAAAAAATAGATTTTAAAGACATTTGTTTTTATCAAGCATTTTATTGTTATTAATTATTATTATTAATTATTACCACTTCCAGAGGTAGACATAAGTTTTACAGTATCAACAGTATTTGGATTTTTTATAGCTTGCCACCAACTATACAAACAGGTTACATTTGTATGTATATGGGCAAAACATTATCATAAAAAAGTTGATACTAAAGTAATATTCCATTACCACTGTAATGGATGTACTGTAAGTCATGGCCTATCCGAAACAGAAGTCGATTTGACAAACTCATACAATCCCGTATTTCAAAATTTCAGTTTTCGCACATGCTCATGGGTAATCACGCAACAGTGGAGAGAGTTGGCAACATTAGAGTGGAGATCGAAAAACTGACAGACGAAGACTGCACTTTGGGATAACGACAACATTTGATTAGTATCTTGAGAATATCTGCTTAAATGGATAATTTATCCAAATCAGATATGGAACACATTGAGGTTATTTGTTCAAACCTGAGTATACGGACAAAGAGTTAGTGGCATATGAAGTCAAGAGAAGGGCACAAACGGAGGAGCAGGCAGAGGCTGCTGCTTCGAGGCCACAAACATGGTGGCGATCCTTTGTATACTGTATCGCGATGACCACTAAGGAAATAAGTTTGTGCTGTAGGGAGTGGAATTTCATACAGCCTGGTCTGGATGGGTCCCCAGATAACGGACATTGTTTCACCCAGACAGTTTTCCCATCTGATCTACCAGATCTTGCCAACTCTCTCCACTGTTGCGTGATTACTCATAAGCATGCGCGAGAGCTTAAACCTCGGTGTAGGCAACACTGTATATTTTTTTTCCATTTTCATTGTGATTTAAATGAAGTTCAGGTTTTTCCAAGTGTATTTTACCTGCCTTGGCAAATTCGTCCTGACTTCGCCCTTTCAGTCAATGAGAGACTGCCACTATACAGAATGTACTGACGACTGTGAACGCGGTTCCAGGAAAGTGCCTCTTGATGATGAATCTTGGGAATGACAGTAATGTCTACTGTCTACTTAGGTTAAAGGAGCTATATATAACAAATGTATTTAAAGTAATCATCACATGGCCCTGATATGTCACCAGACATTAAGGAATCATGTTCATTTTAAATACTTATATCACCGACAAACCACAGGGAGCACAGAAAAGAAAGCAGTGTTGGAAAGTTGGGAACGCAGAGAAGTACCTGAGTAGCATGGCTGGCTTGGTGTTTCTTCAAAGGGATGTTTGCTCCCTGCTCACTGCCGTTCCACAAAGGTCTCACCACCAGTGTGTGTGGTTGGCTCCTGACATCTCTCAGCAGTTTCTCTCTGCTGGTGATCATTGACCTCATAGCAGACAGAGCCTCCTCTTTCTCCATCCACTCCCTCCTCCAGTCTTATCTCTTCTGCTCTCACTCCCTCTCAAGAGTATACATCTCCATGTTGTGCTCCTCCTTCTGCTCCAGCAGGAGATGCTGCAGGTTCCTCCAGAGCTGTAAAATACTCCTCTAGTTCTTTGAAATCAGATGACTCGTCCTCCAGCAGCTCTGTTTTGAGGTGACCTCCTCCATCAGGTCTACCACATCACCCCCACCTCAACTCTCTTGCCATCCAAACACTTCCCGATGATGGACAGAGTTCTCTTGATGTCTGCCAGGATGGCATTGCTAATGATTACAGGAGTGTCCACCTGAGCAACATCTAACCCCAGGGTCTCTGTGCTCTTTGAAAGAGACCCCTTGATCAGAAGTCTGGAATGGTGTTGGCATCCACAAATCCACAGTGGCCAGTGGTGTGAGCTTATTTATCTTGCTAGCCATCAACAACTAGGTGTCTGTAACCCTGTAACCAGACACTTTTAAGTATGATTGCAAAAAAAAACCCAAATCGCATCTCATCTTGACTGTCATCTTAACCCCTTGAAGTCTTCACCAAAGAAGAAATATCCTCATTGTATCACTTCCTTTCTACGATGTAGCCTATACAGCCTAGGGTAGATTAATTTCTCCGCTGTTGTCCTTCGCCTTTACTTGAGGATTTAAAGTGGAGTCCGGTTTAATTGCGACTTAGTGGACGAGACAGTGGTTGTGAAATTAAATATTTGAATTCAAAATTAGAACTCATGCAAAAAAATTGAAAGAAAATAGCTTACCCCTCTGACACCCAATCATTCATTTTTTGGATAAAATGTTTTTAACCCTGTTTTTAGTAAGCCGCTAATCAGAAAATGATTAATTTCTATCTTTTTTTTTGTTGATCTATCTTTACTGTATATTGTATATTTCATGTTAACCCCAGCCCTTAAACCCAAATATCACGGTAGATCATCACCCAGGGATAGGGTCTTTTCTGTGTAAAAGGGGCACCCATTGTTGCGTTTAGCATTATATTATACTTTTTTTAGTAAAATATTTAACTTTTCTAACACTAAGTTATGTTAAGAAAGAAGGAAACATACTACAGATCTAATACTTACTTCTAAAATTATTAAAATTGATCCAGAAGAGAAAGCTGGGCAGTCAGTAGAAGGCAGCCATGTTGTTTGACTTGTATGTTATGTTCACCCTACTATTAACATTTTCACCATCTGCCACCTCCCAACTGAAAAGAATAGAACGTTCCGCTTCGCCCGATTGCATGTATTTTGAGCGTAAAGGGTACAGAAGAAATGTTTGCTTATTTCTATGGCGTTCAGTGCAAAGCAGAATTGTAAGTATGTCAGTCTGATAGAACATTCAGCCATGATGTAGCACCAGTGTTGGGAGTAACGCATTACAAAAGTAATTAATTACTGTAATGCATTACTTTTTGGTGTAACGCGGTAATGTAAGGCATTACAGGGAAGAAAATCAGTAATAAATTACTAGTTACAATTGCAACGTTACAGTGCATTACACATTACAATGCTGGTGTGCCTGCTGTGGTAGAAGGGAAAGGACAATATATCTTATAGGTAGGTAAGAAGCAATTCATGTTAGTTTTCAGTCTACAGGCTCACAAAACACCTCCTGGGTGAAATTCATGACACATGAGAGATATGTGCTAGGGATGCCAAATCCTTATTTCCAGTCATTTTGGCGAGAGTAACTAAAAGTAATGTAAAAGTAGTGTAATGCCTTACTTTTTAAATTGAGTAATATTGTAAGGTAAGGCATTACTTTAAAATGACAGTAGTAAGTAATCAGTAGTGTATTACAGTTTTTGAGTAACTAGCCCAACACTGTGTAGCACACATCTCAACTGTTCAAAATTAGCATGCTACTGGTCTAATCCAATTCAATGATTTCTGGTCTGGCGGTGCTGTACTGAGAAACGTTTTTCTTCTAATGAGCGATTCTTTAGCATGCATAGTGACATAGCATGCATGTATTAATGAAAAAATCCACAATATAGCGATGGATCACTGTATTCCTGATATAAGTCATACATCAGATTATTGTTGCCAAACTTGTTTATCTCTCTATTTTTTATCCCAAAATCTCCACCTTTTTGTCTGACTACAGATTTTACAGACTATAGTTTTTTTTTTTAATGGGGCTCCTAATCCTGGTTGCCACATGCCTATCAGCAGTATTTATGGAATGTGCCTGCAGGAGCTGATGAGCCGGGCCGTCTGATTTCCTCCTGGGTGACGGCTACGTCACAAGAGGACCTCATCACGTTTGAAATGTGCAGTCTGACATTAAAGTTCCTCACGGCTAATGATCTGAAATCAATAAGGATGCTGCCGCTGTCGCCTGCCCTTGGGCTGTGGGGCCAGGCTCATCAGCATTCTTAGCAGGCAGACAGACCACAGGAACAACACGAGCCCTTTCCATGCTGCCACTGATCAAAAAAAGAAAAAAAAAAAGAAGCTTTCTGTCATTCATAGGCTGTCATGGTTTCTTGTCAGCTGCACTCCCTCCAAAACCATTCTGCCACCATCACTGGAGACTATACATAGAACAGTGATGGGCTACATGGATGTAGGAGCTACAATCCAATAATACACCACATATTCCTAATCACTCAGTTCTACCTGTGCATTTACACAATACAGATGGTTTCCCTAACTAACCCTTCAACCTGACTGAAGAGTTGTGGAAATCAAAATCAGCTGATTACTGTAAGAGAATGGCTGGACCGAATATGTTGTCCTGTAGTTTCTAAAGCCATGTTTGCCCATTACTGATCGAAATATATATATACAGTTGTGCAGGTTAAGAAGGCATATCCAGGCAAAGGTTTTTTTGTGGTTTCTATTTGACATGTAATCCACACTGTCATTTTAGCCTTGTGTGAGGCGGCTGGTGGAGGGGAAAGCACTTAGAGGACTCGGACACCTGTCAACGCCACAGCAGAGCAGGGGGATCAGCTGCCATGAGCTCGCTGCAATGTCATTCCACAGTTACTGAAGTTGAAAGTTTTGTATGTGTAAAACTGTGTGTGTGTTTGTGTGTGTGTGTGTGTGTGTGTGTGTGTGTGTGTGTGTGTGTGTGTGTGTGTGTGTGTGTGTGAGTGAGTTAGAGGCAGTGTGTGTGTGTGTGTGTGTGTGTGTGTGCGTGCGTGTGTGTGTGTGTGTGTGTGTGTGTGTGTGTGTGTGTGTGTGTGTGTGTGAGTCTGTGTCTGTGTGTCTGTGTGTGTCTGAATTTGTGTGAGTGTCTAAACTTGTGTGTGTGTGTGTGTGTGTGACAGAAAGAGGGAGAGCATGTAAACCATGTTTGTGAATCTGATGTGCTGATGTGACAACAGCCATCTCTCAGCTCTCTCCTAAAATTGGGCTCATTTTCTAACCATTCTGAAGTGACTGCAATTGAGTGATTCAGGATGGGGGGGGGGGGGGGCAGGGGCCTTTGTGGGGGGAAAATTATTCTTCTCTCCCATGTGAAGAGGACACTAGAAATCATCTCCAGCAATTTTGGTAATGGCTTTGTGACAGCTGCTCGTATTGTCATGTAATGATGACAAATGACACCTTAAAAAGACATTGAAGTTAGAGAGTGAAAAAGACTTGCATTAATTGCTTGTGGAGTATTTTCCGGTTTGATTGTGGGTAATCGGCTTTTATTGGACTTGTTAGCTTGGCCAAACTTTAGTCATTATGTCACAGAAGAGCTCTTGAACTCCTTTTAATCAATTCTCTCACACAAGGCATTGAGTTCCTCAGGTAAACCCGACACACAATTGGCCCAAAGAAAAGGAATGTCAGTCTGTTGGGGAGGGTGGGGGGAGGCATGGTAAAACATAAGGATATTTGACATGGGCCATAGCAGTGGCAGTGCCCCTGAATTACCTGTGCTCTGCTAGTCTGGGCCTTGGGGTAAAAAATGTCTTTGCATTTAAAATGACAGCTCCATTTGCCTCTTGCTAAGTAGTGGTCCTCTTTTTGTACTTTTTCTTGCGCCATTAAATTACACACTTTTGTAAGTGGACCTTTTCTAAAGGCAGTACTATATGGCAATACTATATTGCTGATACTACATGGTCTCTATCAAATATTATTTAGTCTTGATTCTTGACCCTTGAATGCTGCAATAAAAAAACTGTTGTGTAATAATTACTGAAAAAATAGCTGTTGTTTTGGTTCATACATACATGCACACATATACACACACACACACACACACACACGCACAGTACGCATTACACATTCAAAGTGGTAATGTGGACATGAAGCGAAGAGGCTGTTGGACCTCAAAGTGCATTACCTTTTCCTGGTATAACTGATATCAACACAGCTTCTATGGAAGAGAATGACTGTGTTAGTGTCACCCAGGCCAGTAATGAGTAAGTCTGCTCCGATGGATCTTTGCTAAGTGCCGCAGGCGGTTCCCACCTTCTCCTGAATGTAGCCTAGGTATATACCATAATTCATAATTGGGTAAAACTGCGACAACTCGGTCAACCCCAAACTAAGCATATTTATACACAAGTGTAATACGATCCAAAACAGAAACTATTTCATCGGTGAGCAGATTTAAAAAACGTTAATTGACATTCTATAGATTACACCACAATTATCCATACCATAAACTATACTGTATATATAACACATGAATTATGAAAACCTCCTAAATATATGATTGTCTTTGTGTTGAGCCAGATCATGGAAGTTAGACATTTACTTCAGACATGTTTTCAAACAACATAAAGGGCAAAGCCTTTGGAATAGCTACAAAATGCTGTTTATTGTAAAAGTATGTATCCCCTGTACTCTGCTGAGAATACTGCAGTATCCATGCCAGACATTTAGTCTGTGAGAAAAGGGCCTTTGTTGAGACTTTTGTAATAGAACATGGAGGCCCAGAGCGCAGGTCCCTGCCTGGCTCAGTAGCAGACTGACATTGTGTTTACAGTATCTCGGAATAATTCTCATGTCGAACGCTGGGAGAAAAATGCAAACTTAAGGGCAAGGATGTGAAATCAATGAAGCTCTAACTTTTTTCACACAACAGGGCCAAGACATATGTCACTGACAAAATCAATGTAGCTAAATGGACAAAACTTGTCTTCTTGTTCGAGGGATGAATTTGAATGGTGTTGGATGTGCATTGGTAATCCCACAGGCTGCGAGGTGTTACTTTTTATGTTCTCCTATACTGGCATGTTTTTCCATTGTTAAATATTCATATCTCACCAAAGACTGCACTCCACATCCACTTGTAGCTGTTGACAGTAAGTCGGCCCTCTGAGCTCTTCCTGTTAGACAGGCTTGGTTTAACAAGGTCACATATACCTGTTGTCAATCAATTCGCGATACTTAGCATTGAGTCTTGTCTTTTCTTAGTGCGTCTTCACACTAAAAGTGCTTATATTCCATGTGTGAGAGGATGAAGTCTGTCTTCCCTGTCAACAGGAAATCCATATGTTACGGGTGAGATTTAAAGCTTTATCCATTATTAATGTGAACCCGACTTGCGAGACATACCGACTGTGGTGAACAGAATACCGTATTTTGATAAATGGCGAAATTTCCTGTAAATCTGCCCATGTTTCTTTGTGTTAAATCCCCCCGGATGTGATTCAATTAGCCCGTTAATGGCCGGGAACTGGGGGGGAGGAGAGGAGTACATCCATGGGCAGACCAAGAAGGCCCAGGGGTCTTTTTACTTACTGAGAGAAGAGGGGAGAGAAGGAGAGCACTTTTTTCCTAATTTAAATGTTGCAGGACTGGGATGTGTGACCCTTGCAACTGGTGTTAATGGATTTCTCTAATGTCTTTCCCCCCTGCTCTCTCTCCTCCACTCTCCCTCATCTATCTCTCGCTCTCCTTCGCTTCGATATCTCTTTCCCTCTGTCTCTCTGTCTCTCTCTCTCTCACACACACACACACACACACAGTGCCGCGAGCTTACTGGAAAAGACAGTTCCAGCATAATCCATACCAGAAAGGAAGCTGAACAATCTGAATTTCTCCAAAACCTGTAACATTCACACAGCCATGATTGCTGTGACTTTGTCTGTGTCTCATGTTATTTTGTCCTTATTGATGTATTTGCTTACTTCTCATTGTTCAGTTTTACTTGATGTCCTGTTGTCCCTAATACATGAAACGTGAAATGACAGTAATATAGCAGTATATGACTTGGAGGTTAATGCCTAATAACTCAAAATTCCTTGTTTTAATAACTGCATTTTAAATTCAAGTGTTGCGTCTTTGTAGCCCTGGTAAATGCTTTGCTAAGCTATTGGAGATATTATCTCTTATTGGTGGGGTGTTGCATGATGTTTTCCTGGATAAAAAAAATATCCCCATATGAGAGAGCTCTCCAGATGCTGCTCATTTAGATGAAACAAAGATTGATAGTGCTAATGTGCTGGGGGTCCATGTGACGTGCAAAGTGATATATAATGGGTGTGAGTGAGATATCATGTGTATCGTCTTGAGTAATGGCAAACCTGATAAACAGCGAGTGGAGAGGGCTTCATTGACCAGCTATGTGAGCAGAATAAGGTGATACGTTGATGTTTTTTTATGTGTGCATTCACCACATATCCTGGCAAAAAAAAATTGATTGCTACCTTGAGTGTCTCTGAGAAATCCCTTAAGATTAACTTTAGTCTTATGTGTTAAGCTCAGGTGGAGGTTCAGAACTGTTTTTTTTCCTTTTCCTGGACCAGAATTATTCTCTGAATAGCAATGGGCTATCTTGTCAGTCGTAACAAAAAAGTGTGTGTGTGTGTGTGTGTGTGTGTGTGGTGTGTGTGTGTGTGTGTGTGTGTGTGTGTGTGTGTGTGTGTGTGTGTGTGTGTTAGTGTAGGGGGCTGGGGGATGCTCCTACTCCTTTGGGCCAGCCAATAATTACATTATTCTGGAGGTGATTAATTTTTGTTTTAAATGCAGTCCAATACAGAACAATACAGGGAAAAAAAATGATACGGCTATGGAGGAACATGCAAGCCTCGGGCTCCATCCCTTTTTTTTCCAAGTGGGTCTGCGTATCCCCATCTGTCAGAGTGAGGAGTCGATGTGAGAAAAGACCAATGGGCCAGAAAAGAGAAAGGGCAGTGACCAGCTGGGCAAAGGAGTCGCCGTCTGACAGATTACACCCCAGCAAAATAGACTGCTTTTCATCCTTGTAAATATGTGACAAATGATGGTGCAAAAAGTATTGATTCTAATCTCATTGAGAGCACAGTCCACACGCTGAAACCTGCCACTGAGACTTTAGATGAGTGCAGAAAGAAAAGACCTCAGACGTACACACACACACACACACACACCACACACACACACACATACACACACACACGCACACACACTGCTGCTAGAATCCTGTGCTTTTTAGAACAAACACACTCAGTCCACTTATTTTTATACAGAGTTTGGGATCAGCTGTGTTGCTCTCATCGAACTGTATTTAAAAACAGATCCTGCTTTCCATGCTGTCACTTTGATTGGTGTGATTGCACCGCATAAATTCACAAAAGCCTTTCTTGGGTGGCTTTGACCATAATGGCAGCAGACAGCCCAACACAATTCCTTTCGCTGGTGGTATCTGCAGGAGTATTGTTCCTCTCCGAGAGAGAGCCTCTGCTCTGTAATGGGAGTGACAGCCACAGCGAACCCGCAACCAGGGCTACAGATGTAACGAGAGTTTAAGGATGCACTAAACAGGTGTCGCTGACCAAGATGGCCACCTCAGTTCTGGTTTTTAGTCCCACAATGGGGGGAAGCGCTGTGGCCTGACACAACCTGGGCCACACCAGGGGCCAACGTGTCAACCCCTTCTCTGTTTGCTTTAGGATGTGCACCATCTGTGTCCCCGGACGTGGTGCAGGAATCCTCCAGAAAAGGTCCCTGGCCCCCAGCTCATCCTCAGGTCATGCGCTGGATTAAGAGCGTGGTGCTGTCAGTGTGGCCGCATCAGCCCCCTGTGCCTTCAGATCCCTGCAGTTTTCCTCTCCGACGTGCGCGGCGTGGGGCCAGCTGAGGCCCCGAGGCCCCTCTGCTGTTTGACTCGCCCGCGCGGCCCCATTATCTTTCTCCATCTGAGTGTGAGGCACCAGCTGGCCCTGGAGGAGGTCAGGACTCACAGCACTGCCTCCAATCCAACCAGAGGCACCTCATTAACACACACACACACACACACACACACACACACACACACACACACACACACAGAGGGCTGTTGGGCAACACCGCAATTAGAGTTGTTTGTCCACGGTCACGTCCAAACTGCCAGATTAGCCTATTCAAGCAGAGGTCAAGGGTCGGCGATGGCCACACTCTGACTTCTAGGGAGGAAGAAAAAAAAAAAAAAGAATTGCAACGGCACATGGCAATCATGTGGACACCCCCCGCTGAGTGTGTTAGGAGTCAGGTATGTCATTTACTAGGCATCCCAATTGTCAGTCAGTCCAGGAGAGCGGTTTCTTCTCACTTTGAGTCTCTTAGAAGTTAACATGTCTGTCTTGACATTGTATGGTTGTAGCAGTTTCTCACTCATAAGTGATCATGCCATTTGTATGGCCACCCAGAGAAAAATAATACTTCTTCCCACAGCGTTATCTTTGTCTCTCAGAAATAAATAAGATCTTAATGACCTCTGGTCTATTTCTCCCCAAACCCCCTTAGGAGAAAAGAACTCTGTAAGACTATGCTAAGATCTTGTTGAACTTAGATGGAACTGGATTGAAAATTTAATTTAAGAATTTTGAGAAAAAGGCAAAGGCTCAATGAATTCTGAATTGTTTCTCCTAAAAATTTAAGAAAAAGATAAAAAATAATATAAAATGTTACTTTTTTCTGAAAGACAATGTCAAGACAATACCTAGAAGCAATATTCTTCTCTGTGCAGTAACTGTGAATTTTTTTTTTTATAAAATAAATTTGATGACACATAGGTTTGTTTTCTCCAACTGTGCCCTATTTCTAGTTAAAGGTAATTGAATCGCTGTGATGAAAATTAGATTATGATGTTGCAGAGTTGCTCTAACTCTTTTATGCGTGACTATGCATGAATTTTCTCACTCAGTAAATCCATTTAGGACACCAGAGCTCTCTCTAACAGGATATGGTGCCGAGCTGTGGGCATTCTTGTACAGTACATCAAGCATGACATATACAGTAGGTGTTACACTCTGACACATGGAAATTAGTTCTGATATGACTTACATATATGATTCTAGACATCATTTAACTACAATATGATTTCAGAGTTGGTCATAATAACATCACCATGAATTTCTCACATTGATTTTTCGTTTCTTCTATGGTGAACTTAAACATAAACTTGTATATCAGATACAGATGCATAACCGGCATTAAACATCACGCATGAGAAACACTATTTTATATGAACGCCCCCTCAAATATGTGCAGTTCAACCGCACATCATTTAGACGCTCTGTGAATGAATATCAGTAGCTCGCTCTTCAATCTCCTTCCAATTCTACTGAGGAAAAACATATTACTGTAAGTACAAGTGGATCAAGACTAAAATAATTTCAAAAGGGTAAATGATATTGACCTTGCGCTTGAAACAATGTACAGCATATGAGATTCAGTGCAGTTACCCCGACTCTCTGTGGCTTAGGCTTCTGTGTAGTGGGGGGAGGAGGGGTACCAACTTTATGAATACAGATCAGGCATTTGACCTTTCCTGGTAGAAAAATGACATTGTACAAAATAAAAGCTCTGTCTTTTCACCCCAAGGGCAGCAGTACAACAACCAGTGATTGTTAGAGGAAAGAAAGTTTTAATTGTACCGTTCAGGGAGTTCACAGAAAGCTTCACTTCAAAAAAATAGGTTATCCCTTTGCCCATGATATTCTTCAGAATGTTATTTTTTTTTCCTCTGGCAAAAGCTTCTCTTAAGACACATTTTGCCATAGTCATCACAACAGCCATGAAGGATGTTTGTCTTTGTTGCTTTATTGTATTCCACTACACCCCCTAGATAGTTTGTAAGTAGCCACCCCTGCAAAGCAAGGATCATAGTGAATACCTTGTGTCACATGACTGAATATTAATGTGATAATTTAGCATTGACTGCATGAGGAGAAAAGGCCTAATGGAACCTCAGAGGAGAGATCTTATTAAAACTATTTTGAATACCAAATATTTTTTAGTTATTCAGTGATTTTATTAAAACACTTTATTCACTTGTCTATTGAGATCGGGCTAATCCATTGTAAGAGAAGACTTTTTTACAATACATGTCTGATGTTAGTCACTGAAACAGTATTTAAAGAGAAAACCAGATGCAGAGGCTAAAGTACAGTACTGGTTGTCTTTTTGTCAGCTGCCATTAAACACATAGTCCATATAACTCTGAAATTATTGATCCCCGTAACAATCAATTCAGGTTCACCATGTAAAACAAGCAGGTTTTGCAAATATTTTATAAATGATTTAGTGGAATATCTTAATCAGTTATTTTAATGAAATATATGTAAAATATTTGTTACATATTTGCTAAGTAAAGATTGAAAAATCCCCAGAGGTTTTGATTCCATCATCAGTTGTAAACCACAACATAAAGTACCTCCCATTCAGAGTAAAATACAGGCAGAGGTTTGAGTAGCAAAGTGGAAATAAAATAGCAAACAGTGGTTTCCACAAAGACAAGTCTCATACTCGCTTTCGTCAACCTGAAGCAACGTTCTTACCTCCCTGCTGTGATAGCCCTGTAATCTTCACTCAAAGCTGCCTGCTCACTTTAAACTTCCTGTTTGAATCATTTGATAATTATCAATTAGAGAGGCACAGTGAGGTGGAATGCTCACATTTGTTCTGGTGCTTTGGTGCGTGGTTGGCTGCCCTGATGTGTGGAAATAGGTATTAAACACCTTGAGATCCCTCCCGAAGGTGTGGATTCAGAGGGCACTTAAGAGCTGCTTGACGATAATCCGGCCGCTCCGTCTGGAATATTGATGTCAAAGCCGCCGTTTGACGGTAAATTCGAGTGTGTGTGAGGACATCTGTGACTAAGCTCTTCCAGGTAGATCTGTAGTCTTGTGTCAACACAGGTGTATTACATATGGACCTTATTTGGGCCATCCTACAGATGGTTCTGTAGAATATAGTAGAAGTCTTTATTGTCACTATCTGATAACTGTCTACAGATGTTGGAACTATTAATAAACCATCTGTTGAAACTCCGTTATGTTAAGGTTTGGTTAAGATAATTAGTGCCTAAACAATAAACAAAATGACACTGATTTCCAACAAAACATCTGTAATGTCACTGTTGATGGACTATTCAGATAAAATTTTACCAGATTTTCTTACACAGTAATATGAATGTAATTACATGTGTATTATGCTGCTTGCAAGCAGATTCTATGCTGTCATAGTATGTTATATTTCTACATGTCTCATGCATCTACAAATTATGTACCAGCCAATTTTTACTTACTTATTTGCACATCCTAGATTAATTTGTTGCCTGCATGGTAATGAACTAACCCACAAAATCTTAGTTTTTTTCAAATTAAATACCTATTTCCTTATCAACTTATTCTGTTGGCTCTATTTTAGATTAGATTATGAAACAGTGTCCTTCTTGATGTCATGCAGTAGTTGTGGCTGCAGCGCACAGGGGCCTGTCACCTGGCTCTTAGGCCCTAAAGTGGAGAGGCCGTGGAGACCTCTCAGACCTTAAGAGCACCTGAGACAGCCCTGGACAAAAGAGCAGTGGAGTGATATTATGTGTTTACTGAGGCCCGAGATGTCTACAGTCTTACCTTTGCTACCATGGGAATCTAATAACACCATCAGTGGCCGTGGCATTCATGCTCTCTCTCTCTCCCTCTCTCTCCTGCTTGCTCTCTCTGCCTTGACCACAGAGGACATTCGGACCAATCGATCGGGCCTGTGTGTTGGTTGGCCTCTGTGTCTTTAGTGATGTGCGAGTCCAGATTAACACATGAATGTCAAGGGAAATGCATGTGGCCCATACGCACTGAGTTACATACTGACAGAACAGCAGCAGTTTTGTCTCACAAAACTGTGTGTGTGTGCGTGTGTGTGTGTGTGTGTGTGTGTGTGTGTGTGTGTGTGTCTGTGTGTGTGTGCATGTGTGTGCACCTGTGTGTGTGTGTGTTTGAGAGAGAGAGAGAGAGAGCAAGAGAAGAAGAGAGCCTTGTGTATCTGTGTAAATGCTCATATTCCTTTAATCATATCGAGAATTTAATCATATCGAGAAAGCTACATGCTTGTTTTCTGCCTTTGTTAAACCAGCCAGTGTACCTTTCTAAGGGAGACTCCTCCTTCGCATGGGCTCTTGGAGTTCCAGGGGCAGTGGCGAGGAAAAGGCATGATGGGCCCACTTTTCGTCTGTGCCCAATAACATGCGCCATTGCCCCTGTGTCAGTCTAAAATGGCCCTCAGAAGATTTCACAAAATTGTCGCGCCACGTCATTGATGGACATGCTCATCCTTCACGGGGGCAGTCAAGGGCACTGGGAATGCCCACAGTCCATTTGCCCCATGACTCCCCCATTCAAGGAGACAGGCGGCATTACGGACACATTAGAAAGCACGTCCACACTGGTTGTAATCAACCTGGGAATGCTGGTCTCTGAAAAGCACTGTTAACACTACAGAAAGAGACAATTGCTCTTTTTCAATGCTGATATTTCACTGTGTGAAAATGACAGCTATAATGCATGGTTTAAAAGTTGATTGACAGGGATCTGTTACACATGCCAATGATTTGTTATTCAGAATTATTAGATCTCTAAACATTGCATCTTTCTGTAACAGTTTGACAAACCATTTATTTAACAGGTTTAAAGCAACACTAAGTAGTTTTTTCAACCTTAACATAATGTTTCCGAAATCGTTTAAGTGGTTCAACTTGTATCAGTGTGAAAGGCACTTCTGAATTCGCCTTGCCACCCTCCATGGTCTGTAACCACACTAAGTGAGTTTGGAGGAGCGGAGTGTCTTTCTGTAGTTCTCTATGAGAGACAATTATGCTTCCAACCTGTAGGGTGACCGAAGGCGAAAACTTAGTATTGCTTTAATTCTTTTAGATACATGTTTTGTATCATTCTATCATCATGCTCATTACATGTTTTTGCTTGTAAATAGTTATGAAAACATCAGAATTTCCTGCTCAAGACTAAGTTCTGATAGGAGTCTTTACTTTCTCAATACCAAATGAAATAACTGAAATCACTGAACATAAATTGTTTTTTTTTTCTGTGTACATGAGCCCTCACATTTTACACATTAGTGCACACAACATACATTCTCATTTAAATTAAGAAATACAATTTCTTAGAACAATCTATTCCTGCTTTATATGCAGGAAGGCTATTCAATAATAGACATGCTTCTATATACATATATAAACCAATGTTGATATACATGTATTATTCCTAGTGTGTTTACAATGTGGTTTGTTTGTTTACCTGTTTGTAAACAGGATTGCACAAAAACTACTAGACAGATATCCCCACCCCCCACATCCTAGCTCCTTCTCTCTCTCTCTCTCCCTCTCTCTGTCTCTCTCTTTCTCTCTCCCTCTCTCTGTCTCTCTCATTCTTTGTCTGTGTGCATGTGTGTGTGTGTGTGTGTGTGTGTGTGTGTGTGTGACGGATATGGCATTTGACCCTGGCAGACGTTTGCACTTTCTAAGTGCACCTCTGTATTATAATAATCTATTTAAGAATATTTGTTATTACATAATGACATTTAGCCATCAGTTGCACTTAAAATAATTTTTGTTAGTCTGACAGATAAGACTCAACTAATTTCCACAAGTGTGTGTGTGTATGTCTATATATAGTGGCCTTTCTGCACCTGAAGTTGATTAGATTGTAGTTTTTAAATCAAAATCACATTTTCTTTCAGTAATTTTGCACGACTATGTAGACACGTCGCCATGCTCTCAGATCGTGTGTATGTAACTGAGGTGGGCATGTGTGCATGTGAGAAGACAGCGTGGCCACGCCAAGGTGAGTGTGTGTCCAAAAGATCTCCTCTCACTCTGACAGAAGGTGTCTAAGTGCCCGTGATGGGTAGAGACAGGAGCACACTTGATCCTTCAAGGGTCAGCTCCTCCGGCTCAGTCACACAGGGACACTGTAAAACACTTTCCCGCTGCTCTAAAACACACACGGGGGGATTCCAGCCAAAGGGAGCAGCACATGCAATCTTCTAAGCCTCCCTTGCAATCATCCCACCCTCTATCAACGCTCCCGTTTCTCAGCAGGAACCAGAGGCAACACAAAGCACTCCAAGGACAAGAAAAGAATGAACAGCTGCATCAGTTGGGAACACCCATACTTTCCACATATCAAACTGGAGAGAGGGCTTAAGAGTGAGGAACAATTCTTGGTTTCATTGATTGTTCATGTTTTTAAGATAGATTGGAATAAGTATAACCACATACAAAACAGAAACTCCTGCTGAGGCGAAGTGTCATTATGTCATTCTGACGTTCAGATGCTAAGGTTTTGGCAGTACAGCCTTAGCAGAGCACTGGTGGTGATTTGCTTTTATACTGTCATCGCTAAACAGCACCGTAAAGGCTGCAGACAGTATAAGACTTTAATTCATCTGAAGTCCTGTTATGGACTATGGGCAAAAACACATCTACCTAGCTTGATATATTTAAATAGCTTTGTGCTAAGATAGCTCACTAGTTTAATATATAGTTAGATATCCTAAAATGCTTTTTCATGGAAGGTGCTTTTATGTATATCATTGCTTTTCATTGGATTTCCTTCTTAATATTATAGCATCTTTGCATTCACTGCATGCCTATATGCAGTAATTCTATGCTTACACCTCCTAGCTTCAATGCTTTAGAAAGCTTTTGAGTCAGACAGGCCCTCGCATGTTTGGTTAAGGAATAACCATGTGAGATATCGCAGTAAAAAAAGAGTCCTGCACTGTTTTTATTCCCATGCACTACAGAGTACCTTTGAATTCATATCTGTCACTTAGTGCTGTTGAAACTTGCATGTCCAGAGAATTCACAGAGGGCTGTCACCTGCGGTCGCTGAAGCTGTGGGACTCCAAGGTGCCGAAGCAGCTCTGCTAGGTGTAGGCTGCTATGTTCTCAGCTTTCCAGTCGGATGGACACCTCAGCTCAGCTCTGTGATGCTAAGGCCTGCGGTCAGTGCACAAGCCCATGCCTGTCCTTCCTCCTTCAGCTCAAAACTGTCTTAGCACTGCAAGCAGGAGAGGGCTGGTGCCCCTCCTTAGACAAGGTAACATCTGCAGTGAAGTACAGTTTTTCTCCAGTACTCTGTTGGAGAGAGGCAACATGCAGATGATGTGTATGACCTGTGTGACAAAGAAAAAATTCGTTAATAGGCAGGTATATAATTTTAATGGTTAAGAGATTATTCTGATCATATGACATGGGGCATGAAACACAGACTTGTAATTACATCATCTGATGATTTCTATTGTAGATATATTGTCCAGAAAGAGCCAAAGGAGTGGAACATTTTAATCAACCACAGGGTGTAAATGTACTGTTGAGTGTATGTAGTGACCTTCTTATACATGCTGTTCCATTATTGGAATGATTCACTATTCATGTAGAAGAACAAAATATTCTTTACTTCAGCATTACAACATTACTGCTACATTACGTAAGTGATTTACTAGTACATTATAATTTGTCATGCTGTTTTGGCAAAAACAAACTTAAAATAGGGGGGTTGTTTTCAAAGACTACCGCCATTAATGTATAAATAAGCAACATAAAGAAGAAGGGAGGCGGGGGGGCTACTCCATATTAATGTTTATTGATTTATATAATGGGATGTT
The DNA here is from genome assembly GCA_030347295.1 of Setipinna tenuifilis. Lineage (NCBI taxonomy): Eukaryota > Metazoa > Chordata > Actinopteri > Clupeiformes > Engraulidae > Setipinna > Setipinna tenuifilis. The sequence continues at coordinate 14,035,713 of CM059280.1, read as the reverse complement.
ATAAAAGCTCCTGTGGGTGTAATTGGCAGGTGTCCTAATGTTTTTCATGATATATAGTGCGGTAGGAGTAGTGTGTTTGTGTAATATCTTTGTGACTTATGACAACTAAATAATTATCATACAGCTTTGTATACATACAAGATACAAGGATGGTTTATTGTCAGTGTATAGACATACTGGATAGAGTAGGACATGCAGTTGGCAGTCGAAATTGGTGAATTACATCATTAAGTATTGTGCATAGCTGTGAAATGAATCTCTGCACAGATAGCTCAAACAATGAATCTCACTATAAGTGTGAGAGTATGTTTGGAGAATGGTATTTTATGTGGATTCATGACTGTGGGGCTTTAGTTCATGCTGACACTATTGTCCAGCTACATTTAGGCGCAGTGATACTAAAAGGTAACCCCGATCGCCAGGTGTTCAACTCCTATTAGAAAGCATTTTTTTCAAGTTGAGGGGTCCGTAATCATGCCTCTCTGGCTCTTCCTCAGCCCTGTTGTGCTGTGCTGTATGTTTCTCCCTCCATCACACACCCCACAGAAGGAGGACATCCACTAACCTCCCCTGAGCTACTAGCGCAAGGTCACTGCAGAGGTCAATGGCATTCAAAGCCTGGAGCAACGACCTCCCAGCCCCCTCTCAGTAAAAGCATGGTGCCACGCTCCCTGCCTTTCCATCTGAATTGGGGGACGGACACTGCATCCAGGAGATAACAGCTTCGCCACAACCCCCCTCTACAACCTCCCGCGCTGACCCTTGGCCCTCTCCCCCAGGCTGCCGATGGCCGGCCCCGGTCAGGTGGTCAGCTGCTCTGCTTGGCCTTGCAGCCCTCCACACACACATATACACACATATACACACACACATACACATGGACACACACACACACACACACTCACACACACTCACACACACACTCACACACACATACACACACTCTCACACACACACATATGTACACACACAGGGGAGACAGGAGACCTCCACTGAACCCATTCTGCAGATAACCTTTTCCAGCTGCCAAATGGGAATGATTTTCAATCAGGCCCTTACGCAAGCCCTAAAAAACCCTGATATGTCCCCGATACATGGAACCCCATCGATAGACAGGCACTGTTTGCATAAGCTCAGTTTTCATTAATTTCTCATTTTTTTATCGTCTCCCCAGTTATTCTGATATTTGCACATCCTGGTTAGCGGCTATAGTTAGTTAGTTAGTTGCTATACCCAGCATGCTCTGCCTGCCTTGTGTTTACAGTGAGGCTGGTGTCATTTGGGCATCTTGATAATCCACTGAACTTCATTTACATGCATAGTCAGGAGGAAGTCAGTGTGTGTGTGTGTGTGTGTGTGTGTGCGTGTGTGTGTGTGTGTGTGTGTGTGTGTGTGTGTGTGTGTGTGTGTGTGTGTGTGTGTGTGTGTGTGTGTGTGTGCAGCTGCCTCCCCCATCAACCACCCATCACATTATTGACTGGGTTTGGAAGACATCCTGCTGCTCCTAACATGCACACATGACACACACACACACACACACACACACACACACACACACACACACACACACACAACACACATAGACATACAAGGGCAGTCACTCACACACACATGTACATCAAACTACTTAGTCTTTTTTGAAATTGGTCTGCATCATGTTACTTTATATAGATTTTTTTGCTAAATCACAAAATTGGTTACTCCCAGAAATAAAGACTATTCTGTAAATTAGTAAAGATTGATTGTTTTAGTTGCAATAGTTGGTATGTGGACACCAGCACATGATTTACTGACTGCTGTAGTTTCTGTGCCTTAATATATGTAAATATTCCCTCTACATATTCGATACCGTGCGCCTGCCCGATGACCAAGGTCAAGGACTTGGTGTGTGTTTGCCTTCTGGTCAAGGCAGGGTCAGCTGGGGGCACTGAGAGCACCAGCAGTAATCAGCTGCTTCTTTCACACAGCCTCAATCTGGCTGCAATGGCCCCTGCCCATTTCATTTGCAAATCACAGGATTTAATGACCAGCGATGGAAAGGCAGCTGATGGTTAAATTCACATTCAAAAGGAGAAGTTCTAGTCATAGAAATTAAGTCTTTTGATGGCTTTCGGTGCCAGCAGTTTGGATGTGTGTGTGTGTGTGTGTGTGTGTGTGTGTGTGCATGTGTGTGTGTTTGTGCATATTGTCTGAAGCCAAGGAAGCCAGGAAAGCCAAATGTGTGACCAATTTCACTTGTTAGCCTTGAAATCTATCAATATCAGACAAAAACAAACCTACAATAATTATGAGGATATTCAGCCATTAATTCATCCATTAATCTCTTACCTAAGTCTTTACATGTATACTTTTATTTTTATATTTAGGTACTTTAAATACACATACAGCTTGCTCTCATGCAGTACTTCATGACCATGCTGATACTTGTAGATACCTGTAGATAATGCAGAAGTTGTGAATAAACATAAGTTTTGAATGATATCCTGCATGAGTTGCTCACATCTTGCAAGAAGCACTCGTGTATTCAGCTATTTACTGTTCTGCTACAGCACAGGTTTTCACAAGGCTGTGCGGGCTAGGGTGTGTTTTTGCTCAGTGGACAGAAAAGCGCCCCATATCAGTATTAGATTGATGTCAGTTTTAACTGTGTTCTTGAGCACCCTAAACCATTATCTAACATATAGCACAGGGCAATCGAGTTTACGGGAACTCAATCATCGTTCCTCACAGTCATGACCGCGCCCTAATCTAATGAAGGGCTCTCACTGCAGAGCCAGATTGTGCTTTTGGGGGGTTTGGGGGCTCTGATGGAGTCTCAATTCAGGTACTTGGCCTTTCCAGCACAGACAGTCAGACTAGGCAAGGCGACTGAGGTGCATTTGTGGTTGCTTCAAGTGGTAGCTGACTTTGCCACACTGTTGTTGAGTGCTGTTTAAGTCTCCATTTTTATTTTATTTTTTTGTAATAGTTCTCCTGTACTGTACGTTTAAGATGTAATGTACAGCATTTCAATTAGCCAAACAGGTACCACTCCCATAAACTGTTTTTTTATAAACAAGATTGATGTGTGGCATGTGAAATCGCTAGCTCACATGAGCGGAGACCCCCCCCCCTCACACATGCACACACACACACACACACACACACACACATACACCCTCCCCATACACCCCAACCTGCTGTAATTTATAGGCAGGGACAATGTGCGGAGACTGTCAGGAAAATATATTTGCGCGTTCCATTGTGTTAATGCAGGACAAACCCGCTGCACGCTGACAGTGAGCAATTCCATTAGAGAGATTGTAAGCGAGGAGATGAACTGTGTATTGACAGTGCAACCTGGCCTAATGAATTGCTTTGCCCAGGCACCATGCAGCCTTTTTTTTGTTGATATTTTTGGCCAACGTAGATTCTTTTTGGCCTCATTACAAACACTGGAGGATATGGGGGGGACAAATAACAGCTGCATCACTCTTTGTGAGTCATCACTTAAATATGAATTTGATTTTTTTTTTAACAGCCTTTGTTCAGTCAATTACACTCTCTTATGCCAGATTTAAAATGTATTCTGTCTGTGAAAGTAATTTACCTTGATATGGAAATACAGTGTTGACATGTGTAAGGACAATGCTTGATTGATTGATTGATAGATTTATTGATTGATTGATTGATTGATGTTGTCTGAGTAGGACCCATGTGTGTTGTTTACACTCTGGCCATCTCTACAAGCTGTTCGTATGTCACAGAAGAGTACAGGAGATGGGCAGATGAATGCAGTGGAATTTCGAGTACAATGTTGTGACCTTTGGAGAAGCTGGTGTCCCAGAGCCTGTTGTGTGTAGGGGGAAACCCCCGCGGCTCCTGCCAGAGTAGCGCAGCTCTCTGTGGGAGCCAACCTGGCCTCTGCGGGGTGCTGCCAAAAGGCCACGCCGTATCGACGGAGCGGAGAGGAGGCGCAGCGATTTGGCTCGCTTCATACAGTGTGTGTGGATAAAAAAAGCCATGGCACATTCAATTTAATCTCCTTTTTTTCTCCTCCTCCTCCTCCTTCTTCTTCTTCTTCTTCTTTTCTTGCTCTCACATACCTCCGCAGTGGTGTAAACAAACTCAAAGTGGAGCAAGAGGTCACAGATGACCTGCTCTCCACCACCAGCTTTGTCTCTGTGAAGCTGCAGAATGAGGTATAGCGGTGTGCTGCGCTGCACCTCTCAGGGGTAGGGGGAGAGGCACTAGTGGCTGTGTGTCAGGTCACAGACCCCCCCTGTGATGCTCCCGCTGCAGAGGGGAGCTCTGAGGGGACGAGCACCCGGAAGCCCTCCATTGTGCCACGTCTTTTTGATCTTGCCATTTGCTCTTGTTTAAAAGTACATTGATTCTGTGCACGCGGACCCCTTTTGAAAGCGTGGCGGTATTGACCCCACTTCCTCTCGGTCTGGGCCCTGCGATAGCCCCGTTGGGCTGGGCACTCTCCCCACTGGGGCGCACGGCCGGGGTTCTTTTATGTCCCCCAGCAGTGGGCTCGACCTTTGGCACGACTTGCGCAAGTCCTCTGTGCTCCACTCCAGCAATCTATAAGTCTGCAGAAAGACCACTGTCCTTTTGTGCAACTCCAGCCCGCATTCACACCTCACAAAAGGCACACAAAGAGGTTTTTTTTTTTTTTTCCGCCATTCCATTTCCAACCAAAACAAATTGATTTCTGGATCCCAAGTTATTTTATCATGTGATTAGTAAGGTGTAGCGAAGCTGCATACACTTTTTTTGGCTTCGGTGCTCGGCCATATGGAGAATCATATTGATGCAATCAATACACGAGAGCATTCTTCTTCCTCGGTCAAGGTTGCTGGTATCAGCTGTCAAGTAGAGAAGGTACTCATTAGCAACACACCATCGTACAACTCCGGATGTCTCCCACTAGGAGTGACGACGTGCAGTGAGTCTGCTCATCGATGATCATCCAGGGTAAAGTCCTCCAATGGTTTGGCATCGTTTCTATCGATTGCCATACGCAGTTATAATCTCCACGACCGAGCATCAGGGGGTGGGAAAGACCTCCTAGAGCTTGGCTTGACGACTAAGTAAAGGTCTGGCACAGGGTTTTAATTGCTGGCCCTAAAACACTCCAGATTGTATCACCGGGAGCCTGCTGGAATAGTGGTGCAGACAGCACAGGAGTGGATTAATGGAAACGGATAAGGGCTGAAGGTGAACAATGTGCCTGTCATGGAAAAACAGCCTCAGAGTGCAGCATCGTTCAGCTTCCCTCTTCTCTCTGTCTCTCTCTGGCTGGCTCTCTCTCTGTCTCTCTCTCTCTCTCTCTCTACTCTCTCTCTTTCTCTCTGCACCCCCCCTCCTCTTCTCTCTTTCTCTCTCCTTCTCTGTCCCTGGCAGACAGGATCCAGCCCATCTCTGGCTATCGCACTGTGGGATTGTGTCGCACCAATCTTTTGATCTGCTGGGCACATATCATTGCAGTCCTTGAACTGAATTGATCTTTGTTAATTACCTTTGCGGGGAAAAGCAGCAGAATTATGAGAGGCTTGTCAAGCGAGCTGCCTCATATTTCACACGCGGTGACCTTAGCAGCCAGCATGGCAGCCTGGGGAGGACACGCCATGTGTCATGGTTGTCATACATCAGGCTGGAGAGGTTATCCACATGCATTTGATTGTCTGTTTTGGATTGACCCCTACTGCCTTTAGGCCCAGGTAATATCTCTCCCTGGCCCTGTCCCAGGCCTAGTGTCATCATTGGGTTAAGACTTTTGCAGCAGGTTCTAGCCATTTTTGAATTTTTTTAAGTGTATTTTTTGCCTTCTATGCCTTTATTTGGACAGGAAAGTCGAAATGACTGGGAGTGAGTGATGGGGTAGGATTGAGGATTGGGAAAGGGCCCAGGCTGGATTCGAACCTGGGTCCCCATGGGCACTTACCCAGTTCATCTCTTTTCTTCTATTGCGTGATAGAGGCATTAGTGAGACCTTTAATTACTGTATCCAAAACATGTTCTTTTCCTGCACCTCATACTCTCAGATGGGACTCCTAGGTTAAACAAGATTTTTAAAATGATGAATCAAGAATAAAATCTTGATATGTCAACTTACGTTTATACACTATGCTTATTGATCACGTGAAAGCGGCTCCAACCATCATGTTTCCTGAAGGCGTCAGACATCAGGATCAGTTATGCTGCTGTCTAAGACCATCATTGGACAGATGGTAATATATGTGTCACTCTGTTCATGTGTTGAATATAAGTTAATAATTTTCAATTCATATAATATCTAATTTGATTTATGTTCCTACTGAAAAGAAAACAAAACAAAAAACAGGTTTCGTGCTTTAGGCAAGGCTGTTAATTTGCCACCCATTTGCTATCATCCCCTCTGACCAGGGACCTGCATATTTAAATGAAAAGGGACTCTGTGTGTGTTTGTTCAGAAAGCATCCCAGCACAGCATCACAGCCTGCAATTTGATAATTATTATTGATTTGCTCACCGGCTGTCAATCAGGCGCTGGCTGGAGAGATCTCTCTGATGGACAGAAAGAGGATTGGACGGTCACCATCCGACGAGGAAGCCTCATCTGGAGAATGAACTCAGATGAGATAGTGCAGGTGGATAAGGGTAATTGATGATTGTTTCAACGAAGGGATGGGAAAAAAGGGGGCATTGGGGGAGGGGAACGGGAGATGGAGGAGAGAAGACGAGACGACGGGATGGGATGGGAGGGTGGAGGAGGAAGGGAGAGAGGGAGGGAGGGAGGCAGGGAGGGTCACAGATAAAAATGAGGGAGAAAAATATTCCTCTATAGGAATGTCAACCTTTGCATCTAGCAATGGTATGTGCTTTATGTCAGGGATCATCTCCAAAGATCCAGAAAAACAAATATTCAGGACCTTTACATTAAAATGTCACTGCGGCTCTCACATTGATTTCCTTATAGAGAGGGAGACGACCCAGCCTTCATTACAATTTAACCTGTTTATTACACTGGTCCAACGTATGGAGGAGAGGTCCATAAATGATATGTTACTGTTTCAGAGCAATACATCTGGGTTGGTGGCTTCAGTACATGACAATTACCCTCATGAGTAATGCATACACTACAATTCTAAGAGCCAGTGACTCTGTAAAACGGTAGCTATACTACATTCTAATTTGATATAAAATCAGACATTGACAGCTAGATAAGCTACATGCTACTTTAATATTATTCATAAAATATATCTGTGTTTATGTCAATGTCTGTTTGGCACCATATTTGTTACCTCTCAGTGTGTTTTTTCTCTCTATAGGGGTGTGTTAGGGAAGAGCTGAGTGCAAAAATAAGATGGTTGAGTGTATGTGAAAGAAATACACTGTCTTAAGTCACATTGTCAAAAGTATCTTAGACAAAGATTGCAGTGCACAGGTCCATTTCCCACTAATGGGACTCCATTCCTTCAGGTCACAATCCAATTAAAGCAGGAGATCTGGCGCTGATAAACACTATCAATCCAAACAGCCTGGACAGTCCTCTCATTTCTCAACATATCTATCACTTCCCAACAGGGGAACAGGACCCTACTTGTGCTCCTGCCTTGGTGTTTTAGTCCACTAAAGAAACTGTGGCCCTCCATGTTTGAGAGCTATTTCAAGCCACAGTAAAAAGATGATTCCTTAAAATTCCGGTTTCAGAAAGTAAAAATCCTTTCCTTGTCGAAAGCTAGGATTAAACGCTATAACATTTAGTATTGTAATGTATTGTCATGGTATGTGTAATTACAGTACTGTATTTATAGTAACATAGTACCTGTTCAGAATGTTGCCCCCGACGCTGATGGCCCATCACCCATTCACCGGCAGACAGCCATCACCCAGCCATTAGCGGGCTATCGCTCCCCTCCCCTGCTATCGCTCCCCTGCTGCTCAGGACATTTACATTCACCAATCACTCACCTGAAACCTGTTGCTAGGCGTGTCCAGGACTTCAGTCTCCAAACGTTTGGACCCATCAACCTTTGTGCTGGAGCCAGTTGATGGGCCAGGTCGTTAGGCTATTGTCCTGACTCGTTTAACATATGTATAAGCAGACCCTCCTCCGGTAATCAGCTAGCAGTTAAATCTCAGCCCCAACGTCGGGTTGTAGAGCAGTGCATCGGAGAGGGGAATCCATGACTCAGGAGGCTCCAGCGGATCCACTTCTTCTCTCCACTTGAACTCTCTCTTTCTTCTTGGACGTCTCCGGATCCCAACGTCCATTCCTCCTGCTACTTACGAACATTCCGTGCGTCCATAAGAGAGTGAGTTGTACTGCTATGCTGTTACTGTGTCATATCACGTGTATATTCATTGTTGTTGTTGTTATTGTAGCTTCGTAGCTCAATGCTTACAGCACGAGTGTATTCCGTTGTATTGTTCAGTGTCTGTATAGTAGTAGTCATTACTCATTCTCTATGTCACTGTTTATTGGGGAGCACAGTAATTCTAGTAACTTGCTGCTTGGGCGGTGTAGCAGTTACATTATCATTACGCTGTATTTAAGAACCCCGCCACATTCCATCCCGGTGCATGCAGATACACCGTGGCGCAGGGCTTAAAGATACAGTTACCTCATTCATTCAGTTAGCATGACTGCTGTAGGCAGCTATGCATTCATTTTGGGTCAGTATGACTGCTGTAGGCAGTTATGCATTCATTCATCTGTACATACTTGTATATATTGTACATATCATTTACTCTTCATTATTGTATGTATATTGTATGTTTACTTATGTCTTGTTTTGTATTTTATATTCTAGTAAACCACGGTTTCATGGTTCACTGTGTAGCAAAGCCTCCTGGTCATTTCATGGGTTCCATTCATCAGAGTGGCGTGTGTGTGTCATAATAAGGGACATTGCATCATTGTTCTGGCCGGACAACCTGTGGTGTTTGTCACATCCACAACCTAGCCCCATTTCCTACAGTCCTTCCTGGTTTAGTGTTGGCCACCCCCAGCACCCCTTTTTACATGGTCCTTCGAGCCGGATACGACAATTGCCACAGTTACGATGTCCTCCCCTGATGGTCGTCCTCGTCGTGAGCCTCACCAACCCCGCAGGCTCGATGACTTTCTGGTGACTTTGCCACCACGACGCTTGCCACAGGATCAGACACACACACACACTGTCCACTCCGTCGTGGGAGACAGCAGGCCTCGGGATGCATCACAGACACCCCCTGCTGGACAGACGAACCCCGACGCCTCAGCCGCGATTCTCTCTGCCCTCCAGGACCTCAAGGAGGACAACCGGCAGATCAAGGAGGATAACCGGCGGATGAAGGAGGACAACTTCCTGCTGCGGAGTGATATGCAGTCACAGATGCAGCTGATGTATCAGACCTTCTCCTCACACCTCCAAGTACCGGTCGTCACACCTGGACGTGGCGCAGAAGGAGGCACACCCTCTGCAAGGCTTCACTTCCCCCCGTTCACCTCTACACCACTGCTTCTCAACAGAGTGTCCAGTTCTGCTCAGCTGGTGAGAGACCACCACAGTCTACCACTGCCAGAGACACACTCTCCTCCTCAGACGTCTCCTCAGCCAAGCCCTCCACGACGGACGGCATCAGCCCCTCATCAACCATCTCCGTTGGTCGCCGAGCTGACAGAGCATTTGAGGAGTCTGCATCTGCTGCCGACTCAGACCTCTCCTGCATCACCACCTGTTCTCACTCCTGAGTATATGGTCCCCTTCACCCCACCACACCGCCCGGCTGTACGGCCCCAGCAGTCATCGCCTCACTCGTCAGCAGACCAGAGGGTAGGAGGTCAGGGCCAGTACAGGCAGCCACCGCCTCCACGTCGATTAGGACGACTCCCATCTCCACCCCGTCAGGAGTTGACCTACCGTGGACCCAAACCTCAGATCCCCCTGTTCACCGCCGACGACCCTCGTCAGTTTGCCCGCTTGAAGTTGGCTCTGGACAATCTCCTGCCAGCTGATGCCACAGAGCGCTTCAAGTACCAGATACTGGTAGACCACCTCAAGCTGGAAGATGCCCTGCTGATAGCAGATTCATACAGCAACAGCAGGGAGCCATACAGCAGGACTATGGCAGCCTTAACAGAGCTGTTTGGTCAGCCCCACAAACTGGCTCTGCAACGCATTAATGAGGTGTCAGACGAGCCCCCGGTCAAGAGCGGTGATACCAGAGGATTCCGTCTCTTTGCCCTGAAGGTGAGAGCTCTGGTAGGGATGCTGGGTCAGCTGGGGACAGAGGGGCAAGCAGAACTGCAGTGCGGGTCACATGTGTCCCGTTTGCTGTCCAAGCTACCACACGACCTGCGTGCAGCATTCAGGAGGTACATCAACCCTCTCCATGTACCCATTCCCACGCTGTTGGACTTCGCTGAGTGGCTGGAATACGAGGTCCGTGTCCAGGAGGATGAGATCACAGCCAGCCATCCAAAGGCAGCAGGGAGACAAGCAGACAGACAGAGCAGCACAAGGACGAGGCAGCCTACCGCCACACGCTCCACTTCAGTGTTGCTTGTCGACCCCCCTGCTAAGAAGGCAAACCCAACTCCACTCCCACCTCCGAGAGCAGATTCACAGAAGAAGTACTGTCCCTTCTGTAACACCACTGAGCACTACTTCAATCAGTGCTCTCTGTTCAAACAGTTATCCACGGAACTGAAGACAGAGTGGATAAAAGCAGGGAAGCGGTGCTGGAGGTGCGGTCGTGATCACCAGGCAGCCCAGTGCTACCTCAAGGCCTGCTGTCAGAAGTGCAACCGCACTCACCTGGAGATACTGCATGAGGTCAACAACCCCAGCAAGGCAGAGAAGACAGCCCCGACCACATCCAACTCGCCGGCGAACTACTACCTGGACCCAGCCCGTAGGAGTGGCTGTGTGCTGTTGAAGATGGTGAAGGTGTGTCTTCATCATCGAGGGAAGAAGATGGAGACCTACGCTATCCTCGACGATGGGTCAGAGCGCACCATCATCCTCCATCAGGCCGCACAGCAGCTGGGTCTACAGGGACAGAGTGAGGACCTGGCCCTCCGTACAGTTCGCCAGGACATCAAGACAGTGCCTGGGCAGTCAGTCTCCTTCTCGGTGTCATCAGCCGGCCACCCACAGAAGCGGTTTCAGATTAAGCAGGCATTCACCTCATCAGAGCTTGGCCTGTCTCAACATTCCCACCCAGTTGAGGCTCTGCAAAAGACCTATCGCCACCTCAGAGGTCTGCCTCTTCACTCATGTGACTGGGTCCAACCGCTGCTTCTCATCGGCTCGGACTATCCACACTTGCTCATCCCCATTGAGCCAGTGCACCTAGGTCCGTCAGGTGGACCCATAGCCATGAAGACACGTCTTGGATGGACTCTTCAAGGCCCTGCCAAAGCCATCAAGCACCGGTCTTCAACGTCAGCCTGCTTGTTCACCAGCACACTGTCACCATCAGCTGAACTCCTGCATCATGTTTCCAAGCTGTGGCAGATGGATGTGTTGTCTCCTCGCAATGACAAGCTCAGCACTCGGTCCAAGCAAGATGCTGCAGCTGTCAGACTGCTTGAGGAAAAGACTGTTAGAGTGACTGTTGATGGGGTCCAACGTTATGCCACTCCTCTTCTGTGGAAGGCAGGCACCCCACAACTTAACTCATCCCTGGAGGCAGTCTTAGGTCATCTTCGTGGGACAGAGAAGCGGCTGTCACAGACCACAGCGAAAGCCGAGTCATACAACCGCGAAGTCAAGACATTACTGGACGCTGGCTATGTGGACAGACTCACACCGGCTGCAGTACAGTCCAGCAACAGAGCGTGGTACATCACTCACCACACAGATCACTCACCCACGTCAGCCGACGGCTCTGCTGAGCTGCGGAAGGTACAGTTCTGTGGACACGTCACCGTGACAACTGACCCTCCACTACCTGATGCAGATAACTTCAGCTGTTATCAGGAGCTGTTGGATGCATCAGTCAGAGCTTGTCACGGGGCGGCTACATCCACCATCACGTCAGAGGACTACAAACAAGCAGAGATGGCGCTCCTCAGACAGTTGCAGAGAGACTGCTTCCCAGAGGATGTTGCTCTGCTCTCTGTAGGTAAACCAGTTCCTACAGACAGCAGACTGCTCACCCTGGCTCCGGAGTATGACGCTGAGACACAGCTGATCCGAGTAGGAGGACGTCTGCGCAGATGCGACACCCTGGAAGAGGAGACTCTGCATCCCATCGTGCTTGACCCTCAACACCCTATCACCAAGCTCATCATCCAGGATTTCGACAGCCGGCTTGCACATCCAGGACCAGAGAGAGTGTATGCCGAGCTACGCAGGCGATTCTGGATCCTGCGCGGCAGAGCCGCTGTCAAGAAGCATCAGCACAGCTGTCCAGAATGCCAGAAGTGGCGAGGTACTCCAGTGATCCCCAGAATGGCTGACCTACCACCATCCAGTCTACGTCTGCATAAACCAGCCTTCTATTCCACCGGAGTGGATTGTTTCGGCCCATACCTCATCAAGATCGGTCGGCGTACTGAGAAGCGATGGGGCATCGTCTTCAAGTGCCTGACTACCCACGCGGTGCATCTGGATCTCCTCACCAGTATGGACACTGATGCTTTCTTGCTGGCCCTACGGCGTTTCATTGCACGCCGAGGAAAGCCACAGGAGCTGCTCTCTGATCAGGGCACTAATTTCAGAGGTGGTAACTCAGAACTGCAGGAGGCATTCAAGGCGCTCAGCTCAGACCTGCAGTCCCACCTCGCCAGTCAGCAGATTGACTTCAAGTTCAATCCTCCACATGCTCCACACTTCGGGGGTTCCTGGGAACGGGAGATCCGTTCCATCAAATCCGCCCTCCATACCACTCTCGGATCTCAGACCGTCACCGGAGACGTGCTGATGACAGTGCTGATTGAAGTGGAAGGCATCATTAATTCGAAGCCACTGGGTTACACTTCATCAGACATCGCAGATCCAGACCCCATCACCCCGAACATGCTGCTGATGGGGCGGCGTGATCCAGCTACACCTCAGGTCGTCTATCCTGACTCTGAGCGTCTCAGCAGGCGCAGGTGGAGACAGTGTCAGGTTCTCGCCGACCAGTTCTGGACCAAGTTCATCAGGGACTACTTGCCTTCACTCCAGACCCGCTCCAAATGGCAACGAGACCGAGAGGACCTCGCCGTTGACAGCATCGTCATGATTGTTGACCCACAACTGCCACGAGCCCTGTGGCCAGTGGGTACAGTCACTGCTGTCATCCCTGGAGCTGATGGCAGGATACGGACGGCTCAGGTACAGGTCAAGGACCGGACCTACACCCGACCAGTCGCACGTCTGGTGAGGCTACCCTCACTCCCTCAGGACACCTCCACCTGACATCATCATGGACACAACTTTGCTTCGCATAGTTGGGGGCGGCTGTTCAGAATGTTGCCCCCGACGCTGATGGCCCATCACCCATTCACCGGCAGACAGCCATCACCCAGCCATTAGCGGGCTATCGCTCCCCTCCCCTGCTATCGCTCCCCTGCTGCTCAGGACATTTACATTCACCAATCACTCACCTGAAACCTGTTGCTAGGCGTGTCCAGGACTTCAGTCTCCAAACGTTTGGACCCATCAACCTTTGTGCTGGAGCCAGTTGATGGGCCAGGTCGTTAGGCTATTGTCCTGACTCGTTTAACATATGTATAAGCAGACCCTCCTCCGGTAATCAGCTAGCAGTTAAATCTCAGCCCCAACGTCGGGTTGTAGAGCAGTGCATCGGAGAGGGGAATCCATGACTCAGGAGGCTCCAGCGGATCCACTTCTTCTCTCCACTTGAACTCTCTCTTTCTTCTTGGACGTCTCCGGATCCCAACGTCCATTCCTCCTGCTACTTACGAACATTCCGTGCGTCCATAAGAGAGTGAGTTGTACTGCTATGCTGTTACTGTGTCATATCACGTGTATATTCATTGTTGTTGTTGTTATTGTAGCTTCGTAGCTCAATGCTTACAGCACGAGTGTATTCCGTTGTATTGTTCAGTGTCTGTATAGTAGTAGTCATTACTCATTCTCTATGTCACTGTTTATTGGGGAGCACAGTAATTCTAGTAACTTGCTGCTTGGGCGGTGTAGCAGTTACATTATCATTACGCTGTATTTAAGAACCCCGCCACATTCCATCCCGGTGCATGCAGATACACCGTGGCGCAGGGCTTAAAGATACAGTTACCTCATTCATTCAGTTAGCATGACTGCTGTAGGCAGCTATGCATTCATTTTGGGTCAGTATGACTGCTGTAGGCAGTTATGCATTCATTCATCTGTACATACTTGTATATATTGTACATATCATTTACTCTTCATTATTGTATGTATATTGTATGTTTACTTATGTCTTGTTTTGTATTTTATATTCTAGTAAACCACGGTTTCATGGTTCACTGTGTAGCAAAGCCTCCTGGTCATTTCATGGGTTCCATTCATCAGAGTGGCGTGTGTGTGTCATAATAAGGGACATTGCATCATTGTTCTGGCCGGACAACCTGTGGTGTTTGTCACATCCACAACCTAGCCCCATTTCCTACAGTCCTTCCTGGTTTAGTGTTGGCCACCCCCAGCACCCCTTTTTACAGTACCATAGTACCATAGTTTTATTGTTGTGTCCAGACTTTGGTGTAAAGTGTGCCACAAACATGCAGTGCCTATTTTATGTATGGTCATTCTGTCATGAGCATGATCATGATGGTAAAGAGAGGTCAAAATGTCAGATGTCTGCAATGCACTGTGTTGTGGTCAGAACTCTTTTAGACTTGAATAAGGACACACAGTGCTCGTTAACATGTTTAGAGTTCACAACTAAGTAATAAGTCGTCTTCAGAGGTGGACATCCCAGCTCCAGAAAGTTAAATCCCTGCCATGTATTCCTTCTGCCTGTGCACTGAGCTCAGGTGATTTCACTAACAGCGGATCTAATCGGCTGCTGTGTTGGGCTGGTTAGGATGAACTGGTTCAGGGAACGGTTGGGACAAATATGTGGCAGCTGGATTTTTACTCTCTAAGGCGGAGATATGGGATGTCCACCTCTGGTTGCCCTTGCATAAACTTTGATTAAGCAAGCCTATTTTAACAAGCAGTCCCTAACATTATTTGTCTTCTTCATGTAATTTCCTACTCGGTTAACAAGTATAATACCAGTGTGTTTCCAGGGTATGCTACAGTAGATGACAAGGGTCTCTGATGAGTGCTATAGTCGGCTCATCTCGTACAAGGTTACAGCACAGTTGCCTCATATTTGCTTTGAACTCTGCTGCAATCATATGGTTGATATTGTGAGATTCACCGTCCTCTATCAAAAGCCTTGTAACCTGGTGACAGCCACGAAGGCACTTTAATTAAAGTGCAAGCAGGGTTTATGAATGACACTGCACACAGAGGCAAGAAAATCATATTATTAAATATTATCCAATGGATATACCGACGGCTCACTTTTTATTTGAGAACTATAAAATTTAATTTTCACACAGAGACTCTTGGCATTTGGTTTTGTGTGGGAAGGTAAAAGGTGTCCCAATAAATGACAACAGTTCTCTGCAGCTCTCAAAGCCAAACAGAAATAAATAAAAAAAACAGATACATAAACAAAACAAATAAATAAAATATAGAAAGATATAAGCTAATTTCCTCCTGCCCAACATGACAGGACGTGATGTACTGTATTTCATAAAACTGTTACAGCAGATGTTTGCATTTCCCCCCATAACAATACATCTCCACACAAAGCACCACTGATCTCCAGGACACAGAGAGATGATGCATCAGAGGGCTGTGGCATGCATTAATAACAGGAGCCAGCGGCTGCATCAGATGGCCCGGCAGGGCTGACTTGGTGTCTTGCTGGTGGGATGGATGTGGCTTGCCAAGGGTACTGTGGAGATAGGGGGATGATTTCTGATCGGCCCTGCCTGTCTGTCGGTGCAGCGGAGGGAAGAGAGGTGTCCGTGTAATACAGTGTGTGTTTGGCCAGGTTCTGACTCCTCCTGTCTTTCCCACATTATTTATGCCCTGCTTCTGGCTGTCAGCCACACATCAGACACCTCAAGGTGGCCACGCCACTGTAAAGATCCCCCCCTCTCCCCCCCCCCTCTCCTCCTCTTCCCTCCTTTCTTGCGGGTGGGCGCGTGTGTGCAGGAAAGCAAGTGGCCTGACTTTCCTAGAGAGTAAAATATGGACATTTGTGTTTGGCCTCCGTGCTTTGGGCCTGTCGCCTGTTTTAATAGAAATCCTTGGGGGGAGATAAATAATGCCCAAGTGGTGGCAGCAGTTGGGATGTGTGTGTGTGTGTGTGTGTGTGTGTGTGTGTGTGTGTGTGTGTGTGCGTGCCTGTGTGTGCATGTGTGTGTGTGTGTGTGTGTGCATGTGTATGTGTGTGTGTGTGTGTGTGCACGTGCGTGCGTGTGTGTATATGCGTGTATGCGTGTATGCGTGTGTGAGTGTGTGTGTGTGGGTGTGTAACGGCGGTCTGAGTGCACTGTACCTGTTCTGCACATATACACACATCTACTGTCAGTCGTACATTTTGTTTTTTTTTTAGAAATGTAGACACATGCTGGAAAACATACCACAGACTCTCGCATGGTTACCATGTGAATATAGGACTCCTATCCTGTACTGCAGTTCTTCTTTATAAGTTATGAAAGACAGGATCATTTCATTTGATCCTCAGAGGAGTGAAGAGAGTGAAGAGGAAGAGAAACAGAGAGCAGGGGAGAGGAGGGGAGGGGAGGGGAGGGGAGGGGAAGGGAGGGGAGGGTAGGGGGGTGTCTGGCTCTTCCTATCCTGTACTTCTCCTCGTAGCTCCCAGGGCTGCCAGAGTTCCTCAGGTCCAAACAGGGATTTGTTGCAGAAAAATAGACCCGGCCAAACAAATAACACCTACAAATTCTTGCTCCTGGCTATTTCTGGAAGAGGAGCTTTCAACAGACTGTAAACAAAAGAGGGGAAAGCGGGGAAGAAGAAAGAGGATAAAATAAAGACAACAGCACAAGACGCATAGCGCCTTTCTCTCTGCCAGACATCAATAATCAATTCATCATTAATGTCACAGACACACAGAGAGGCTTGGAAGAATCTCTGCCATCCTTACAGACGAGTTTCTTGTCACATTCCCTCCTCTAAATCTTCACCCTTGTTGGCCATTATTAACCAATTACCTTTGGTAATACTCTATTACGGCGGTGTTTCCCCGGCTCTTGGGCAGCAGTCCAATATGCATCGCTCCTTTACACCGAGAGAAGCAGAGGGCTCTTGAGAGATGGCTCGCATCGCAGTGGCCAGGCCAGCACGCCAGATCAGCTCCTCTGGAGCAGCGCAAAGGGCCTTACGCTGGACAGACAGCATCGCTACAGAGATGATTGGAGAGGGATTATTCGGAAAATGGAGCCACTCATGGAAATCCTATCCTTTAGTGTTCCTGGCTTGGCTCTGAGCTGGGGGCCGCTAGCCTTCAGACCAGATTAAATCAATTATCAATTTTCCAATTAAACCCTTCCCAGGGTCCTCTGGGAAACTGGTGGTGGGCTTGAGTGGCTTTTTTTTTCTTTTTGCTGGGCTATAGGCTCCAGAGTTGACCTCTGTCTGAATTCTGGATTCAGAAGCTACGGTTCAATCCAATAACACATATTTCAAATCACCCAATTCTACCTGTGGGGTTTATACAGGTGATTTTACTAAATAACTCACCTCCCTAGCTGAAGGGTTTTACTAATTAGAATCAGCTGATTTAGTGAATGGCTGAAACAAATTCATGGTAATGGATGAAGACAAATTTCCCATCAGTGGCCAGACTGCACTGCTCTGTATATACGTATATACACATCCTGTTTCCCTGTTCATTAGTGACCATGAAATGTTACGGGAACAGACCTGTGACCAGAGGGTCCGGCTTGGAATCCACCTACTGCCGTAAGTGCCACTGAGGTGCCCTGAGCATTGGTACTGTCCCCACACACTGCTCCCCGGGCCCTGTTGTCATGGCTGACCCCTGCCTACGGTACGTGTGTGATGGGTTAGACACAGAGCTTACATTTTGTTGTGTGTGGTGTGCTGTGTGATCACAATGACAAATGGGAATCACTTTCATCAATTACTTTCATAATAAGCAATTACATGAGATTTGTTTCTGTTTGGTGAACTGTTGTTTTGGTTCAAATTTTACAAATTCCCACTAATTCCTCTATTCATTGCAAACATTTTTTTTTTTAAAACTTAAAACAGGTTTAGATGTAAAGTCATTTCCTTGGGCTGGCGGCTTCTTAATCAAAATTCTTCTGTTATAATTGATTTTTGATTATGGTCTGGATCCAATTTTGTGACTTTGTGGTGTATATTGACCAGTGTGACTATTCTATATTTCCGTCTTCTTCTTCTGATTGGTATTCTTTGTCTGCTCATGAACACACATGTACACACGCGCACACACACACACACACACACACACACACACACACACACACACACACACACACAGGTCAGGTCACATCCTCCATCAGGCCAGTAGTTCAAATTTTACAAATTCCCACTATTCAGTGCCAACATTTCTTTTAAACTAAAAACATGTATAGATCATAACCTTGGCCTGGTAGTGTCTTAATCAAAATACTTCTGTTATAATTGATTTTTGATTATGGTCTGGATCCAATTTTGTGACAGCAGCTTCTGTGTGCTGTAATCGCAATGCTGTCTTTGTGGTGTATATTGACCAGTGTGACTATTTTATATTTCCGTCTTCTTCTTCTGATTGGTATTCTTTGTCTGATCATGAACACACATGTACACACGCGCACACACACCCACACACACACACACACACACACACACACACACACACACACACACACACACACACACACAGGTCAGGTCACATCCTCCATCAGGCCAGTAGTTCAAATTTTACAAATTCCCACTATTCATTGCTAATTATTATATTTAATATTGTTTTTTTTACTAAAAACATGTATAGATCATTACCTTGGCCTGGTAGTGTCTTAATCAAAATACTTCTGTTATAATTGATTTTTGATTATGGTCTGGATCCAATTTTGTGACAGCAGCTTCTGTGTGCTCTAATCGGACCTGGGTATGCTGTCTTTGTGGTGTATATTGACCAGTGGGACTAGACTATTCTACCTTTCCGTCTTCTTCGAGTTTCTGATCTTCTTTGTCTGCTCGTGAACAGACATGTACACACATACAGACGCATGCACAGACACACACACACACACACACAAACACACACACATACACACAAACACACACATACACACACACACACACTTACTCTCTCTCTCTCTCTCTTTCTCACTCTCTCTCTCTCACTCACACACACACACACACAGACACACACACACACACACACACACAGGTCAGGTCACATCCTCCATCAAGCCAGTGGCAGCGTTCATGAATATGGTTTCCTGGGAACATGGAGTGACAGAACAAAAGGGGGTGGCTGTCAGACCTTCCAGGTATGATATTTATAGACCCCAGCCTGACATCTTATCTTCCCTCCTCTTTGCCTTTCAACGCACTTCAACATGTAAACTTGGCTAGAGTTCAACTTGTTTTTCAGTTATAATCTAATGTCTTTATTGGGACAGTAAGAAATGGTAGCATGTCAGCTGCAATTGATGATACACTAATAGGTTACCATGCTGTATGTCATTTGATGACTTGTGCAGTGCTGTTTTAAAAAATATAATTTTATATTGTCAAGTTTGTGTATTCATAGAGGCTTTTAATTAGTTTTTGTTGTACCTGGAGTACTCTGAAAGATATCAGCATGCTAAAGCATGTCGACACCGTGTCCTGAATTCTGGCAGTTGGCTACTGTGTACACAAGCGCAAATTTTGATTTTTGACTTTATCTACTGTAAAGATGGCAGCAGTGAAGGAGAAATTGGCATAGTAGTATTCATTGTGTAAACAGAGACAATAATACACATTTTTCCAAATCCATGTCACCACCTTGTATAATTAAAACTGGGATAAGCCTCAAATTCGGGATACTAAAGTGGATGTAAACAAACACACTCACTGACTCTGAGCGTATTATCTCATGTGTTTGCTGTGACACACATGTGGCACACAGCTCATCTCATGAGCAGGTGAAGTAATGTTCTTCTGACGCAGGTGTGTGTTCCCTGCCTTTTGCTCTGCTAAGCACTTTTCTTGTAATCGAGTTGTTGTGGCCGCACCGAACACACGCCGGCCTCTAAAGAGATAACTGGGCACACAAGAGGAGGGATTTGGACCCCAGTGTTTCACCGGTGTCCTCCTGTGGCCAAGCCAATGAGAGGGAGGGCCACATACAGTAAGGGCCAGGGGATAGAGCGGAGGCCGAAGGAGGGGATTATCCCATTAAGCCGAACATGTCTCAAGAGGATTAACTTTAACTACCAACACAGGCACTTAACTCTACCAGCCGTGGATATCGTTTCCTGGAGAGAGAGAGAGGGAGAGAGAGAGAGAAAGGAGAAGATGGTGCATGGTTATCTATGTTTACATTACATTGTGCTGCAAGTAAGCATTTAAGAGAGGCTTTTATCGAGAGGTCACTACCAGCTTTACAAAAAGACCCTTACAATGCCACCACTTATCACAGGTGATTTTACTATTAAGCTAATGTACCTGTCTGATGTTTTGTGTGCTCATTGGGATCAGCTGCTTCAGAAAATGGCTGAATCGAATCAAATACTGTACATGGTAGGGTTTTGACTTTCTGAAGCAGGAATTAACACCTCTGCTTTTATCTAAAGCAGTTTACATGTGAAAAACAAGTTGGAGAAGCTACAATTCTAAAAAAAGTGGTCATTCTTCTGTTTCCCTGACATATAGTAGGTGCTATTTTGTGGAGTAGGTCATGTAACAACAAAATCCCATGCTTGTGTGCTGGCAGGTAGGTAGGTACCCATGTTGCTGTGTTTGACATACAGCATCCTTGCAATGTTAGCAGGCTCTTTTGACTACACAATCAGAGGAGTTCCTGGAGTTCTAGACTCTTCCAGTGCCTGATGGCATGTTTGCTCCACAAATGTCTCCCACCTCCGGCTTCAACATGCGTTGGCATCACGCAGAGGCAGCACATTCCCGCTGCACGCTGGGAGGAGTATGTGCGCGTTGAATGCCTAAGTGTAATATGTAATATATTCAGCTCTATGTATTCAGCTCAACCTGCCCCCTGAAGTTGTTTAAACTTTAAAGCGTGTCTCTCGTGTCAATTTCTGAGTTAGCAGATAATGAAAAACAAAAAAGCTTTTTTTTTTCTTTCTCGTCTTTCTGCGTCTGCTCCTTCCTCTTCCCTCGTTTTTTTTTCCTTTTCTTTTTTTTACCTTCCATTTAAGAGACAGCACATGCCGGCCATCTCTGAGGCCTCCGATGCTGGTCTTAATGAAACTGCCCGAGGCTGTACATATCAAAAGGAATCATTTTGACACGTGAAGCCTTTGTGCATTATTTGTGTGGTGCTCAAGGATTTACACTCCACTCTTCCATGCATGGCACGTTGGAGTTGGAGAGCACATGTCTATGCTGTCCTGCTCTCTTGTGGTGTGACACCCTCCTCCTCCTCTCGCCAGAGCCTGGCTGAATGTGTATTGCAGGCCAAAGACTTAACATTTCAAGTGGCACTCCTCTTCCTCCTCCTCCTCCTCTTCCTCTTGCATCTCCTCTATGTCTTCCTCCTCCTTTTTTTCCTCCTTCTCCTCCTCCTCCACCTCCTCCATCCATCCCTGCTGGAACTGCTGACTCTGCGGGTCCTTTGAGTCGTCTGAAGAGCAGGGGTGTAACGGGACCCAGCTAAGCGCCCGAGGCTACCAGCTCAGCCTAACTGACAGCAGGCACTACTGGGAGCCTCTCCAAACACAGGCCCCCTCTATACCTCCTGGCCAAAGCCCGGCTCTCTCTTTTACTCATGACGTACTGTAGTCCGTAACCACTCATCACTGAGGAGGTTTGACATAGAAGAGAAAACATACATTTGAAACAGAAATCTCAAGCTGCACTGGACCTTTTGTCCCCCTAAGTCTTGCCTCAGCACATATCATGTAGCCTGTGCCTGTTTCTATTTCTCCCAGCATTTTTCAGATTGTTTCTGTCATTTTCAGTGATGGGCAACTTGGATTCAGAAGCTACCAAATTACCAAATCACCTGGTTCTACTGGGGTCAGGTGATTTCACTAATG
Source organism: Setipinna tenuifilis (assembly GCA_030347295.1). Classification (NCBI taxonomy): domain Eukaryota; kingdom Metazoa; phylum Chordata; class Actinopteri; order Clupeiformes; family Engraulidae; genus Setipinna; species Setipinna tenuifilis. The sequence continues at coordinate 14,013,500 of CM059280.1, read as the reverse complement.
AACTTCTACACCTGTCTGAAGAGCTGTGCTAATTAGAATCAGCTGATTTAGTAAATGGATGCAACAAATATGTGGTAGTGGAGTGTAGGTTCTGTAGCCATCGCTGTTTTTTTACTAGCTAATTCAGTGATCCAGGTATTTCTATATGCATTATTTTTTGTTTAATTGTTCAATAAAAGCAAGTGTGTAATTGCTGCACCTTTGCATGGTTTCCTTTGTATCTTAGGAAAATGGAGCTACTATATGTTTACATGTTTATGTTTACATGCTTGAAAGTGTGCAGTAGTGTGCACAGATGTATTGTTTGCTTTTGTGTGTAGCACAAACATATGTGTGCGTTTGTGTGTGTGTGTGTGTGTGTGTTTGTGCATATGTGTGTGCGCATCTGTGTGTGTGTGTGTGTGTGTGTGTGTGTGTGTGTGTGTGTGTGTGTGTGTGTGTGTGCGTGCGCCTGCATCTGTGTGCACATATGTGTGTGTGTGCCTGTGTTGTGCATGTGTGTGCGCATGCGTGTATGTGTGTGTATGTACGTGTGTGTACACATGTGTGTGTGTTTGTGTGTGTGTGTGTGTACGTGTGTGTACGTGTTTGTCTGTGTGTGTGTTAGTGTGTATACGTGTGTGTACGTGTGTGTGTGTGTGTGTGTGTGTGTGTGTGTGTGTGAAAGAGAGAGAGTGAGAAAAGGCTGTTGGCGTAGTCTTACGGTATTGATCCTGGCCTTAATGTGCAGCTCCTGCTGTGAGAGCCTGAGGAGGCTAGAGGGAGCTCCTGCTTCAGTAGACAGACCCCCACTCCACACACACACACACACACACACACACACACACACACACACACACACCCAGTGAGCACGCAAGCCTGGCCAGCACTAATCACACCGTATTCACACTTCAGCATGCAAGCTGGCCCTGCCCACTCACCCACCCACCCACACACACACACACCCAGCCACCCACCCACCCAGCAGCCTGCCTGCCACCCCTCCTGCTCTTCTGCGACACGGGCCCACAAGCCTGGCCAGCTTCTCCCAGCCACAGGAGCCGTTCCCCAGCCCCCTACGTTCACTCTCTCACAGCTCTCATTCCTATTTGTCACCAGTGGCAGGTTCATGTTAGTGAGCAGCAAGCAGTAATAGCCTGTAAAATAAAGGTAGAACAGAGGTGAGTTTGACCAGTGCTCTCGTCAACGGGGCGTGTTGGCAGCGGGGCACTCTGTTGTTTTTTAAGCGTGCTCGGGGAGGCATTAGACCTCTGACACGCTGCCATTGTTTTCCTCTCCCCTCCCCTCTTCTGCCCTTTTTCTTTTTTTTTTGCACACAATAGGATGCTGGAAGCTGCAGCAGAGAGGGAGAGAGAGGGAGAGAGAGAGAGAGAGAGAGAGAGAGAGAGAGAGAGAGAGAGAGAGAGAGAGGGAGGCAGGGGGCGGCTGCTGCTGCCGCTGCTGCTGGGGCAGGGCCCTTTTCCATCCAGCACTGGTCACCACGGAGACGACGGCGGGTCCCTTGGGGGCTGAAAGGGAAGGGCTGGGGGGGTCGGCAGGGGTGGGTGTGGGGGGTGTGGTCAGCAAGAGGCCAGGAGGGGAACAATGGGCCTGACACGGCGGCAGCAGTCGCCAACTGGCCAACTGACCAGCGGTCGGTGTCATCCTGTCAGTCGGGCTGACCACTGGGGCCCACGGAGGTTGCCCCCGAGACGGATCGCAGGTGGCCCTGGTCTGCCCACATTGATCCAGGGGAAAACAAAAGAACAGTGGCTACCAAACTGAAATGTGGAAACACGTGAGGGGGTTTTACTGGATGTTTTTTTGTACATCCATCCTTTGTTCTCATTTTCTGTGATTTTATATCTAACAACAACACCTAAAAAAGAAAACACACAGAGAACATATTTCAATCAAAATCTCAGGTAGCAACTAAGCTCACATCATCATCTCACATTGCATTAGAAAATACTCTGTGAATGAACCCTTTAAATGTCATCATGTTTTCCTTGCTGAGAGAGCTGCAGCTCGTTACATTTCTGATATTTTAGGAATGTTGTCTAGAAGGTTCTTGATTTTTTTTTGCTGCACACAAAAGCAGAAAGCAGCCTGGCACTCTTTTACATGCCGCGTCTGCTTAGGGTGTTTGTATTTGTGTGTATGTGTGTGTGTGTCTGTGTGTGTGTGTATGTGTGTGTATGTGTGTGCTGATTCGGTTGGGCTTTTTCTTTCTTTGTGAGTCGTCGCTCCGTGCCTGCATGGGTTTGTCTTGGCATTGTGCTGACTGCAGGTCCAAACAAGCAAACCCAGACAGGAAGAAAGAAAGAGGGAAGAGGGAAGGGAAGAGGGAAGGCGGGGGGAGAAGCCGGAGCGCTTGATGGAGGGTGTGTGCTGAAAGGTAGATTTCTGAATTATGTTCTTTAAATGGTGGAGGGCTGGGGGAGAGCAGTATTGATCCTCAAACTGCCTCAGCTGGGTCTTACACCGCAGTGTGTCTGGAACGGCTGCTGTGATGCCGCTAGCACAATGTAGGCGTGTGTGTGTGGGTGTGTGTGTGTGTGTGTGTGTGTGTTTGTGTCTCGCTGTGTTTATATGTATGTGTGTGAGTGTGTGCGTATGTGTGTGTATATGTATGGTGGGTGGTGAGTTTGTTATTTTCCGAGCTCACCAAAATGCATGTAAATTGTAGATTAGGATTTCCAACGTGGGCTGGGTTGCCAATCAACATTGACCCTGCTGTGAGGCATCTTTACGTCTGTGTGTGTGTGTGTGTGTGTGTATGCACGCGTGTGTGTGTGTGTGTGTGTGTGTGTGTGTGTGTGTGTGTGTGTGTACGTAAACATGGACATGAACATTATCATGCACTGTTGTGTGGGTATTTCTGTTATTGTTATTGTGCTAAATATTTTTTTTCCCCAAATCTAAAAAATCAAGTGCAAAAAATATTTGATCGTTATTCAATGCTTAAATGTGTTAATACATTTATATCAGTATCATTTCTTCACAGAAGAAAATATTGGACCAGAGCATAGATGAAAAAATAATAACTGCAAACTACAATAATTTCATTGTATTTCATTAACTATAAAGAAATCTTCTTCAAGACTATGAAGAAAACATCTTGCTCGGTGCAGTGTTGTTCCAGCCAACCAGTGGTGTTTGTGCAGCGGCCCTGTTTTCCTCTGGTAAACTAGGACTTGATTGGGAAACAGGGATTCAGATGCACCGCCCAGCTAATCCACGCCACAGACACATCCGTCATCATGCAGATTCAATTTCTCCTCTTCCTCTCCCTCTCCTCATTTCTCTTCTTCTTCCTCCTCTTTGTGTGTGTGCGTGTGTGTGTGTGTGTGTATGTGTGTGTGTGTGTGTGTGTGTGTGTGTGTGTGTGTCTCCTCGTGTGCTGCCCCTGTTCACCCTGCCCTGCCCTGCCCTCTCGCCGACATATGGGAGCTCCAGAAATCATAGCACGTTTTATTGCCATTTAACTGATATAGATACCTATCATTACAAAAGTGACAAGCATTTTTCCACTCGTTTAGGAAAATGGTATCATTACTGGAATACGTTGAGCTTGATCTTCATTTTTTAGCCTCTCCAATGATGATGAATGGGGGACACTGATTTCTTTAAGGCTATTATATAGCAGGAAGCTTGCTGCCATGCTCCCAGCAACAGGGAAAATCAATACAGCGGGGGGTCAATTACAATATTTAGAACACGTGACTTCCAGACCAAAATAAACGTTTGGGATCAAAAGACACATTCTCTAAAAGTCTGAAAGCGAACTGGCTTTTGTGATGAGAAAAAAGGTTATCATGGAGTATAACGTACATGTCTATGGTTATCTCACTGGTTATTTTTATGTTTTGATCATGTTTCTAGGTGTATATCTGTTTCCATCTACTGTGTGCTTGAATATTACATTAAAGCTGAATAACTCTCACGGAGTCACAGCTTTTACCATTTATGACTTAGCCTGTACATTTAATTTCAGAACAGCTAGAAGTCAGTCATCCTGAACAAAAGCCTGTAAAACATTACAACATGGCAAAACAAAAACTTCTTTTCTGCTGAGTAATGTCAGTTCTTCCTAAATGGATGAAGTGAATCGTCAGGGGAAAGACAAACGAGGCCATAATGAAAGAACATGAGGGATTGCGTTTCCGCCTCAGAATACAGCTTTTAAACTTTTAGCTGATTCAAACTATTTTTTTTTCCACCCCTCATTGTAAAAGTAAAGCAAGATTTGATGGATGGTCTGAAGGATATGCAAGTCTGAGAAGAAAAAGAGAGAAGTTTCATAGCCGCATGTGTCACAACCTGTGATATACTGCAGTTAAATTTGACAGTAATCATTGGCAAACATAAGCTTGGCAGAGGCACCACTGGAACACAAACAAGTGCCTCCTCCACACAAACGCTTCAGAGAGACACGCACGTCTATTTCGATGGTTCTAACAATACATCATTAGTAGTAAGTTACATCATTTTAATAAATGGTAAATTTAAAAAAAAAAGCTTTTGAGAATTATTGCATAGGTTTTTTTTTGTACCATGATCTATAGCCTACAAGCCAGACCAAATTAGCTAAAAGCAAAAAGCCCAATATTAAAAAGTAAAGGAACCTTTTTGTCATGCGTTGTAGCTATATACCTGTGATGTAAAACAGTTGTCCCTGATCTGACTCCCTGTGGCTGGTGTTTGGTATGCAGACAGGCCTGCTAGCCTCCGCTGGCTCGCTAGTGACTGACTGGGAGGCTCCCATGATTGGGATGCCGCTCCAGGTTGCTGGTGACTAAAGAGGGGGAATTAGCTGTTTGATACCTGAAGTCAGACACTTGATTTTCTCTTGCCTCTTGATCCGTTTCCGGGATCAGTCATACACTCTGTGGAAGAAGAGCTCCTTGACTGATATGCCTTACAGATAAGGAGAGGACAATCCATCACACAGGGCTGAGGTCTGCCTACCACACAGGGTTTTTGCGTTTGGCTTAAATCTGTTCCTCAGAATCAAATGAGGAAAGAATCTTATATAATTCCATTTACCGACATGGCAATCGATTGCAGTTGGTTGCCAATGGATTGAAGTTTATTTAAATTTAGGATATGATTCAGTTCTTAATGTGGTAAATCGTGATTTGATATTGGTGGCATTTCTGTGGCTGTGCTAGTGGTATTTCAGTGTGACATGATACCTAAAAATGATGAGCACTGTGCATGTGTTTATGCCAGTCTATATGAGACTGTTTTAGCCATATGACCTCATGTTCCTGCACAAACAACATCCAGGGCTGCTACTTTGCCCTTTTGGTTAAGCTTACCTCCCCCCTCCCTGCCTTCTTTCAGCCGGGGTGGTTCATCCATATTTAGCTCTTCTGATTGTTTCAAGTGAAGGGGTTTAATGCAGTGCCATGAAAGTTTGATCAAAGCCCTGTGCTGTGTCCTCTGTGCTGCAGAGTAGAAGGGCTGTAGCGCCGACAACTTAATAGTGAGCCCCCCCCCACCCAGTTCCCCCCTACCCCTCTGGGGGCCTGGAGAATATTCATGCCGATCAGTTGGCCGCCGGAATATTTGCCTACGGATTTGAATGGAGGTGAGAAGGTTGTGTTTAAAGAGGAGTGGGGCACCAGTGGATTACCAGGCAGGGAAGAGTCCAAAAGCAAATATGACACCGGCCCTAAAGCAAACCACTGAATGCAGGGCCCGCTGAAAGGTTACTGAACACCGTTTAGCACCGTTTTAATATTGAATTATTGAAAACTCTGGAAGCCTGCTGTATTTCATCTTTTTTTATTTATATAATCAGACAACAATTAAAAAATGCTTTTTGAAATTGCTATTTCTGTTTCAAGGTAACAAATAAATGTCTAAAAGCTCAAAGGAGTGCAATAAAATAGTCAACAATTAAAACAGATGTACAGCAGCATTTCTCAATAACAACAAAGGAAAAAAAATAATGACTTCCTGTTTATGGTGCTTTTTTTCCTTATGTGAACGCTGAATCACTGGTTCTCCCTATGCGGCCATTTAGTAAGGTCTTTATTTATAGCCCTACATAATCTGATAATCTCTCATTAGCCCAAAGCTGATTATTTAATTTATCTTGGTAAACGTGACAACAAAGACTCGTTTTAATTAAGCAGATCAGCAATTAGGTGTTACTTTATTGGCCACTCCAAATGTCCTTTAACAAATCACTGCTGGAGCTGCAGCGGGCTAGATTAGGATCAGCAGAGAGGCTGGTGCTGGCACTTTGACTTACTGCTTTGCTCCCACTTACCCAAACGGCAGCAGCAGCAGCAGGGAGAAATCTGGTCGCTGACTTTAATTAAGTGTGTCTGCTGCCTGTGTGTATATGTGTGTGTGTGTGTGTGTGTGTGTGTGTTTGTGTCTGTCTGTGTATAAATGTGTGTTGTCGTCGTGTGTGCATGTGTGCATGGCTGTATGCATGCATGCATGCATGTGTCTGTGTGCATGTGTGTGTGTTTGTGTGTGTTTATGTGTGAGTGTTTCTGTGTGTGTGTATGTGTGTGAGAGAGAGAGAGAAAGCGAGAGAGTGAGGGAGAGACAAGAGGTTCTAAACAAGCCCTTGCAGCCTCATCTGTTTACCATCCAGTGATGTTTACAGCTTCCTCTCCCCCTCCTCTGACTGATCCCCAGCGCTCATATTTCTGCTCACGTCCGCAGCCGCTGAAAAGAAACAAGATGTTTAGAGCTTTTTCGGCCTGTCAATAAGGCGGCGTCCTCCCCTGCTTGTTAAGATCCTGCACCGTTGCCTCCCCCCTCGGAGGAGCCGATGCATAATACAACCCAGCCAGGCTGCCTCGGAGGCTGTGTAGCCCAGAGCCCAGAGCCCTGCTGCACAGCCCCATTTGGTTTGATCCAGACTTCCTCTCTGGGGAGACACCTCTGGGGTGTGTGTGTGTGTGTGGGGCGGTGGGGGGTGTGGAGTGAAGAGAAACCGTAGAGCACAGCACCTATCCTGCCCATTCAGGGCATGTGCCACTTTGTTTGGTAATTAATTGCCAATTTTGGGGCCCCTTTTCCATGCTCTGACCTCTGACCCCAGGCACGGGGAGCCCACCACCCCCCCCCCCCGCCGAACGCCAAACACCAACCACCTCCCACACCCTCCCCCAGTGCTCTGGTGACTCTATTGGCCTGGAGAAACAGCTGTAGGAGGGGCCTCCCAATCTCACACTTATTGGTGTGAATTAGTCACACACTCATACACGCACACACATGCACACACACCCTCTCTCTTACATACACTCTTTTTCTATCTCTCTTTCTCGCTCTCGCTCTCTCTCTCACACACACACACTCACACACATACAAAGTGTGAAAATGACTCGGAGACCGTGTCAAAAAGGTTTCATGCTTGCCATAAAGAGGTCTCATCTTCACTCAAGAGCTACCCTAAAGAGAGAGAGAGAGAGAGAAAAAAAAAACAAAAGTCAAGAAGATCACAGGGCTTTAAGGCATGAGACACATCTCTTTAAATAGACTTTACAATTAAAAACATTGGCAGGCCTCTCAATACTGGATGTCTACGAGTGTTTTAATAAAAACTGGGAAGTCAATAAACGCGGCCGTAAACAATCATTCCTCGGTGTGCGAGAGAAGCCAGCCAGCCAGAGGTGGTAGGAAGGCTGGAGACGTTAGGCAGTGCTGGGCTGCAGAGGCCGGCAGCTTCCTCGTGCCTCCTCATTAAGATGTATGCTATCAGTTGGGCCTGATTAGGGGAAAGCACTTTAATGATGTGGGGCCACGGCACGCGGGCAGCTCACTGAAAAGCCATCCCTCAGCGGAAACGAGAGAGAGAGAGGGGGCCTCACCCTCACCCTGCCTGCCTGCCTTCCCTGCCTGCCTTCCCTGCCTGCCTGCCTTCCCTGCCTGCCTGCCTGCCTTCCCTGCCTGCCTGCCTTCCCTGCCTGCCGGCTGCCTGCCTTCCCTGCCTGCCTTCCCTGGCTGCCTGGCTGCCTACCTTCCCTGGCTGCCTACCTGCCTCCAGGCTCTCTGGCTATCTGGTGCTCTATGCCATCATTCCCTGTGGGGAGTGTGGGGAGTTCTAAAACTAAATCCTCGGTTTTATTTGCATTTTTGCAATTGTATACTGAAATGGGAGGGTAAATTTGACAAGCTATTGGTAATTAAATAGTAAGTGAAATGTCAGACCTACAGAATAGATATCTAGCCCACCCATAAAAATGTCATATAAATACATCTCAAATAGAGGATAATACACATTACTTAAATATTTGGTAATACAAATTATCAACTGTTAGATTAAAATCCTCCAAAACCTTGGAATTTGAAAATAATATGAAATATCTAAGATTTAGTAGATTTATATTCTCATACTTTAGTGCTAATGTTTTCCCCTCCGTTTGTTGTATTGACATTCTTGTCTGTAATGGTTGTCCTTTAATGATGCTTTAGATGTATTGGCAAAGATGCGTAGGCAGGCAGCCATGTTATTTGAATATCGGTCCAGGTCTCTGGATTTAGTTGGCTTCGGTTTCCCCGAGAGCAATCGGAGGGAGAGACATTCTGTTTATGAGGCAGTGGGCAGTGGGCAGTGCAGGTCCACTCTGTTTATATGACCTTAAGCAATATGATTTCTATTGGCATTCTCCTGTGTACAACCTTTGCATATGATGTGATTTGGTGTGCCCAGGTCTGATTAGGTTAGCCTGAGAAAGCAATTTTTTTTCCTCCTGAACTTTTATTGAACTCACAATGGTGGTAGAGGAAGCTTGGAGAGTGTGTAAATCAAAATAAGGATGAAAAACATAAAAGGAGTTTATTTGTAAAGCTTGGTATATATCAATTACATTCAAACATACATTTACAATTTTTATGGCATCTTTGCCAATTAATTTAATGTTTTTAAAAAACAGTACAGCAGAGTGTGCTCATGAGGCTTTTAAAAAAAAACTAAATGGACCATTTGGACAGATTTTTCCAAAATGACATCATGATAGTGGATCTCTCTGGTTTGGGAGGCCTGTTGACGTTTTGACATAAAATTGAATTAGGGAGGCTTTTCAATAAAAAACTGCAGTTTCCTGTGTTCCTGTGGGTGACAGGGCTGTCCTTTGTGTACTTGTCACTCTGACTTAGGGAAATATGAAGATGTAATGTGTGTAGTCCTGCTATTCCTGGCCAGAGTGATGTTAAGCCATTCCCTCCATGAGTGTACTAAAACTAAAACTGTCCTGTCTACACCCATTGTGTTACCACTGGGCTATCTACATTCAATGCATTATGACCATTATGTACAGGACTACTTGACAATGAAACATAACTGTCTCCCCACATTCAACAGCTTAGAAATATATTGGGGGTGGGGGGCATATCATAAATCCATGGACCCGGGTTTGAGTCTGACTCAAGGTCATTTCCCAATCCTCCCACATCTCTTTCCCAATAATTATCCCTGTCGCTCTCTACTATTATTTTCAATTAAGGGGGAAAAGCTTAAAAAAGAACTTAAAAAAATATATATATAAATATAGTGTTGAAGGAACAGATGTGGTCATAAGTCTGTGTGAAACCAGAAGTGGCCGTATTGATCAGTAGCAGGCAGATCTGAGATAATATAAATAAATTTGATGAGCTAATGACATTATCAATTATTTATTAGAATATTACGAGTGCTCTTTCCAAAGGTTAAAGAGGTTCATTCAGTGGTTGTCTGCCAACCTGTTGGTTCGATTATTAAAATGTGGTTAAACATACACTTGCCGGTGCTGCTGATATCGTCATCAAGAAAATACATCTCGCGGACATAGTGATGTCTTCTAAAATGACTCATGGACCCAGACACACACACTCATGCACAGATGGACAAACACACCTTCAGGAATATGATCATTGATCCTGCAGCTCTTAAAGGGGTTGACCTTTCAGTAAGGGCCTTTGCATTTTGTGATAAATCAGAAATATGGGGCCATCTGTACCAGGGAGATTGGCAGCCTGAGCGGCTATCGTATCTGGCGACGAGAGGGGTACCGGGGGGACAGAGCAGCCTCTGACCTTATGGCAGGAGCGGGGCCACTCTGGGCTGAAACGTGAGAGAGCACTGGGGGGGTTGGGGGGGTTGGGGGGGGGGGGGGGGGTGGCTGGCAGGTCGTGTGTGTGAGAGCCGCCGTGGCGACTACAGGGCCCCGTCTCTGCGGCTGCCAGTTACCACAGCGGTCGATGGACACACGCTGCTCCGGAGGGGTGCCACTTGGGGGCTGAAACTGGATGCTGCAGGTTCAACCAGGGCTCCTCTTCTGGTTCTCCTCTCTCTCACTCTTTCTCTCTCTCTCTTTCTCTCTCTCTCTGTCTCTCTCTCTCTGTCTCTGTCTCTGTCTCTCTCGCTCGCTCTCTCTTTCTCTCTCTTCGTCTCTCTCTCTATCCATCTCTCTCTCTCTCTCTCTCTGTCTCTCTCCTTCTCTCTCTCTCTCTCTCTATCTCTGTTTTTCCACTTTTTGAAAGCCAAAGACATCTGTGAGTGGTGTCCTGGCAGTATAGGGGGTCTTTTGATGTAACACCAGTGCAGGCTGCTGCTGCTGCTGCTGTTTCACCCCTATGAAAGCCCAGCTATTAATTTCCCTCCAATGCTATTCATTTGGACCATCCTGCCAACAGACAGATATGCACTGAATGCTGCTCAACGAATCTTTGAATCTTGCATGGCTGATGTAGAATCAGGGGCGGGGCTAGAAAAATTGGGCTGTATAAAATAATATAAATTTGGGCCTCTTTATGAATGATACTAATTAATAATGCCCTTAAAGAACCCCCTATGTATGTTGAGCTCTTAGAATTGCCCCCGTTCACCGCCGACAGCTGCACCCCTGTGTAGAATCATCTGACGATGAGGTGTTTGACGAATGCCATCAAAAATAATGACACAAACAGCCTTCAGTGTTGGCAGACAAGGAACAGTAAACAAAACGATGATCAAATTCCAAGCTAGGCTTGATTTGTGTTTGTGTCCCATGTAGCATACATTATTTGTCCTGCTTCTGTGTAATTATGCCTACAAACACACTAGAGAAATAATGGGCATGTTTTTGCATTTGTGTCCTGCTGTTTTTCCTCTGCCTGGCTTGGCAGTGTGCCACATGGGGCTAACCAGCGCAGTCTGTGCTGAAAACTTCGTCTGCCACTCAGCATTGAGAGAGTGAAGTGTATAAGGCGTCCTTAGCAAGGTAATTTAATAGGGCATCAATACGAGCACTTAATTGCACAATTACTATTGACAATGCCTGTAAACAGCTCTGCATTTGCCAACATCACCTAATGGAAATTGGATTGGCCAACTTGCCAGTACGAACTACCTGTGCCCACCAGGTCTGTCAGGGAGACTATAACCCGCTTAATTGGCTGACTGGCTTTGCCACATGGGCATGAAATGTTTAGGGTGCTCCACCATTTGATGTGGTCATATTTTGTTGTTTTTCCTACATGCAAAACCAATATATTGCTGGTACAAGGGTCTTCTGTGGTTTGCAAATGGAATTTTTCTGTGTGGTAAATTTGATTAGCATGGGAAATCTATGATAAAGCTGAATGTTCTGTTGCACAGATCGACACAGATGTCATTAAAGAAGCGACTGCTCAATGAAATTCCCTGATATATATTCATTTGTCCCAGTGTATATTCTGAAAGCATTATATGAATCGTCCAGCCATCAGTTGTAGATAAACCATCATTATATTTTAAAAACACTGCATTTAGTGTGTATAGCATTACCCCTGAGAGTTGTCTTTAAAAAAATTATCTGTCATATTGTAACTATGTTATCATACAGATTTTTAAAGATATGTTATATTTGAAACATATATATATATCTTTCAAATAAAACACTTAAGTTATAAAATCTTTCACTGGGAGCATGTAGTGGCTTTCCTCATATGGCCCACCTACCTTAGTGTTCAGATGATGTTTCAGCACTGGACAGCAACTGTAGTGATCTAAAGCATGAAAAGTCTGGGTGTTGTACTACACCAGGTAAATAAAGTCTGCAACACCAGTCTCCTGCTCCAAAACAAAGTTTTATTTACCTGTGACGTTTCAGGCATGTGCTCTCATCAGACATGTACTTCCTCAGCCCTGGACAGCACCGGTGCCTCAGTCTGACCCATAAGAACCAGCTCTGTTATGAGGATGACTAAGCATAATGTTTTCTATGCATGTATCACGGCATGTGACAAGAGTACACTTCCTAAATCACAGTAGTCAGCTATTGACTGTCCACAATCCATATCTGCCTTGAAACACTGATCTCTGCATTCAAGTGGAGCTGAAAACCCAATGGAGGCTCTTTGCTGTTGCAAGCCCATCGTAGTAATTACAGCATGGATTTCACCAACCACAAAGGGCAAAACACACGAGATCACACTAAACCAGTCAATAGCTCATTGATTTGTCTTCACATCGTGGCACCTGAGCGAGATATGCTAGGATAGCATGCATATGCAGCATGTGGGATGCCATGTCTAAATTTTCACCTAGGTGGCATATTGGTGATTTTGTTCAAACATATCTGTACCCATGCAAACACTGACCAGTATTGTCGGAGGAAAGAAGAAGAAGAAGAAGAAGAAGAAGAAAAAGAACAACAACAACAACAACAACAACAACAACAAACAAACAAACAAAAGACAGAGAAAGTGAAACGGTGAGTGAGAGGAAATGTTCAGAGAGGGTTGTCTCATGTTACAAGCCTGCTGTAGCTGTTTGGAACTGTGAAACCCAATGACTGCATGTTGGGCCAACCAGACACATGTTCCTCCTGAGCGTGGTGCTGCTGAGTGGGGCTGAATGCGACCACTAAGCGTGTCTCATGTGACTGTCACTGGGGCAGCTGTGCACATGTATAAGCAGGGGTGGGGCAATTGGAGTTAAGGAGTCCCTGCCAAAAACCGGCATGGTCACAAAATGCAGAAACTAAGGAAATTACATTTTGATTTTTGATCTGATTTTATACCAAGTGCAATTTTAAAAAAAGGTTCTAGTGTAGAACTATTCCTTTTTATTCACAGGATTCCTTTTGAAAAAGCTTGGGTTTAAATGCAACTACTGATACGGGGAGTAACTTGAGAAATGTGATTTTGTGACTATGCCTGTTTTCCCCGTGGACTCGTGAATTGCTTATATCCTCTTACACCTTTTTCCTCGGAATGTACTGTACAATGGTGCAACACAGAACACATTCATATATGATTTTGTCATTTAGATTTGAACTGCTTGTCACTGTAGCTTCATACACTGTAAAATGTAATATGGATCTCAAATTAATCTATGCATAGATTTATAGCTGTTCAATATATTAAAGTAATCCGAGCATTTGCAGAAAAATATAGGTGTCACAATGTCACAACTAAAGCATTAGCTTATCCTTCTCTAGGATCATTCTTACTCATTCATTTGTGCCTCTTCTTAAAGTGTCAGTCAGAAATATGACGCCATGAGTGGTCAGGTGCAAAAGTTGTTGTGGTCTCTCTGGCCGAAGCCCCCTCTGGCCTGTTGTGTTGCACTAATGGTATAGAATCACAGCACTCGGCGGATGATTCTGCAACACGAGCCGGGCTCCCTCTGGGGACAGGTCTAAAACCATTACGCTGCGTCCCACATGTGACCCACACAGCTGTCAGACGCCCCTGATTAATGGTCATTTTCAAGCCCCCTTCCCAGCATGCCCCACCTCAGGGGTGACCAGCCAATGCATTAACAACACACACACACACACACATACACACACACATACAGACACACACACACACACACACACACTCACACTCCACACGCCTCAGCCTCTGCCAAAGCAACACTGCGTACCAAATCCTCTCCTCCAGGTCAGGATCTTACAGGTAGCTCAGGAAGTCACTTCATCTACACATTAGAGCCAGTGTGCAGTGGCAGGCATAGTATCCAGTCTACTGATGCAGTGTTGATGTACAGTAGTGGTGGTTAAGGATTTTGCAATTATGTTGATCTATAAGCCAGGCTCATTTGCTCATATCTCTTTTCCCGAGTCTCAAGAGGACGCTTACGCTGGTCTTAGTCACAGAACTTTACTTAATGTGCTAGTGAAGTTTTGCCAACTTTTTTTGCTAAAAAAGAGAACACTTTTTACAGTTTTCTCATTTTAAGAGGCATGAATCATCTGAAGTCACACTAAGGACAGCTAAATTGTTAAGAGTCTACTCTTACTATCAGTATTGATAGGTCCTCAGCCACACTGAGCACGTCCCACATCGATTGTCTCTACTGTACAGGCAATTATGCTCAGGGGCCTTCTTTGCATTGTTGTCTGACCTTGAACGACATTGGCAGATTAACAGGCAACATCGAGCAAGCAGCACCCTCCTTCTCACTGAGCACAGTCTCTCTAGAATAATCTGCTTTCCACATAGTTTCACAATTTTCACAGTCTAAAGGACGCGTACCGGGAGGCCCTGCCCCCGTGAGTGGGACACAGTCTGGCTCTCTGTGGGAAGCTTTGCCCTGGCCGTGTCTAGCTCTTAGTGATGACAGGATGCTTGTAACCTGTATGAAACTCTCAGTCTATTTACAACTTACCAATGTGCAGTGCCCTAGACTATGGACAGCTAGCGACTACAGAAACATGGAAAAGATCTATTCCTATTCCCTATTCCTAACAGTCGTAATTACTACTTTAATCAACTGAAAATGTGGGCGGCATATTTTTTGATATTTGATTTGATGTTTGATATTTTATTTGGGATTACTGATATTACATTGTAATTTTAGGTGTTTATCTTAAAATCCAATGCATTCACTAATGGCAGTCAGATAGCTAGAGAGAGGCGGTGAAACTGTCTACGTGCCTTATATCAAACGGCCTCTACCTCAGCGTGACCTTACAAGCCAGAGACACACACACCCTCATCATCAGCAAGACATGCAGATGGTCTGCTCTCAGCCTCAGCCCTGTGTAAACAAACAGCAGTCCAGGTGGGATTACGCTGCTGAGTGGAACTGTATAGGCAGCGAGCAGGCTCTGGACAGAAGAGACAAAGCATGAGAGTATGACAGAATGGCGAATGAAGGGGATTGGTGGCGGTTATGATGTGGCAGCTTGAAGCAAAGCCTTAAATCAAATTTCCAAGCAGGGACCTTTTTCCCGGTATTCCCAGCAATCTGAAGGAGGGATAAAAATCACAGACTAAGCACGTGATCTTTCACCTTTCACCTATGTGCTGGCTAAACCAATGTGGAGATGTTAAAAAATCAATGTCTCCCAATCAATAGGGAAAATTTCTTTCATCTCTAACTGAGTAATATGGTCAGCAAGGGCCAGAGAATTGCCAACACAAAAGAGCAACTGCATATATATAAATACATTGAGAAGGCTAAAATTAGATTTTCTCCATATATGCCTTTTCTTGCTCTTAATCACAATTTGCTTTGGTCATGTTGTTCTGGTCTACAAGCCATTCTGCTGTGTTGTCAAACAACTTCCCTGGTGAAGCAACAGAGCACGCAGAGCCTGTGGGAAACTGAGACATAGTCCATACAATGCCACGGCGTGGACATTTAAAAGGACGCCATTTTTCTTCCTTTGCCTTCTCAGGTTACCGAGCAAAGAAGTAAATATCCATGTTGCAGTGTCGCAGAGGTTGGCAGCGAGTCAAATTGGTTATTGTTGAGCCACTGATGTGTTTGTGTGTGTACAGTATGTGCTGCTGGTAATGTAGATTACACTCAGGCATGACTTTCATCATGCTGGGGACAGACACACGCCAGTGCAGATAAATGGGAAAGCAACACTAATCACAGGTAAACAAATCACCGTAGGCTAACAAAGGTCATCTGTTTGTATCTGTAAGGTTACGTAGCAGGTCACCATTGCTAATAGTGACTGATCTACAACATCTACGACTTACTTCCGAGAGGCCTGACAGGGAAGTACATAAGAGATGGCCCCCATAAGGAAATCCTTAGAGGCCAGACTCCTCTCTAAAACCCCACTTGTCGTTTTTTTTTTTTTTTTTTTAAACCAAGTGAAGGAAACAAATGTGTGTTGCAATTCAATTGAAAAGTGCATCTATTTCCTGCGCTAATGTCATGCATCTTAATTAAGGGAAGCTGAAGGTCGGCTGCTGTTGGTTCTGCCGGTGATCCTATCGCACCAGGGCCGCTGTAATGAAGGCCCTCGTGGGGCTCCTTCCTCTGGAAGGCCTCAGATAGGCATCTGGCTGCGAGGCATGGAGGGCGCTACTCAAAATATTGAATTTCAGTTTCCTCTGGATTTATTCCGAAAGCCACATTAATTCGGGCCCCTGGAAAATGAAATAAGCTGTAATCCAATTCCCACTCATGCATTCCCATGCTTTTACTCTCTGAGCCCAGCTGAAAGGTCAGGTGTGTTTTATTGCGTTAATTAATGAAGGGGGGTGAAAGGGGGAGAAATTTTACTCTCTGAAATAAAAACGGCAAGTAGAGAGAAAAAAAATCCAAAAAAAATCCATGATTTTAATTTTACTATCTTATTACCATTATTACAAACCACACTTTAAGACCTTCTGTAAAGAATACTGCACAATGTTTTTTTTGTGAATCCAGCATGCATTCTATACAAAACAAGGCAAAACAAGCCTAAAAATATGATTGGCAGAGGTCTAAAACTAGCCAAAGCATTGAATTAATTCATTCATTCATGAAGCCCACAATATTGCAGCATAAGTCATTATAGCTTAAAGTATCACCGTGTATTTTAAAGCTTATCATAGCCATGCTCTGTCAGCATTGACCTCATCATTGCTATTATCAAGACATAAAGAAGCCTCAAAATACATTATGATAATGCCGCATGATGCAGCCGTGTCTCTTTTTGTGGTTGTATGGATTATTTAAAATCAATCATTAAGATGCATTAGGAATACTTCATAACTCTTCATAACTCATCTAGCAGACAGTGAATTTAAGTTAAATGTTACCACATGTTTTTACCATAGAGCATGTTTCTGACATGAATAAGAATAGGAATGAGAAGTTTTAAAATTCATTAATTATAAAAATGCTAAAAATAGAAAAGACAAAATGCCATGAATGTGTCAACCATTCGTCTCCACACATTCAAAGCACACACGCATGCACGAGCCCCAGCACATATTCGAAGTGCACGCTCTGCATCCACAGGTCTGTCTTCACCATTGTCAAGAGTGCTTTGAGAATCTCTGACACATGCCTGGGACTAATTTAGAAGTTCTTTTCTGTGAGCACGGGTCCAGCTGCTGCATAGAAAAACCTGCCCGAATCGATTCTTTGGCAGCGCGAGGCGTTTAGACAGTTTTGATTCAGGCTCCACAGCCTCGCGCAGCCCCCCGCTTCAATGGGCCGGGCGCAGCTAGGCACAGCAGGCACAGACAAGCTGCGGCCGGGCTCCGAGCGTGGGGGCACTGGAGCTACAAAGACCTGGCGAGCCGGGCGGAGTGCGGGGAGCAGTGGGGGGCTGACAGGGGGAGAGTGAAGGGGAGGAGTGGGGGTGGGTGGGGGCAAGAAGCAGAGAGAGAGAGAGAGAGAGGGGAGGTTTGCAGCCAGCCAAGGCCTCTCTGTTCGGCCACCCGGCCCTCTGCACTTCATCATAAACTAGGGTTAGAACGTCACCCGGCCACTGGCCTTCAGACTCATCTCAAGGTGATAGTCACCTCTGGCCCTCTGCTCTGACTGCCGGCCTTCTGTCCATCCATCTTAGGGCTGCCTGACACAGGCTTCTCTCCCCATTTTACAGCCAACCAACATTTCCCATTGATTTATTGATTGCTGTCTGCCTGTGGAAAGCGCCGGGTGCAGAGTCTATGTGCTCGCGCTGCCTCCCTGCATAGATTTTTTTTTTCCTCCCTCTCCTTTTTTTTTTTCCTTCCAATCCCAGCTGCGTTAGCAGTCTGAGCTGAAAACAGGAATTAGACTGTGCGGGAGCCCAATTTGCCAGGAGAGATCAGCTTCTCCCTTTTTTCCCCCTCTCTTTCTGACTCTCTCTCTCTTTTCTCTCTCTTTTTCACTCGTTCTCTGCCCCTCTTTCTCATTCGGGTTTCTGCCTCCTTCTTCCTCTTGTTAGTTTGTTTTTGTCTGTTTTCTAACAACAGGATCCTCTTATTCTCGCACTGTCATGTCATGCATGTTTTTGCTAGCTCTTGTTTTTAAGTACCTACCTTGCCATTAAAGCTAACCTGCTATATCTATAGTTTGTATACTCACAGTGAACACACTTGAAAGCTAATGCTACTGCTTTTTTGCCTTTTATAAAGTATTGTATGTTATTTTATATTGTGTTATTTTTATAATATGTAGCCTACTTATACTCTACCTGAAACACAATCTCTAGGGAAATGAACAGGATAGGAATAGGTATAGGATTTTTCTCTGTATTTTTTTGTATTTTTATAATGTATGTATGTCATGTGTATGCCGTATTGTAGAATCTCATAGATATCAGAATTTCCTTTGGGATAATAAAAGTATCGATCTATCTAATACTAGAACTTGGCTCACTAGACGTAAATGGTCAGTGTGTGAGGAGAGGGTGTCCAGGCTTATGAAGGCTTAAAGAAGGCAGCAAGGTGGAGGGGGGGTTGGGAGTGTCGGTCAGCTCTCGCTGGGCTCTATGTAAATGACAGAGTGGATTATTCCACTGACCTCTTGGTTGAGTGCGGTGTCATCGGTCTATAAAAAGGGACTCTTTAATGAAGCAAGCTTGAAAAAAAAATGAGGATGTACACATTACAACCTCCGCCCCACCCCCAACACTCACACACACACACACACACACGTACACACGCACATGCGCGTGCACACACACACACACACACACACACACACAGATACACAGTGCTCCAAACAACACAGCTGGGGAAAAAATCATTGCCTACCTGTATCTGGGAAAAATCTATTTTAAGGTTGCTTTTAAGGTAATATTCCCTTCCACTGGGTGGAACTCAATACTGTATTTGGTCACATCTCGGCTCCTGCCTCCCGACACCGAATCCGGAAACGCGGCACAAAAGGGGCTCCACAGTTGTGGCTAATAACATTTACCGCTTAGACAGCCAGGCTGCAGGCTAGAGCTGCTGTACTCTGCATCCTAACCCCAACCCCCAACCCCCAACCACCAACACCCACCCCCCCACACACACACCACCCCATCCTCCCTCCCTCCCTCTGACGCCACCAGCCTTTCGAAGAAGGTGTCTGCAGGGCCTGAAAATTGGATCACAAGGACAGCAGCCCTGCACCAGCTACCCGGCCATGCTGACGGCACAGGCTGATGGATCAATAGCTGGCGTGACATGCACAGGATTCATTGGAAGTGATGCCCTTTTTCGAATGACACCCGCGTATTACCGAGCTCACCACAGCTGGGGAGCCTCGTAATGTGCCTCATATCCCCACACATCATGGCAGATGATTTAGCACGTTGGACATGTCTGGAAGGGGACAAAATGACTTTTGACTCTGTGTGTGCCTGTGGGTGTAGTTTTTTTAAGGAGACATTTAGATGTGATTGAATAATTGTGTTTTTTCTGTGTGTGTGTGTGTGTGTGTGTGTGTGTGTGTGTGTGTGTGTGTGTGTGCGTGTGCATGCGTGCATGTGTGTGTGTGTGTGTGTGTGTGTGTGTGTGTGTGTGTGTGTGTGTGTGTGTGTCTGCGTACTGACTTTTTAAGAGGACATTTAATGTGATTAAAATCCATTTGAGAACAAAATGGAAACAATGTATTTCCCGACCTCAGCAAAAAAAAAAAAACTAATGCAAAGTTCAGGAAACTATGTTTAATTTTGGAGTGCTTAACACTCTTACAGAGCATACGGTGACAATTAACAGAGGTAAATTAACTGCGATTTTGTCTTTAAATAATTACTGAAATGAAGCCCTTGAGCAAAGTTAGGCCTTATTCTTACACATTAATTTTTAAAAATGGACTTTGTTTTTATTTTCTGTACAGTTCAGCCTTTCAAAGTTGGCCCACCTGGAGCACTTACAAATATGCCAGCCTCTTCACCAATGCCCTTCCACCCACAGCTGGCCCTGAGGTCTAGATGAACTGCTGCTTGGAAGTTTTATGGGCAGACTTAGTGACCAGATGTTTCCCTGTCATCGGAGATTGGTCAGTTTCCTTAGCTTTGTGAGTAAGGTATTTAACTTTCTGTGTTGAATTTCTCCTTGATGTCTTTTTTATCAAGTGCTTCGGCTTTTTTTCAGGGTATCGCAGATTACCTCATGTGCACTAATGTGCTCAACCAAGTCTAATTCATTTTAGACTGGATGTCTTTTTTTCCCAGCAGACCCTTACCTAATGGTCCCAACATGCTAAATCTAATCATCCCACACACACTTAAACTTTTACAAAGTCTAATCGCCATCTTTTTTCCAAAAGTATGTGTTTTATGTTCTTTTGAACTTGGTTAGATGAGAGCAAAAAGTAATGATTCCACAGGAAAATGTATATATTACCTTTGATTTTGTCTGCTTTCTCGCAATATGGGATGGGTTTAGTGGGATAAAAATTGATTTTTAAGCTTTTTTGTGCATTAGCTTTTAAAATCTGAGATTTTATTTGCTGGGGCCATTTTTGATCAATGAGTGAAACTCAGATTTATAGCTCTGATGCAATAAGTGCAACATGCTAGCTCTCCCCCCAGAGCGGACGCCGCCTGTCTCAGCTGAACACTCTGTCCTCTCAGACGCCCCATTTTAATCTCTCCATGGCATTCCACTGTGCAATTGTGTTTCTCTTATTTACTTTGCTTCATGTACCTTTACTATCTTATTGTTTTTGCGATATATCAAAAAACATTGTGTATAAAGTTTGATTTTGATCTCTGAAATGATCTCTGTCTTAAATAGCTGTGATTGCATTTTTGTTCTTTTATTTGAACAAGACAACAAATTACCATAAGTAAGATGCTGTGATGAACTAATTTTGATCTCTCTCTCTCTCTCTGCCTTTCTTTCGCTCTCTCACTCTCACTCTGTCTGGACTTTGAGTTGTATTGTTTGTTGTTATTTCATAATTGTGTCTTTCCTGATGGAATAAAGAACAAACATGTTGTGTATGCTTGAGTTGAGTTTGCTTCAAAATGAAATAAGAGGTATAAAAAAGGTATAAAAAAGTGATTTGTTTTCAATTATTTATTTTATTTTAGCCACAATTTCTTTTACCACAAACATCAATTTGCATTCAATGCATTATAGACTGAAAATATTCAATATGATGTAATGTAATGTACACTAACAATTAATTTAATATAACTTGTTACTGTGCATAGAATGTAGCATAGCTGTGATGGAGTGACAAAAGCCTGTGCTTGTCAGTCATTGTGAATCTCTGCAGCACCCACCCATAGTGGCCCATTACATGTGCCCTGAGCCTGGAGACACGTGGGGCAGATAGTGTGGGGGCGGATAGGCCATGAGAAAGGGAACATGTTTCCTCAAACGACTTACCAAAATCTGTCAGTTCAATGCCAGTCAAAAGCAAGAGCAGGGCTGCAACACGACCACTGTCTGCTGTCTGTGCCTGGCTGCCCCGGGGGAGGGGATTGGCTGCCTCTCTCCCCGGGAAGGTAAGACAGAAGGGGGTCCTGACCTTCACCTTCCCCCCTTAGTGACACCTGCACTCACACACACACACACACTTACAGATACACACACACACACACAAACACATCCACACTCTCTTTCTCTTTCTCTCTCTCTTTTTCTCACTCACTAACTCACTCCCTCTCTCTATCTCACACACACATACACACACACTTACAGATACACACACACACTGACTCTCTCTTTCTCTCTCTCTGTCTCTCTCACACACACACACACACACTTACAGATACACAAACACACACTCTTTCTTTCTCTCTCTCTTTCTCTCTCTCTCTCTCTATCACACACACACACACACACACACACATAAACACGCCTCACACACATACACACACTTCACGCACCTACACACACACACACACATGCCTCCAACTCGCAGACTGGACTCACTGGACCAGCTTGCATTTAAACATGCATCATGTGTTAGCCTGACAGAGCTGTGCTGTGAGTTCAGCTTGCTCAGACATGATCACAACACAAGCGCAACTCCAGCTCACCTGTTTCATCAGCTCTATAACCTACACACAGAAATGTGTACAACACACCATCTTTAGCCACTCTAGATGTAAGTCGTATTAGCTTTTTGTGTTTACTATTACACACCTCTTTGAATGTACTTTTCATAATGGACGGCCAATAATATTGCTCACATGTGATAAAGATGTTGGGCTGACAAAAGCGTTCTTTGTGACTTTCTTTTTTATTTGAACGCAAAGAGGAAAGTAGGCAAGGGAATCTGAGGTAAAAGCTGGGAACAAGTATCTCTGCTTTTAGTGCTCTTGTGCCAACTTTGCCCCCATTTGGATTGAAGAAGGGGGCCAAATGAAAGATGAAAGCAGGCTAAAAGATCCATTTTCCACTCACCCCCAGTCCTCATATCGGTTTGTATTGTGAAAGGGGCTCCTTAATGTTGGAGACAGACGCGGCTTGCATTCTTTCAAGAAGAGGCAGAAGAGGCTTTAAGAAAGAATACATGGATGTGAATGGAGCACACACATACAAACATCCACACTCACGCACACACACACACACACACACACACACACACACACACACACACACACACACACACACATGCCTACTTTTCTCAATGCTTCTTTGCAGCTAGACTTTGGAGACCTTGGAGGATTCTCAAGCAGTGTCTTAAAAGCCTGGGGGGGTAGAGTTCCGATAGGCCTCCCTGAGATGCAAGGTGAGCTAATGGCCCTTTGGAGGTTGCAAAAGATCGCTCACCTCCTTGTCTTGCCCCCCCACCCACCCCTTCTCCTCCCTACCCCCCCATCTACCCATCAAAATGCCTCCCCTTGGCCTGCTCCACTCAGTCAATTATCAATGCCAAGGAAGAAAGCAAAGTGCTGAAAGGACCATGTTCAATAGCCTGGTAATAGATGCAATGAGGACAGTTTTAATTTACAGATGCTTGCTGAAAGACTTGCCGGCCGCAAAGGTGATCCATGTTTAATTTTGAGACCGGTGCTCGGTTAGATCAGACGGTTTTTAGGGTGACTTTGTTTCCTTTCAAGGGAAACATCACTTCAGAGAGACATCCAAAACAAGTCCAAATCAAAGGCTCCATATCACAAATGAACAAGGCCACCTCTGCTGTGAATTTTGTAGGATATCACCCAAAAGGAGAGCGACATGAAAGGGGACCAAAGTGCAGCCCACAGACACTGAGCAAAGAGCTGAGCATGAGGTTATGTTGGTCTTAATTCCATTTCCAACAAAATAGACTTAATACTTGTAGCTCAGAAGCTGCACGAGACCTTCTTCATGTATTTAGCATGTGGTAGTTTAAAATGACAACAGAATAGAAAACATCTAAACAAAAAAGAAACATTAATTACTTGAATCAACATTTCCCTGTGGTAATGTTACATTAAAATAACCATAACCGAGGCAGTGTGTACAGAATGAGAGAAAGAGACAGGCCATTGCGCATTGCAGAAACATGAGACAGGACAGGACAAAGGAAGGGAGGAGAGACAGAGAGAGAGAGAGAGAGGATGAGTGTATGGTTTGGCAAGAAGCCTATTAAGATGATGGTGATGGCGAGAGCAAGGGGGCAGCTGGACAGCCAGGGGTCCCGCTGATCCGGGCTGATTGGATGACCTGTCCGGAGAGAGCCCATGGGACTGGCCTGGTGTTGCAAATCAGGGCCCTTCTGGCCTGGAGGTCAGCCAGACACCCTTCCCTTCCCCCAGCCAAGCCCCTCTCCATCACCTCCACCACCACCATCACCCACTCACTTTCTCCATCTACCACATTTGCATCTTTAAATTAGACATTGTTATTTTTCACCTAAACATTTTAAAAACACACACACAGTTGAATCCTTATGTAAAGGGCAAGGGTTTAATTGAACACAGGAACACAGGACAGCTTTTAATTGAAAGTGAAATTAAGACTTAAGATGAATATATGAATATACACGTCTGTGTGTGTGTGCACATACGTGTGTGTGTGTGTGTGTGTGTGTGTGTGTGTACAGTATGTGTGTGGTGTGTGTGTGTGTGTGTGTGTGTGTGTATATATAACCTGAGTAAGCATTGGCCAGACCTTCTGAAGGTTTTTTCTTCCTCTTTAACCACTGCCAGGAAAGAAAGATGGCTGTTTCTCCTGGACTTCTTCTGGGCTTCTCATTGTCCTGAACATACTTCTGTCCTTACCTGCCTCCATCCAGCTGTGCTAACAGCCCCACAACCACAGACAACCATGCAGCAGCAAACCTGGGTGAACAGAAAACAGAAAATGTCAGCTTAGCCCTTTTTTTCCCTCCATCCGCTGGTGGGGAGGAGCGAGGAGGCCGGCGCGTCCACACTTGATTACTCTAATGAAATGTCCATTGATTGGGGCAGATTAATGGCAGAGGAGCAGCAGCTGTGGAGTGGCTGACACCTCCAGGCCTCGCTGCTGCTTCTGCTACTGCTGCTGCTGCTGGTGCCGCTTTAGTCCTGCTGTAGCAGGGTCACATGGAGCTGTCACTGAAGCTGCCTAATGCAGCCATGCAGCAGTCACACCAGAGATGGCAGATAGGCCAAGACCCCTCATGACAAGCCCTTTCCTGGAACCACGATTGCACGAGGTGGGGATGAGCGGGGGCACTAATACCCCTTTATGCAGTGCAGAGGTACGCTCTGTAACATTAAGGTCTATGGCAGCTCTAGAATTTCACAGAATATTTAAAACTCTTATTTTTCTGAGCAATGAATGTACATTTTGGATACCCCCCGCCCATTTAACAAAAATGACTTTCCAGAAAATCAGCTTTATCTCAGGTGTGCACCGAGTTTATTTTTAGTGTGTGATACTAGCTACTATACCCAAGCACGTCAACAACAAGACATGAAGACACAAACTACCATGAAGTATCTTGCTCTGCCTCTCTACCATCTTTGATACAGACTCACTGCACAGTACAGACTTCCACCACCAAACATACACCCACCCATCTTGGAACCCAGACAACCATACACAACACACAAACAACATAAACACATGCACAAACACACACACACACACACACACACGCACACGCTATAGCTGCCAAATGCGGGTTTCTCCCATATTTCAGACCCATCTTCAACCCCCCTCTCATTTTGTCCTGGTAATCTTCAGTAATTTACAGACTCAAACTTTATTAAAATCAAATCAATATGTCTTACCAATGCTGCTGAAATCTCCCGATTTGGTATGACACACACACACACACACACACACACAGACTTGTCCATAACAGCAGCAGCGGCTCTTGTATGTGTATGCATGTGTGTGTATGTGTGTGTATGTATGTATGTATGTATGTATGTATGTATGTATGTGTGTGTGTGTGTGTGTGTGTGATGTATGTATGTATGTATGTATGTGTGTGTGTGTGTGTGTGTGTGTGTGTGTGTGTGTGTGTGTGTGTGTGTGTGTGTGTGTGTGTGTATGTATGTATGTATGTATGTATGTATGTATGTATGTATGTATGTATGTATGTGTGAGAGCGAGCGAGCACTAAGGAGAGACGTGCTGTATTCATGTAAATGTACAGGTACTCATGTAGTACACGTGTAGCTGTATGGCTTTATCTATTGTTGGTGTAATTTCTCAGGGAGGCGGAGGTGTGCTCACCGGTGCTGTGGTGCTGTGGTGGTTGAGGTTGGGGGAGATTAATTGGATGCAGTGTTAAGTGAGAGGGAGCTGCAGGCTGAGCAGGCACGCTGCCCCAAGCACAAGTGAGTGTTGCTCAGTCAGGCAGCTGGAACCACTCTCTGATCAGCCTGTAACAAGAGGACTGTGTGTGTGTGTGCGTATGCGTGTGATTGTATGTGTGTGTGTGTGTGCGTGTAAGTGTATATGTAGGTGCGGTGCGTGTGTGTGTGTGTGCCTGCAGGTGGGTGTGTGTGTGTGTGCCTGCAGGTGTGTGTGTGTGTATGTGTAGGTGCAGTGTGTGTGTGTGTGAGAGAGAGTGTACAGTATATGTAGGTGTGATGCATGTGTGTGTGTGTTTGTGTGTGTGAGTGTGTGTGTGTGTGTTAGCAGTTGATTTTTTCCCAACTGACACAGCACATTTATTGTGTGCTTCTGCAAACATAGACGTCTGACTCCGATAAATTATCCAGAAGCATTTTGACCAAGTCAGATTCAATTTCAGATTCAACAATTTTGAGTAAATTATTAAAGTTCCCATTAAGACATTTTAAATTTTGTACAGTAAGTCAACAGCAGTATGATTTTTTAGAATTATATATTTTTGCAAAAATCAATTCATTTATGCATTGCTTCAGCCCTCGTTCTGGTGAGCAAAGAAAATTTCATGATCATAATTATCATATTTCATATTCATGTGTGAGTTTACTGCTGTTAGACAGTCCTGTGTCTCTGTACAGTGGTTGTGTACCTGTGTCTGAGGGCCTTGGGCACATGCCATTGTTTAGACAAGCAGTGCAGCGAAAGATGGATCATTCTGTCAGACAAAGCGTCAGCAGCAACATGGCCGCCATCACAGCAGCGACGCGTCCCACTGTCAGCCGCCCTCAGTGAAACAGTCAGGCCCCCAGCTCACGTTTCTGCACTGCGCCACCATCCCTCTTTCTCTCTCTCTCTCTCTTTTTCTCTCTATCACAGCAATCTTTCCCTCTTTCTCTCAGTCTTTCTCTTTTTCTCTTTCTCCAATACACACACACACAAACACACACACACAAGCACACACTGAGATTCACATTCACATCTGTGCTCTCTCTTCTCCCTCCCTCCCTTTCTCTCTCTCTCCCTTTCTCTCTCTCTCTCTCTCTCTCTCTCTCTCTCCCTCTCTTTTATTTATTGTGTTTCTCTGTCTACCTGTTTCCTGTTCTCACACATGGCCTTGGTCAGACTGGCCAGCGGCACACTGTGCTATATGGTGCGCCATTGATTTTTCTCCCCCCTCTTTCTTCGCGCTGGGATTTTGAAGAATCATAGCACCATGGAAACAAAGAAAAGCGTTCTATGACAGCCAAGGAGAAAAGGGTTTTCATTTTAGACGTCGACGAATGATGGTTCTCTACTGACAATGGGGATGGTTAATCACAATCTAATGCTCCCAAGCCCAGTCAGGTGAGGCAAAAGGCATTAAAAAAGCAGTTAAAAGTTAAAATCATATCTCCGTGTTAAAGTTTAACAGCAGCTTTACTATAACCCTCTGGAGGCAGCGTGTGTCTAATGACAGACAATGAAATTTGGTGGAAATTAAAAAATCACAAGCCATCACCTCTCAGAACCCATAAAGGTATTTAAAGATACTGCATAACTACTGCCTACTAAGAATTCAATTGCTACAGTGCCAAGGCTGAAATGAGTCATAATCCATTGTCCCTATCTTTTTTTGTTCCTGAATTTTATTTCACCTTGACTTGGTATTAAGTCTAAATGAGAACAAAAGAAATCCCTTTTGGCCCTAATATACCCTGGAAGAACATAATGCATTAACTGAGTAAATAAGCACATAAGTCCAGATCACCCTCTGGGTGGATGAGCATTTAACTTTCATGGTTTGGTTTTTCCAGGACCAAACAAAAGCAACAAAACCTTTCCCCCATCACTTCCACTGATTGTCTTCTTCAGTAGATTGAGAAAAAAAATCTTAACAGCCCTTCAAAGCGAGACTTTAGTGATATTATGCCGTTTAGCTTGATTTGACACTTTTCGGGTGCAAATAACGATTACCTTGCAGCAGAGTCTTTAACATCTCCTCACTTGACAGACCCCTCGGGTGTCTTTGTTTTGGATGTGCTCGGATTGAACAGAATTTCACGGTGGAAATTATCGGGGCGATCACAATCAATAATGCCAGAGCGCTGCACTGATTGCAGAAACACTGGTCTTAAAATATTAACCCCCCGATGTGTGAAAGGACCAGTCACCGTTAAGGGCCATTTTGTCCTGAGACGTCAGAGGCTTTGTCTTCATATAAGAGGCTGAAGTGTTAACTGTCTTGTGGGCACATGTCTACTCATGCTAACTGCTAGCAGGTAAATAGTGTGTCA
>CM059280.1:13737879-13980379 GCA_030347295.1 Setipinna tenuifilis | reverse complement strand
CTGGTGTCAGTGGCTGCATCCCGCTCAGGCCATCCATTTCACCTACCCTCTTCGGCTATTAGCAGAGCGCTTTTAGCGTGAGGGCTGCTGCCAACAAGACAGAGCACCTTAGGGAGGCCCTGCAGAGGCCTTATGGGGCCAGGAAATAGATGTGCCACACACCACAGCCCTCTCTGTACCTGTGATGATGCTTTATCGGCTACATCATGATAAATAATAATCATTGTTATTGGCCACTCATACGTTCCACTTTGGGGAGTTAAAGATGCTGCGCTGTTAGCAGGGCTAGGCTAAGCCCCCAGGTGGGGCAAACGAAAGTGCAGTTTTGAGCAACCTGGATCCAGAAGCTGCAATCAGATAGTATATCCAAATAGTATATCCTACCGTATATTCCAAGTCACCTGGTTCTACCTGTGTACTTTACTAATTAAATCTTCTACTTGGCTGAAGAGCTGTGCTTAGAATCAGGAGATTTAGTGAATGGCTGGAACCAATATGTGGTGCTGGATTATAGCTTCTGGCCATCACTGAGAAAGAAAATGGAAAGTATTCTGTTGGCTGCCATTATGGACACCATATGGTCAGACCTGGCCAGGGTGACATGGCTGATGTGACTTTATATTAAGATCTTTATATTATGATCTTATTGGGATTTGGATTTCCATCCAAACAGCACTAACCTCCACTGTACTTTCTTAGGCTACTGCTTGCTCTGTTCTTCTCCGCAAATCTGCAGCTTGACTTGTGTCCTCTATAGTAAAACGCTTTAGATAAAACCATCTGCTAAGTGTAATGTAATGTGATCTAATCTAATGTAATAATTACGGATTCACAACATCCTGCTGATTGTAGTGTGTGCCATGTTGTACAGTTGCTCTGGGCTGCTTGCTTAGTAGTTGTCTAAAATGTCCACTTTTTTCACCATATATAGAGCACTAAGTAGGGTGTGATTTACATTGTGTTGTTCCTTATTGTATTATATAGTGAACAACTAAATATTTTGGATATGGCTTTAGTGTTTGTGCTGGTCTTGGTAGCCTCGGAGTGGCTACATTGCTAAGGGGATACATGGCATCAGAAGCGAGCCTCTTTGTACAGATGAAGCCACTGTTTCCCTCCTCAAAGACAAACACGTATTCACTTTGCCATCATCCAAAGTTGTAATCTCATTGGAGCCAACCCAATTACTCATAAGAACCAATATTAAGTTGCATCTATTCCTTTCCATTTGCCTGTAAAAGAGTTATAAAGAAAACTGCATATTCTTTTCTGAAATAAGATTTACTTGGGCTTTTTGAATGTAAATAAAAAGGCATGGCATGTTTATTTGTATACCATATTTCATACACAAGGGCAATTTAATGTAAAAGAACAATATGTAAAAGCATATGTATGTAAAAGGCTATAAATGCATCACCCAGCACTTTTTTAACCATAGATCCTCCTGATCTTCAAGTGTGGTTCATTTGAAAGTATTAATCTGGGATATACAGTATTTGTTGACATAAATAACAGTACACTAGCACAGAACACATTTTTAATAAGATAAATGTCTGTGAAGCCTCAAGAAAGACGTATGTTTTAATGAACTGTACAGATAGCCATACACATAACAGAATTGTGTCCTTCCTATAATATTCATTAGTGTGCAGCAAGATTCTAAATTCACAGAGTGCAATATTTACACTTTACTTCTAAATGGACAGGCATGCAAAAATACCTCAGAAAAGCAGTACAAGAAATGCATTTTATATGTACCTAGTTGTACAACATTGTAAAAAAAACATCAGAGGGCTATTATAATAAAGCTGCCTTGTGTGCTTTAATATTTTGTCTTATGATTATTCTGTGAAACTCAAAAATGTTCTCCTCTGCCTCCTGAATGCGGTGATATGCAAAGGAGGAGATGGCGGCTTCCGAAAATTAAAAACCTGGCCACATATTTGATCCAATAATTTTCTAAACCATCTGACCCTAATGAGCAAACAAACCATCACCCAGGTAGATCAGTTAATCAGTGGAATCAAGTGGCTTAAGTGCAGAGGCAGGGTGGCAGGGTGTTAACTTTCTGAAGCCGGGATCTCCACGTCTGGTGAAAATGCCAGTAGCACATTGTGTATCCAACAACATTATCCAAACTGTGGCTCTCACTGAACCAACAAGACTAAACATGATACATTAAACTTTCACAGTGGAATTCTGAGGTAGTAATTACTTGCCACTTGGAGCCTATTCTTTAGTAATGCTTTAACCAACAAAGATTAGTGAGACAAAGGAACACAATGAAGCCACTGATAGCGGCCTGTGCTTTTATTTACTCTGAGCCACCTGTGAACAGAGCAAGCTCACACATAAATTAGAGAATGCGTGCCCGTGAACACTAATACGTTACTTTCTCGTTTTCAGAGCAATAAAGTTAATGCACACTAGCACACAGCCAGAAGATAATTTATCACATGGGTTCTGTGGCTAATTGTTGAGGCCTTTTTTTCCCACAGAATCCGCTGCTCTGTAGATATGCTTGCAGTTTGAGGCACAGTGATTAGTCTTGTCTGGGAGCTCCAGTGAGTGCTGCCTGTCGTCCCTTCCTCAAGTCGGAATACTAATACCATCCTCACATCTCCGGCCTCTCACAGTAATTTACTGCACTCTTATCCTTCCATCAGTGGCTGTTTAACAGCATTGTGGAAATGGGCCAGTGACAAACCTGGTCTTGGGATTTCAGAATGATGATGTTCATACCTGACATATATGTGTGTGTGTGTGTGTGTGTGTGTGTGTGTGTGTGTGTGTGCATGTGTGTGCGTGTGTGCGTGCGTGCGTGTGCGTGCGTGCGTGCGTGCGTGCGTGTGTGTGTGTGTGTGCGTGCGTGCGTGTGTGTGTGTGTGTGTGTGTGTGTGTGTGTGTGTGTGTGTGTGTGTGTGTGTGTGTGTGCATGTGTGTGTGTGTGTGTGTGTGTGTGTGTGTTCTGGCTAAAAATGTGTAAGTCAGTGTACAGCATATTCAGCTGCTTATATACATATAAATGTGTGTGCTGCTTAAAAAACACTTTGCCTGCTCTATAAAAAACTGCTGACTTTGCTGAGGAACATAAGAAGAGGCATGGAACTGTTGGAAGCACATACTTTACTCAGACTACACCGATAATAAGAAGTGAAGTGATATGCACATGATGTACACAGTGATGGGTACAGAGGCTACAACCCAGTACCACATATTTGCTCCAGCCATTCACTAAATCTACAGCTGATTTTAATTAGTGCAACACTTCAGCCAGGTAGAGGAGTTAATAATTGACATCTATTAGGCATGTGGAGTATTCTGAATTCAGGTTGCCTGTCACAAGATGCACTTACATATATGTGCAAATATAAATGTATGCCAATGGATACTGGGTGACAAGATGACTTCCAGTGACCAGAGGCTTGGTTTCTTTTAAAGTTTCTATGAAAAGAAAATTAGAAAATGCATGGCCTGACCAAGTATATTATCTGTAGTGTATCTAATAATCTGGCAATCTGGCTTCAGAGGCAAAGACCCAGCATCATATAGCCTATACCCTATTACATATAACCTGGTTTTATCTGTGCAGTTTAAGCAGTGGTGTAGTGCCATCACTACAATTGAGGATGTGCTTTGATTACCATCCCAATGAGCCTGGCTATTTGGTGTTGCGGTCAAAGTGCATGTTTGGTACCCCTGTAGACCAGGGTTTGAGTCCAGCTGGGGTGACTGCTCTAGCCCTTTACTACAGAAAGATAAAAGGTGAGTTCAAGATCAGTATGCATGGTAGAAAGCTGACTGAATGTGATACTTGCTGGTTAGAAGTATTGTCCAAGATGGGCAGGATGAGAGGGGTTTGGGCTCTAGATGCCAATGCCACATGACCTTGAGGCATTGTGTGAGCAAGGTGCCAGCAGTCAGATTGTGCAGTCACTCCGCTCTCCTTTTGCTGCTTCACCCTGGAACCTGGACCCACCTACACATGATGATAGAACCCTAATTGGCTTTTATCAACATTGATGCATATGATGTGTTACACTGATTTCCAATATCCATATTCAGTTTTTTCATTAGGTCGGCCAAGTTTCGTCAACTCTATATGAGTAGTAGATGCCCAGTTTGACAGCAGCGTCTTTTATTTCCTCACCTGCAAACGCCAGCAGATGTTGTTGATGGAGCAGTTCATGTTAAACACAGCTAATGCCACTAATTAACTCGTCCACTAGGGTGAAGAGTTCTGCTTATAGGGATCAGCTGAGTTAGTGAGAGCAGTTGCACCAAATATGTGGTAGTGGATTAACGCTTCTAAAGCCAGGTTGCCCATCGCTCCAATAGAACATCTCTGGAGTGGAAGGTAAAGCAACACAACCCCTCCAGCAGCTATAGAAAATGTCTCTGAAGAACGGCAGAACATCTCCCTATAAATTCTGCAACAGTGGTAGCCTCCATGCTGAGGACTGAGTCTGCCATAAAAAATTAAGATGAACATACAAAGTATTGATTAAATAAAAGACTTGAATCTGAGTAACTGAAGGTGCACTAGCTTTTGTTGTACGGGGTTTGTACTATAATATAAAAATATACACAGTTATTTCTAAGCATATTCTATTTTATATTTGTATGTGTGTGAGATTATGCAATGGCCAATTACCTGGTATTTACAATAAGTAATACTGCAGTCCTGTAAATTGTGAGGGGGTGTTTGTAATCCCCAAAGACCTATCAAACTCTACTGTACATACACCTGTCTTCCTATATCTGCATTGATCTCTTCCTATATTGACCTCGGTTGCATCTTCCTCTCAAGAACAGCTTAATGTGCATTCACAAAGTACCGCCTATAGACAGCCTTAACCAATATACTGATTCAGAATTCTCAAGTACACAGAAAAATATATGACACTAAATACTAGCCTATGTAAGGTTCCCACCCATACCCACGTGACTTTTTCACTTCCTGGGGCAATTGAACACATAATAAATGGCTGCTAATTTAGAAACATCTGAACCACAGAAGAAAGAAACAAACATGGTGCATGCACACTGAAGTCAGGCTGCTGTTTCAGTGTGCAAATCAAAACCAAGCTCTACAAGACACACCGAGCTGCTGTCTGGGGCTTAATTAAATATTTATGCTACGAGATTAGCATGGTAAAAGCGCTATTCATCAACAATCCCTGATCTGTAAGAAAACCACAATGTATTCTCCATCGCCAGTCCTAAATTAGAACTCACTGAAACTGCTCTAAATAATTTAGGTGGCTTCCGCACTATCACAGCATTATCTGTGGACTAAAAAGCACTGCGGCCTTATCCGGCCAAAACGTAGTGTTTGACATCTCTTAACACAACAACAGGGGTAATTTTGTCTTAATAATTAATTCATATAGTGACATTGTTTCAACGGGCAATGCGTTAGGGCTTTGGCGTGTGTCCCAAATTTATGTAGGCTAGCCTATCTCTGAAAGAAGAGCGGTTGTATGTGTCCAGCCTTTACCATTTGAACTTATCCTTCCTCCCGCATTGTCCGAAGGTCACTGACCTTTGCTCCCGCAATGCCTGCATATGAACCCCTTAACTGGACAGCAGATGGTCACCCCAACGCGAGATGAAAATCAGGCAAATCCACGTTTTCGTGCCCCGTTTCACAGAGCGTTTATTATAAGCTACGCATAGAATACATAGTGCCTGGCGTGCTGATTTGATATCCTTGAGCATCTCCCTTCATGTGTGATGTAATTATCTCTTTCGTATGTATAAGAAGGTAATCGAAGTTTCTGTGAGGTAGGTGTTAACAGAACCTGAGTCATTTGGCATAGTGATAAAAAATGAGTTATGTGGGAGATTTGGATTTTAATGCCATTCTATAAATAACTAGGCTAAGGAAGAGTGTTTGCAAACAGACTTAGGTCAAGTGACATTGCTGATGACAATGTCTAGAGGCCTATGTAATAACTACGATATGATTTTAAAAAGCTTTTCAATAAACATTTTCCTGCAATATATGCAATTTATTTTATTTACATAGGGTACTGTGTAAGCCTACAAACCTATAAGCACAATATGTCCTAATATAATGTAAATCAACACAACATAGCTTGAATTAGTTCAGTTTCTTAGTCTGGTTATAAATTGTTTACCTTCTTTAAAGCCAACTCTAGAGGACAAATTAATGCAGGTAACCTAGAATAATAGGCAACTGCAGCAATGGCCAAAGCACTTACGAGTTTTTTTTCCTTTATATATATATATATATATATATATAAAACAAACACTAAGACTTAATCATGAATGTTGTTACATGAAATTACATGTTGTTAAATATCTAACGCCGTTTAAACCTCTTTCTTAAAAGGCCATGAAGGCGCGTGAATGCAGGCTAATGCAGAGGGACTGACATCAGCTTCTCTGAGACGGCTATTACAGATCGAACGTTTCGATTGTAACCGAAACAATTTGCATACTGATTCCCTTTCAGCGCCCGGCAGATCCATAACAACACAAGCAGCAATTCAAATGCAAGCAGCATCCCTAAATGCACGGATAGAGGAACGGAGAAGGCATGCCACAAGCCGACAGGACCGGAGAAAACGGAATTTTTCTTCTGGATGTTGCCCATTTAGTTTGGAAATGGAGGAAAGCGATTATGTTTTCTACAGGACAACGGGAGGTGCGTCGCGTATGTGGGAGAGCCTTTGACCTGGCGGAGCCGAGCAAGCTATGAGCACACCGATTTCATGGTTCGACTTGAACACGCAAAAAAGAGACATTGCTGTTTGTGTTACTGCTGGTGTTTTCACGGAGATTTGTTCTTATGACATTTCGGAGCGCGTTTCCTCAGTAGCCGAAACAACTGCATATTAAGTCGTGCTTATTGAAAAGACGCAGAGTCTATCGAAGGAAAGGTGGCTATGAAATGCGCATAAGACCACCGACTTATCAGTGGCTTGAACTTCGAATTATATGTGGTTGAAAAAGAGTTGCTAGTCTAACAACTAAAAATAAGCAAAATGAGAGTGTCCAAGACGGTCGCACACATGATATCGGTTGTTTCCGCGTAGACATGTATGTTGACATGTAGCACCCCTGCCGAGTTCGGACTTGTGGACAGGGTTAGCCGCTGCAGAGGTCAGCAACAGTAACATCATACGCTTTTATTCAGTAACATTGTCATTCGCTACAGTCTACAATAATTCCACCGCTCTAAACGCGGCGATGCACCACTGTTTGGGCGAGTAGCTTATGCCAAGAGTGCAATGTCATTTTACAGCTTACTGACGGGCAGGCGAGCATCAAGTAGGGTAGCTCATGGCATAGGGATACTTTTTTTAATGCAGCCGTCTCGAAATCTTTAGTACGATTTTACTCTGAGGTGTTCATTTTTTGTTGAGATAGCCTACCTTGTTCTGTTGCTTAATTCTGGAATGTTTGGTGATGTTATCTGTTTTATAACCTATAGGCTATACTTTGCTGATATGTTGCTATTGTAAAGTAAGCCTATACATGTTTTACACCCATACTTTCCCTAAACTCTACATGGTCTGATCACAGATATTTTTGCCGGCATTAATAGGCTATGTAGAGATTAATAATGCCATTTACAGATAAGCTTCTGTAATCGATTTAGTAATAATGATGACCTCTGTTTTACTGCAGATCTAGTTCTTCTGAAGTGATGTAATATGAGTCAACCGTTGTTTTAAGTTTGTTAATATCACGTCCTCTTGTGCGTCTCACAGAACGTATCCATTTCCTCCCAAAGACTGATTTTACAGATGTCACATGTAAATATTTGGGAAAATTTGTGGCCCTTTCCTTCAGTCATCTGCTGTAGGCGGAGGTGGAGATCAGCAAGTAGAAACTCTGCCCTATATATTCCCTTTGCATGTGCACCTAACACACAGGTGATCTCACTAATTAGCTAACCAACCCCTTTGGTGGTTTGTGTGTTCATTTAGCTGGTTCACAAAATGGTGGCAGGGGTTTTACTTTTTGAAGTCGCAATCTCTACATTTGGTTGTGTATTTTGATGTGCATTGGGTCTTCAAAAAGTCAACGCTTGAGCGTGGGGATAAACGTAGATATTAGCCAGGACACTAAATTATTAGACTGCAAATGTAGTATACATAAATATCACTAGCACAGAAATCGCAAGCACCAAAACAGTCTGTATATTATAGCATATGTGGTTGTTATTTAATTGGTAGTTTTACGCACTAAACATTAAGTAAAACGTGTTTGTGAAAGATGTGTTACATATTAGGTTTGCGTCGTGGCGAATAAATCAGTCATCTGTTAATTTTCCACGTGATGAAGTCTTCCTGTTTCAAATCAAAGGACGCAACTTGTTGCTTTTGAGGCACTGACGACTTCACATTGTAAGTGCTTGTAGCTAACCAGATGGTTTATATGCATTCGCTAATACACAGTCTGTTATGAATATGTTTGAGTATAATATTAAATTACAATTGCTACTATAGTGGTGGCAGGTTTTTCTATAGAGTAATGCACATATAAGGCCGCATTTAGCCTCCGTCAGAAACAAACTCGTCCCTTTTGCTATGTTCTACAATTCATGGACTCAACAAAAGTTTTTAAATTAGGCGATATGTATTGTGGCAGGAGGCACAGTGTGGGCATTTGTCATTCACAGATACAGACATTACACAATTACCTGCATTCATGCAAGATCATTCAGCGCATTTACCTGAATGAGCCTGCCTACAACTTTGAAGTAAGCTATTGTAAATCGCGCCAGTGTCTAAAGATTTGTATAACTTTTACTTACCACTGAAAAACATGTCGTTTTTGCACCTCTCGCAAAATCTAAATGTGAACAGTATCTCCTCTGACACTATTTTAATCGACTCGTCTTTCTTACCTGTACACACACACACTCTATCTCTCTTTCTCTCTCTCTCTGTGTGAGGTGAGAGCACTCGCGCGCTTTTGCATTTGCAGATAGAGCTCGAGAAAATGAAAGAGCTGAGGTGGTTGGGTTTGTGTTTGTCTGTGTGCCACACGTGTATGTCCGCCTGCCTGATTTGGAATTCGTGAAGGTCCAAAATTTGCATTCTAACATTTTAATGCTGTAAACTGCCATACGAGATCTACATATTACACAAGTAGGATTTAATTGGAATGTAATAGCTCAATACGGCAGATAGACGGTCATCCAGAGTAAAAGGAAAGAAAAAATATCAGGTAAATAACAGGTAGGCCTGTAATAACTGACTGTGCAGCAAATCGTCCCAGGAACCAAGGCCATGATCATTTAGGCTATTTTATGGAACTTTTCATGATTCAATTTGAAAGGTTTTTAACGTTTAACGTCGGGTTGGTGACACAAGTATAAGAGTACATTCTTGTAATTAATTAGGCCTAAAAATTAAAAAATAATAGTAATACTAAAACACATCAATTGCCTTGGCAGAGGGCAGCCCTGAAAACATAAACATGCTTTAGTTGCGTCATAACAATACAGTGCACATTTGTTTGACTAGTCCTTTACCTCGCCAGACATTTAAAAGCTGAATAGGATTCAGCCGACAAACTGAATATCGAAAAGATAGGCATATTGATTGAATTCGGACCGATTGGTTTCTTTCCCCATTTAAATGTAGCCTACTTTGGTACGACCTGTGGCGGATTATTGGAATTTCAAAAACAAAAAAAAATGCAAACCTTGAGCTGAATATAACGATACCGTCAAATATCATTAGTTTATAGGCTAAGTGTTGTATATTTCATGAAATAGCTTCTGTGATTAGCTTGGATAAAACCCTCGCTAATATTCGTTAAAATAATTCTACTTTTACATTTTAGAATGGGCCAATTTTGTCTGGTGGATAGACTGTGTTATTTGTAGACTGTGTTTTTCATTTATTCTTAAATGTGGATCTTTCGTAGCACTGCCAACTAGGGCCAGCCAAAAAAATTTTTTTTTTAAAATCGGTCGCCCAAACTCTTTTGTTGTATTTTAATATACAACTTGTCTTTAAGACAATATCTACACACACACACACACACACGCACACACACAAACAAATGTGTCCAGAGTGCATGTGTATAGTGTGTGTCGTCTTGAGGGGATTACAGGACAGGTATAGATTTCAGGAGAGGCCAAACGATTTTGAAATCATGTGATGTAAAGAAGACTAATTGCCGCCAACAATATAGCCATTCCATCGAACCCAATCACCTGGCATGGATAACTCCTTCTGCAGGCGACTGTCATAGCTTAAACTATTCCAGTAACTTTTTTCAGTTGACATACAAGCACTCATTCTTCTCTGCGAATTATTTTTTGCTGGTACTTTAACGACGCAATATTTATTTATTTATTTATTTATTTATTTATGTACTCTTTTGTGCACCACTATCTTACATTTTAGCAAGGATTGCCATCATCGCCTAAGGTTCAAACAACAGAAACTGCAGTTCTAACACAAATCAGAGACGCCTGAATAGGCCTTAACAAAAAGACACCCCCGCCCTTTTGCAAGTCATGGAGACACGAGTGCGAATGAAAAATATCGACCACTATGAGAATGCGCGCAGATGCGGTTAGCTGCTGATTTCTCTCTCTCTCTCCCTCTCTCTCTCTCTCTCTCTCTCTCTCTCTCTCTCTCTCTCACACACACACACACACACACACTTTTTTGTTCCCTCTGAGTTTACGTGATTGTTCATAATGGTACTGTCTCAGTATGTAATTTCATAAATTATGTTTTTGGAATTTTGCTTTTGCTTATATTCACTTTTGTTAATTTTACACCTTTATGCTGTTTTTTGTGTAAATAATAGGCCAATGGTCTATTCTGTCATTAGTGCGTTTATTAATGTGAAAGTACTTCAAACGATTCAGTGGTTGTATTTTACAGGAATAACTTTTAAGACAATCTAGCCACACGAATGTGTACCTTAACTAAATATGTTTTTTAATACTTTACTTCTGACGTTAATTTTGGTGATGCTGTGAATTGATGCCTGTTAACCGTGTCTAATCACATCAAACTTGCAATTAGCAACAGAAACATTTTTGACTGTTTCAACTTGTTTAATTGAATGTTATTGTTCTTGACCCTGACAGATGTATAGGGTTTTGTCATGGGGTGGGTCCTCAAGAAGCAGGGAAAAGTCTCGAAAAGTTAATCTGCTCCCCCCGCAGCTGTTAGCTTTTAGGAGTCTTGAAGCGTCACCTTTGACATGGAGAGGGGCGGGGGCTTCTGTACTGACTATCGCAAGCTGTCACTGAAGCGGGGTTAGGACGCTTTCGCCAGGCTGCGAATTGTCCCCTGGACCTCATTTGAAGTTAGCCAGTCATTTTGCTTCATTTAACAGAGGAGTGACTTTTTGTTGGCAAATCTTCAAATAATGAGTTGGATGCTTTGCAAGTGTGTGTGTGTGCGTGTGTGTGAGTGTGTGTGCGCGTGTGTGTGTGAGTGTGGGGAGGGGGTGAGAGGATTGGGAGAGTGCGTAGGGTAAGCACGCACAATACCTATGTGATGAAGTAAATGTACAATTAATACAGTAAATATCATTGAAATGTACATTGTTGATGTTATGATTATTAATGACTGAAATAAATGAATATTTTTACTGACATTAATGGTGTTCTGCTATATGAAATAGAATCCAGAAAGTCAGGCAGGCTTACAGTCATGGGCAATAAAACTTCATTTGCTCACAGCATGTGTAAGAGGCCTCTTAGGCTTGCACGTAGCGCATTTGTCGCCAGTAAATGTATTTTTGATTGAGACTGAAAAATTCTCCATTTTCATCCTCATATGGGCTCAGAATGCGGTTGACGGCTGAATAATATGCTGTGTCATTATACCGTAGCCTACCGCCTGCAGCTCCTGTGATGGCGAGGGGCTACACGTCGGCTGGCCTAATTCGTTACTCCTAATAGTCTGAACAATGGACACATCTGCCTATCTATTTTGTGTGTGTGGAAGGGGGGCAGTTTCATTATTGTGCTGCCCGGTGCAAGTTTTCCATTTGCTAGGTTTCAGATACACTAGGAGCCTATTTATTTCTAAGTAACTTCAAAAACTAGACAAGGTTCGACATTAAATGTTGGTACGTACTTTGTTGTGAGTCGCAGTGCTGAGGAATACGTTTTGTGAATGTTCTTGTGTTCTGCAGACGCAGATAGGCTACAGGTATTATATGACTCTTATCAGAGTGTGGGATGGTTAAAGTCAGGTTGTTCATTTTGAATATCTTCAGATGGCCCACGAATGAACCCGGATGTACAACAGCGAATAAGCTATAGGCTAAGGGGTGGATCATAAATATTAATCAGATTCACGCAATTAGTAGATTATCTGAACTTGCTACCCCTTGTCTTGTACTGAATTAAATTTCATTTGTATTCCATTTGTGTTGATAATATTATTTTGGGTGTTAATGTGTAAAGTCGGTAGCATTATGTTATCCTTTAAAAAAGACTGGGACGTATATATAAATTCTAAACTGTTGAGAATAATTCGTACTCGGCAACTTCCTGAACATCTGACGTCAGGAACGGTGTGTCTCCTTTTGTGTATGTGGGAGAGGTGGGAGGAGACGCGCGAGGCGAGTGCGCATGAACCTTCAGTTGAAGCTGCAGTGGCGGAGCAATGGACTGAGGAAATCGTAACGGCATCAGGCATGGCTAGAGATGGCGAGGGATATGACCAGATCGCGTCCTCGGCTGCTGATGTGCGGGTAGATGAATGGGGGCCTTAAAATCTATAACCAAAGTATTCGGGGAAATAATTTTACAAAATTGAAAAAAAAGATATCATTTTATTAGAAAACGTCAAATACGATACCAACGACAACAAAAACATTCGGAAAACAGCAACCAAGGTATAAACGGAGCTCAGAACTTTTGTTTCTAATGCGAAGACTTCTTTGGACACTATTCCGTCAGATCAGATAGATGATTTGTCCACAAGCTTGCACGTATAATGAATGCCCAGCTGTCGATGGAGAACATTGGCGATCTGCACGGAGTGGGCCATGAACCAGTGCATAGTACGGCGGAGCTGATGAGCAGCGACAGCCCTCATCACAGGAGCACGGTATCCCATCGCAGCAACCTGTCAGCCCACGCACGTTCAATGGGCATGGCAACAATCCTGGACAGCGGCGACTATCATCACCATCGGCCCCCAGAGCACGGGCTCGCCGGCCACCTGCACCCAGCCATGACCATGGCGTGCGAGGCTCCCCCCGGCATGAGCATGAGCAGCACCTACACCACGCTGACTCCCTTGCAGCCGCTACCTCCCATCTCGACCGTTTCGGACAAGTTCCCACACCACCATCATCACCATCACCACCATCATCCTCATCATCACCAGAGGATCCCGGGCAATGTGAGTGGCAGTTTCACCTTGATGCGGGACGACAGGGGTCTGGCGTCGATGAACAACCTTTACTCGCCGTACCACAAGGATGTTACCAGCATGGGACAGAGCCTGTCCCCCCTGTCGGGCTCCGGACTAGGTGGTATCCACAACTCTCAACAGGGACTGCCGCCCTATGCACACCCGGGAGCCGCCATGCCCACGGAGAAAATGCTCACACCTAACGGATTCGAGGCTCACCATCCTGCTATGCTAGCCCGGCACGGTGAGCAGCACATGTCCGCCTCCTCGGCGGGTATGGTGCAAATCAACGGGATCCACCATCATCCCCATGCCCACCTCAACGCTCAGAGCCATGGACAAGTGCTGGGCTCCGGCCGTGAACAAAACCATTCCTCGGTGCCTGGTTCACAGGTCAACAATGGAGGCAATTCAGGGCAAATGGAAGAAGTCAATACCAAAGAAGTAGCCCAGCGGATCACTACTGAGCTGAAACGGTACAGTATCCCCCAGGCCATTTTTGCCCAGAGAGTGCTCTGCCGATCACAGGGGACCCTATCTGACCTGTTAAGAAACCCCAAACCCTGGAGCAAGCTCAAGTCTGGCCGCGAGACTTTCAGGAGAATGTGGAAGTGGTTGCAAGAGCCTGAGTTCCAAAGAATGTCTGCGCTCAGGCTCGCAGGTGAGGGAACCATAGGTAAACACACTTTTTTTTTCTTCCTTTCCCTTCATTGCTGAAATGTTTGAACTGTCCACTGCCTTTGTTTTTGCTGTCGAGATGCGTGTCTGTTTTATTTATTTCTCTGAAACACTTACACATTGATTACACACGCGACGAAAGCTACTTCGTGTGATGTTTTGAACCTGAGTGGGGGTCTGAGGCTGTATTTTCTAATATCGATCGTGGATTTCTCTGTAAAGTGATCTAGTAGTCAACAATCGTTGAGAATGCGTGTTATTTGACCAGTATAGTGTTGTTTGGTTTTACATGATTTGTTGTATTTTGTTTGTGCCTCCTGGTCGCTCAGTTTAAGCACAATGTGCGTTTTTTTCTGAACATACGCCATTGTCAAACACTTTAAACGCCTTGATCGGAGGTTGAGTCCCTCGCTGCGGTCAGTTCCATTGTCTCTCTCTGTGAAAGAAGAAGCCTGGATAATAGGCGGGTGGATGGCCCTGTTTTTGGTAAAACTGTTCTCTTTGTGTACGCCACAAATGTAACTGAGTAAAAATGTCAGATTCATGTGCTGATATCAGTGCGTAAATGCAGAAGGCATAAAGTAAAATGGTAAGGGTTTTGCGGGAGATTGTGCTTCTTTGGGGAGCCTGCCACTGCGGCAGGACGGTACAGCCGATGTTTAGGATTGTCTGTGCACTTGACTCTGGTCTGGTGACTGTGGGGCCATCACTGCCCCTGTCCTTGTGTGAGTTTATTTGCATGGAAGGTGTTTAGGCGCATCCTGGTCATCAGTGAGGTTTTGGTAATCAACCATTGGGTCTCCATTAACGTGTCTCAAGAGAATCACAGTCGATTTGAGTGCAGGTCTGGGGCACGGGTGGCTGTCTACCAGTACAGGAGTCTAGACAGTCTTGTACTTCTAGCACAAGGGAATTGTTTGGTATTTGACCTCAACTCAAAATTATGATTTTTGCTTGTGACGCTGGGGAAATTTAATAAACTTTTTCTCATAAACACAACCACGTTTTGAGCAGAACAAAATCCATTTGATTATTGGGAACTGTGTGTGTGTGTGTGTGTGTGTGTGTGTGTGTGTGTGTGTGTGTGTGTGTGTGTGTGGTGTTTGTGGTGTAATCAATGTTTAAGAAGAAGATTTGCCTTAAATCCAATAACAGTTTCGAAGCTTCAAAATATATGTTATAGCCTACCGAAATAAATACAAATAATTGACCGATTATTGATTATCAGAGCTGTTTTCTATCATACAATTCATTGAAATAATTAGCTCGCTGAGGGTGTACATTCATTTGCATTAATCAATAGGTCTACTATAAAAAGCTCACTGGGTTATAGGGGAGAACCCTAGTTTGCGAGTCTGTTGTGTTCCACCGGCCCAAAACATCTCAAATAATAGCAGGCCTGTTTCACAATTTTACTTACATGTTAATGACGTTTTGTAAGGCGCACCCTGCCCAGTCAGTCATATATTATAAGGTGTAATCAAACTTGTCTGTGTAACTGCATGAAAATTTATCGATTTTTCAATTGAAATACTGTACCCTTTCCTGGATTAAATATATCACGAGTTAAATGTAGTTTAAAGTCAGTTATAGCCTGTCTTAATAAAAAAAATGGCTTGTGGTTCTGTTAAATCCTAGTAAGTTAAGCAGACGACGTAGTTTTGTATTTAATAATTCAATGTTGGTGTGACCTTTTTTACAGATTAAAGAAATGTAACATATACACATTATTAACAATTATTTAAAATATGCAAAGCTTTTCGATTGCAACAAGGGCCAGCACATTTTTCATAATTTAATTGTTAAATATATATTTATATTTTATTTAGTTTGGAAGTAGGGTCGTCTATGCCTACTGGTGAGTTGCAGCTAGTAGTTTTCATTGCTCGGTAGAATTTATTGGACATAGCCTGCTTAACGTAACATGCATTTTGACACCCATTTGAGGGAGAAATAATTGAAACTCAGATACCATTCGATGTTCTGATTTTTAGAAATTTAATAGAACTAATATTAAGCACGGCTTTCGGTTTGCCACTCTTCCCTGACCCTTAATTTCAACTTCGCCGTTTCGATTTATTGGCGAAGGGATTGTTCCCAGAATGGATGACAAGGTAGACTTCAAACTGCAAAACGAAATAGTAACTGTTGATGTCGCAAAATATTTATATTTCATATATGCATGCATATATATATGAACACGGGGTTGTAAACATATCTGATGACATTAGTGCCAGATTGTTTAACGCAATAACATAATGCAAATCGACTGGGTTTCTTGTCAATAAAAGACATAAAAATGATTCGCCTGTAATGATATCTGATCATAACATAACATTACTGTATTACAATTCCCGAGTTTATGAGTGGCAGGTTCCACTATACAGATTTTATAGAGTTTGAAGGCTTCCGAGAATAATACGCAGGTCTTGTTTTGGGTATAGGCCACTTCGTACACCTCCGTTCGTAAGCTTCCCTGTGTTTGTAGAGTAGGCCTATGCAAATAATAGGCTATATGCATG
Organism: Setipinna tenuifilis; assembly: GCA_030347295.1. Taxonomy (NCBI): domain Eukaryota; kingdom Metazoa; phylum Chordata; class Actinopteri; order Clupeiformes; family Engraulidae; genus Setipinna; species Setipinna tenuifilis. The sequence continues at coordinate 13,963,794 of CM059280.1, read as the reverse complement.
TAGTACACACATCAACACACACACACACACACACACACACACACACACACACACACACACACACACACACACACACACACACACACACACACACACAGGGAGAGAGAACATTTGAAACACTGGTTTGTCTTTGAATTGTGAAATTGGTGACTCTAGTGGTGTGTTAAGTTATCTTGCCTTTGTATAATGATTTGCAGGCAAACAGTGACCATCTGATCATTTGTGTTCACGTTTGACCGATAAAGAGGTGCTCTGTTATTTTACCTGATCGCTGGGAAAATACCCTACCTGAGTTCCTGAAGCTTCTGTTGTCAGTGTGGCCTTGTATGGCTTTTGATTTATAGCAACTGATACAGAACCTCATTTGGTTTTGTTAATGTTTATCCAAAGTGGAGACATTCGTGCTTGGCATTTTCTGACTTCCTGAACATAATTTCGAGATAGAAAATCGTTTTAAAAACAATAGTGCATTCAATAGTGCATTCTAAATTGATACAATTTTCTTATGTTAACAAATAAAATAGGCTAATTAAGCACGCGCTGTATAATGTCTTACCCAGTATTCATTGCGTAAATATTAAAGAATACGCAAGTGAGAAAAGTGAATCATGAATTCCAATAAATGTGGATTCTCAGTGTGCATACATGACCAAAATGGCTTAGACCTTGGTCTTAGCTCGTGTGTTACTTTCCATTGCAGTCCATTGCAGACATATTTTTAATATGTTGACTTTTTTATTAATCAGATACAGATCTTCCATTTCTAAAAATATCAATATCTTTTTGGGAAGGCAACAAGCGGGTCGCGTTGTACCTCCCTCACTTCATGGTGCTAAGTCGACCCCTAGTGGTCGAAAGGCCCCGTTGTCAGACCAACCATTCAGTCCAGTCATTACTTTCACTGGACGAGAATTTTGTTTGCAAGTTTTTTTCCCCCATCGATTTGTGTTATCTGCCTTATGGCAGTCAGACGGGCACATGCACTGGATATTTTTAGGTTTTCAACCTGTTTTCAGCACCACGGAGAGTTCCTTCCGGTCACCGTTGAGGTGAAGAGGTTAACATTTGGCCTGTAAACGCGCCTCAATCGAGTAATTAACTGGTCGTCTGTGAATTTTTATCTCCTAAATATAACGTCTCTAGAAAGCGGTGCATCGATTTCATGTTTTTTTTTGTCAAAAATATTAATTTGTAATTTGGCTGCTTGTAAGTTTGCATCAGTGTATCAGGATGTACAATCTAGTAGGCTACCACAAACATTAATTACCTGGTTCTACCTATGCACATATTAATTAATAAAAGACATTTTAATAACTTCTCTATCTAGTTAAAGAGTCGTGCTCATTAAAACTATCTGATTTAGTGAATGGCTGGAACAAACTTGTTGTACTGAATTGTATAATTGTACTGAATTACAATAATTGCCTGAACTGAGGATATGGTAACTGATTGTGCAAAGAGTTGATTCAAGAGTCTTAAACTTAAGTAAGACATCATTGTTTCACTTATGTCATTGATTTGTTATGGGAATACAAATAAGACCAGATTTACCATAATTCATGCCATTTATTCAATAATGAAAAAGCTAATATAGCTTTAGCAGTGATGAACAGCCTAGCTTTAGAAGCCCAGCTCCAGCACCACTTACTAGTTCCAGCAACTCACTAAATCAGCTCATTCTAATTAGCACATCTGTTAAGCTAGAGGAGTTAATTGATGGAATCACATATTTTGCGCAGATGTAGAGCCAGGTGATTTGGAATATGTAATAGGACTACTTGTAGATTCTGAATCCAGGTTACCCATCACTAACCTTTAGACTGTTGTTTTGATTGGTGAGGTGTAATGTCAATATTTGTGTCCACTTTCAGTTGTTTTTTCAAATAAGAATAGATGTAACAGACTATTTTAATATTGTAATTCGTCTGAATTTAGTTATTGAAATGATAGAAATGATAAATCTAAGCATATAGCGTTAGACTGTTGCATTGAATAATGAGGTGTAATGTATGTATGTATGTATGTATGTATGTATGTATGTATGTGTGTGTATGTGTGTGTGTGTATGTATGTATGTATGTATGTAGGTATGTATGTGTGTATGTATGTATGTATGTATGTATGTATATCTGTCTGTATGTATGTATGTACTGTATGTATGTATGTATGTATGTATGTATGCTGTCTGTCTGCTTATCTTAGACTGTTGTTTTCATTGATGAGGTGCAATATTTCTATATGTGTCCTAAGTCTGTACCTTTAGATTGTTGTTTTGATTGGTGAGGCATAACATCTTAATGTGTGTCCCCTTTCAGCCTGCAAGAGGAAGGAGCAGGAGCATGGGAAAGGGGAGCGTGGCAGCGTGGCCAAGAAGCCTCGGCTGGTCTTCACGGATGTCCAGCGTCGGACTTTACATGCAATATTCAAGGAGAACAAGCGGCCGTCCAAAGAGTTACAGATCACCATATCACAGCAACTGGGGCTGGAGCTGGCCACCGTCAGCAACTTTTTCATGAACGCACGCCGGCGGAGCCTCGACAAGTGGCAGGACGACGGCTCTCACTCGGCTAACTCCACTTCCTCATCCAGCACTTGTACCAAAGCGTGAAGGAGGAGTACTACTGGCCACAGTGACTAAAAACCTTTCGGTGGAAAAGCTTTAACTAGAATATACCAAGTAAAAAAACAACAAGAGAAACCCTCTAGACAGCGAGTTTGCCCTTAAAACTTGTACAATACTGATATTTATAATACCCAAAGAAACAAAAAACCAAAGACTTGTTTGACCTGTTGTGTTGAAGACCCTTGTTCTGCAACACTCTCATGTCTGATGTACTGCAAAAAAACAAAACAAAACCAAAAAACGGTTACTCTGAAATCACAGTGGTACCATAAACCCACATCTCTACTGCGCCCTGCCTCCCACTGTCACTGTCATCTTTCAACGTGACTGGTTCAAACGGACATTTTTTGTTTTCCCTAAGCTGTCTCAACTTGTCCCAACTTGGACTCAATCTCTGCCTCTGAGTGTTTGTTGTGTTTGATTGTGTTGCAGTCAGATGGGAGGTGTTTTGTGGGACATCCCAAGCAGAGAAACACTGTGGTGCAGAGCAGGTAGGGGGCCCCTGGGGGGGTGGGTGTCAGTGGTGACGTAGGAGTGAGGCACTTACTCCCTCCAGGGCTGTGTAGTCAGTCGTGTGTGTGTGTGTGTGTGTGTGTGTGTGTGTGTGTGTGTGTGCGTGTTTTGTAAGCCCCTTTCCTTCAACAACTTGGGCACCAGTACCTAGAGGCTTGGAGGTGTTTTGGCAGGATGGGGTATAATCATTTGCAGTGGATACTTTTTGAGATGTCACCCTCAAGACTAGTGCTTTCTTCCTACTTGTAGGAACATGCTTCCACCCAAACTTGTGAAATCACACCAATCATTTTGTGATAACCAAAGAGACAACTGCGTATTTTTCAGGAAATAATCCAAAGAATTTTGACTGATGTTAACTATATGTGTACTTCTTTTGCAAAATGATGTAGGCCAACCAAAGACCAATCACAAAACACACAGACAGATAAACCAAAAAAACAAAAACAAAACAAACACGGGTAGGAAGAATTATTTAAATTCCTATGGGACCATGTATTTTCAAAGTAATAAAACAGAATGACAAACTTACTCTAAGATAATCAACCAAACCACCAAGTTTGGTGTGAATGTAAAAGTGAACATACACAGATGTTACAGACACATTCAACCATTGCAGACACTCCCCCTAAATAACTTGTGTATTTGTGGGGGGAGGGGTGTAATGAAGCATTGAAAAGCCTGTGCTTGTAGTGCAGTGCTAATACCACTCTGTGTGTTCAGGGAGAACCTTCTTGGCTTTAAAAACTATTTCATATATGTTGTCTAAACAAACATGCCAGCGGCTATCCACCAAAGATATCTAATAACCAGTGTACATCATTTCCTGTTAGTGTGTAATATGATCACTTTAACCATTGCAAGAATCTGCCAACATTTATGTCAACATGGCATAATGTGAATATTTATGATGAATCAAAAGGTAAATAAAACAGAGCATAGATTATCATACAGAAAAGGCCAAAATCAGCCATTAAAACAAAATCATTACAGTTCCAGAGAAATGACCCAAAGAGTTTGAACTTCTGTAAAGGAATGAGTTATCAGTCACCCTATCAACTCTGTTATATATTATCTGCTATTTCATGTGCCCCAACAGTCTAAATACCCCAGTTTTGCATTTTGACTACTGATGTGCCTTCTTGAACAAATAACCAAAATGTCATCCCTGACTGGAGACACAGTCACTATCAGAGTCCTGCTCCCCTCTCTTCTAAGTATAGGTAAGGTCATGGATGTGGCCACCGTCACATGTAATATATCTGTCCCTTTGCTAGTAAAAATCTGTTGAAGAAAAGAGATCAGTTTTCATACTGGTGCTTGGATTACACCTTACTTAGTGTATGTCAGTATCATGATCAGAAAGCATTGCCACGTCAAGATGTTTAATCTCTCTCTGCACACCTCTCCTTTAATTGAGGTTATATAGGTTATGGATGTATTCCATTCATGTCACAACTAGGAAGAAAGCACTACATGTAGTTTGTCCTAAGTGGATGTTAAGCATTCCCTTTCCGACAGGCTTGTTTGAAGGATGACAAATGTTCAACCAGTTTCCTGGCCTTGTTGTCTCTGTTTGTGTGGTTGATATCTTACCGAAACAAAATGTAATTCGGTAACTGTTTGTGTGAGTTATAGAAATGTGCTTGTACTACAAAAACAAAGTGAAGGTAACGAGTTCCTCCCGAGAGAAACACAAAAAGTGACTAAAACGTTAAGAAAAAAAGGAAGAAGGCAAAACTTGCTAAGATCTACTTAAATTTCTAAGTGTGAACCAAAGATGCTACCTCACTCAGTTTCCATGTGGTGATTTCTATCACTTTAATGATACCAAAGATTACCAAAGATGTTTTTCTCTTTGCACGGCCTACATGAATGATGTGGTGGAATAGGTGGTGTGACCCCTCCCCCTTTCCTGCCCAAGTCCCTCCCCCTAGCTGTGCCCTGCCCCTCCCTCCCAATGCCCCACCCCCTTTTGCTCTGTGTGGTCTCTCTCTGCTCATCAACATGCGCAAACGAATAAAAGCTACAGGCAGACATGTTGCAAAACTTTATAAAAAACTCACAGGACGAGTGCCTTGCTTGAACCAAAGTGTTAAACCGCTGTTGACCTCTGTGATCTCACCTTCTACTCTTTGAATACCTCAGCCTATCAACGGGCCACTGACAAGAAAAAGGAGAAAGGAATAATTCTGTCACCGTGGTGCTTTTGCCAGTGCAACCATGCAATGAAACATACCAAAGGAATTTTCTTTTTTTGTCTTTTTGTTTTTTACCACTTCTTTGCTGACAAGCCAAAGCTCCTTTCTCCTCCTGGGCCCACTATTTTCCCATGTCTCTCACCCCCAGATATCCACCCCCAATCACCTCCCCCTTGCCCCCCCGCCCCTCACCCCTGCCCCTCCTATCACCTGTAGGTATGTCCACCATCACGGCCGTGCATGTCTCTTTTACCAATGTTTGAATACCTCATAGTTATAAATCCGTAGGGTTCTGTTGTATAGAGAGTCTATGTGATTTAAGGCAAAACTGAACTAGTTTGGTAATTGTTAAACGTTACTTCAAAAAAAAAAGCTTTATGATAATTTATTTTGACGTTTTTGGGCCGAATTGCTCTGTTTCTTGGTCATGATGGACAAGTTTCAAATGATACTGGATTGAAGCTTGGGAGGGAAAGATAAAGCTTATTTTTTATCGAGGCGTTGTGTTATTCTGATATTACGATAATGGTAGACCATTCTTTTTTACAGGGTAAAAACCAACTGCTGTGATGACGTGTTTATATTTTCTCTTTTCTCTACTTCTGTGTTTGTGATTTAATTTAATGGCATTTTGTATTGCTTATCCCCTGTTTTAATTTATGCATTTGTAGAAAATATAGATTTGTATATAGTAGGTTTTCAAAAACATTCACACTCACACACACACACAGACACACACATAAATACACAGACACACACACAAAGCAGACACGTTTTACGTTACAGCCTTACGTTTTAAGCATAGACGTGTGGGGGGCAGTGGGATCTAGACCCCCTCTCGTTTGTTTCTGGCACTTCAACATGTGTTCTTAATACTGCCAGGCCCTGAGGCATTTGATTTGCTAACAGAAACAAAGTTATTAAGGGGTTACTTTGTTACTCAGCAGGCAGATAGCAGTGTACATGTTTCTTTTTTCTTTTCTTTTGACTTTTCAAAATATGGTTACTTTATGGGTATTACTGCACATCCAAAGATTTATAAAACAAACCAAAAAGAGAAAAAAAGACAAAAAAGATGTATAATGTTTAAAAGCACTGGCATTTGTGAGGTAGACTTATTGAATTTTGATTTGCCATTCGCACGGGTATAGAAACTAGAAGGCGTAGGGACTATGTAGACAAGCTAATTCCAACATTTGGGGAATCTCCTGTTAAGTGTACAATCTGACATTTTTTTATGTTGTTTTCTCTGAGATGAGGGCTGCAAGTCCTGCTCACTTTGCTGTCTCATGCACAGAGTCGGGTTGGAGCCTAGACTGGGCAGCAGGTCTGCCGAGAAGGCTGTGTCACGTTGCTGGGTACATTTTTATTCACGTGGCACTGCTGTCTAGTTCCATCTACTATCTGTTCTTTTTGGTGGGAACTTGTGTAATGACAATGAGCAAAGTCTAATAAATCTGCAAAGAAGCTTACCAAGAAATCAGTGTGTGCGTGTGTGTAGGGCTGCATGGCTACGACTGCCACCCCTTTCCATTTAAGTTTTTTTTTTGTTTTTTTTGTTTTTTAGGAAGTCTTAATGAATCTGAAAACCTCCCAGTCTTTGTTTTTTTTGTCTATTTGTTATTCTGGTTTGATAAAAAAAACTGAACCCGTCATTGTTTTCAGTTGTATTACATGGACATAGTAAAAAGCTCGATGTACTGGTGCTGAAAGATTCTAAAGCACCTATAATAGCTTTTGGAAGGTCCAGTCTTGAGTGAGGGGGCTCTCTCCTTGAGTTACACTATACAGTACACTCCAAACTATTGCTTCGTTTAACCAAAGTGAATACGTTATTGTGAAAGATGTGACTTTTTTTAGTCCTAAATTGTAGTCTTTGAAGGAGTTTACTTTTGACTAATTGTTTATTGAATGAAAAATTTGGAAGTACTGCCCTTTCGCAAGACACAAAGAGTGTGGTTAAGTTTTTTTTTTTTTTTGAGAAGCACTGGGAGCGACGAACAACTTTTTAAATATGTGTGCAAGATGTTTACTTCCCTTTGGGACTCTTTATCTGTGTTGATCCACATAAAACCTGCAAACAACGCAGACAGACATTCCTTCTCAAGACAGAAACATAGTTCCAACTCTGCTTGTAGTGCAATGTTTTGATTATTCCTTGTATATTTGTGCTGTAAGTCAGAGTTTTTTTTTTGATTGGTATTCATGTTTCATTAATACGGAGTTCCCATATGACTGATGGCTTGGCTACATGAACCATAGTAATATCAAAGGCGCCTAAGACAATCATCTGGAAAACAAACACGATAGGTTGATTTTGATTACTGTCCAAGGGGGACTTCTTCCTGCGATGATTAATACAAAGAAGGTGGAAGATTTTGATAGAAACGAATAATAAACTTGCTGACATTTTTCAACAGATAGTAGCTGTTCCTGCGTTCACATTTACATTTCAAACTGAGTGAATGTTACACATCAGGCACATCTCTCTCTCTTTCTCTCTGTCTCTCTCTCTGTCTCTCTCTCTCTTTCTCTCTCACTTTCCTTTCAGTGGATATCTCTGTACTATCCAAAAGCATCTTATGTGTTTTGTGTCTGGTAAACTAGGGCAACACAATAGGTGTTACTCCCAGGTGGTATCTTTGTAATGCTTCATGTTTTTTGATTAGTTATTTTTACAGTTTATTTTTCTGTCTCTCTGCTTTTGCTACTGTTCTCCCTATGCCGTGCAATATCATCTGCTGTGTTTGCTAAGCAAAAAAGAAAAAAAGGAAAAAAAGAGAAGCAAGTGATGATGTCATCATGCTTTTTTCAGTGTTAAAATGTTTCAGCATTTCTGTAGTCGCAAAAATGTAGAAAAATAAAAAAAAATGGTTGGTTTTCCAGCATATCAAATGCAGACTCTTGACATTATTCATTTATAAATGTTATGAAATGATTTACCATACAGGTCTTTTTTGTATAGTCAATATTTATAAATTAAAGAAATTAACTAACTTACAGCACATTAGCTTCAAATACCTCCATAAAGTATACCAGTGGTCTCATATTGCATTCAGACAAGGGCATACAATTGGGTGGGAATGGGATGTGGGAGTGTGTCCCTGCCAATATTCAACAATTGCTGAATTGTTCCCAACATTAATTTCCATTTAAAAAAGGAAAAAAGAAAACACTCCTTTAATGTTTCACGTGTCAAAGATTTTCTGTGTCCCCACCAATACAGGTAGGCGTACGCCCTTGCCTCCAGATGAGGTCTTCAAGGCAGCGTTATCATTCATTCTACACCCAAAGCTATTTTCCACACACAGTCACAGCTTTTTTCCACACACAGTCAACGCTATTTTCATTATTCTTGATTGTTGGAGGTTTGTGGCAAAGTTCTCAAAATGGCAGTGTTATGTGTGGGAATGAGTGAAAAAGAGGAGTGAGGAAGACCAGCTTGTTGCTAGATGGTAAAATCTGAGGGAAATATCCATTAAGCCATAGGTACTGGCATAACTGAAGCTTCATTTAGTACAATCATGTGTTAAAGATACAGTGTATTCTGCTCTCAACCCTATAAAATGTAGAGATGGAGATCCCAGCTTCAAGTTAAAATCCTGCCAGTAATTCCTTCAGCCTTTATGCACTTGACACAGGTGATTTCACAAATGAGCTGATTTATCTGTCTCATGATTTGAGTGCTCATTAGGATAAGCTCTGCTAAATTTTATGAGCAGCATTTCTATATCTAAAATCTAGCAACATAATTCAATAAAAGTGAGAATAATTATCTTAAAAATACCAAAAACCAATGTAAATGATTGGAGCTGTGGATATGCCTAATAGTTAAGGAGTTAGATCATGGGATTGGGGGTTCGAGGTTCAATTTCTGTACCAGGAAAGCCCTTGAGCAAGGCATCTAACATTATATTGCCCTTGTACCTGTAAATCAACATAAGTTGCTCCGGTAAAAAGCATCAGCTAAATTATATAATTGGGTCAAGACTTTCCCTACATTCACTACATATTTAAAATCACTGACAGCATCTTCCCTTTATTTTCAGACATTTTCTGGTGCACATCATATTTAAATTTCAGCAATATAAAAATGTAACCATTAGTTAGTTCCTCCCTACCTTCTATTGGACCTTTAGCACGGTATCACTAAACCAGCTGACCCGCTTCATATCCACGAGAACAGCGACACCACAGACAGACTAATAGTTTTATGGCAGATGCAACCACAAAACTCATCAGCCTTCCCACGCTCAATCTGCTCTTTCTCTAGCCTACTCCTACTCAATTAGTCACAAAGCCCACGTCATGTACTACATGATCCTGTACACCCACTCAACCTATGTAGGCTACACATCTTCCATCTGGCTGAAGATAGAGATAAAGCCAAAGGCTTAGGTTGGACACATCAGCTACACACAACCTTATGTATCCAGGATAACCCTAATATATTATATAAGGTACACTTTATGTTAATGGTCCCTGTTACATTGTATCTACATCTTAAAGTACAGTATAAAAAAGTGTGTAACAACATGTAACATTATGTACTTATGCTGTACACTCTAAAAATGGGCCAGTACCAGTTCTTCAGAGCAATGCCCTACAAGAACCTTTTTCAGTGCTCCAAAGATTCATTGAGGCAACAGTTCTTTAAAGAACCATTTGACACCGATATGACATAGCATGATCTGAGGCTCTGCAGAACCATTTCTAATGTGAAGAACCTTTCATATAATGTGATGGTTCAACACAGAGATCTCACTCTCCATGGAATCATCCAGAGATTTGAAGAACAATTTAAGCACCTTTATTTTTTAGAATGTACCTTATATAGGGTTACATTCTAGGTTAGGATTTTGGTTAGTGTTGTACAGTGTACATAATGTTACATGTTGTTACATTCAGATACACTGTAAAGGTAATGTAACGTTAAGTGTCACCATTATATATTATGGTCTGCCTGAATAATATTTTTACACGCTAAGCCCATTTTCAGCCAACCCTGACATGTCTCCCTGTAGTTGCTCACGTTCCCTGTGGAATATTTGTTAACATGTGGCTTACTCATTCATTAATTTGTATTCTACTACATATTATCAACTGGACAGGTGGATTTTGTCAGCATGAACTTTGTGTCCTTAAGTCGTATCATCACCAGAACTATCCACAGCGTTCCTATCCTTCAGGCACTCCATTGACTCGCTATGAAGTCCCGCATTTAATTCAAAATCATCTTGGTAACCTTCAAGACCCTTCATAACATTGCCCCTACCTATCTGTTAGACCTCCTCCATGTTGCCACTTCTTCTCATACCTCATATCTTTGTGTATCCACTTTCCCGTCCCACCACCACGGGGTAAAGGGCCTCAGCCACTTTGCTCCCCAGCTCTGAAATATTAACTCCCTTTCCCTTTTCAAATCACGCCTTAAAACGTTCCTGTTCAGATTGGCCTACCACATATGACCCTACGTACGTTCTCCTTAAGATTACTCTACCCCTTTTGACATTTTCTTCTTTTTCTTTCATGGACACAAGGTGGCAGCACATGACAATATGAGATGTGAATTTTCCATTAAGAGGACATTTTTTTTAACTTCTCAATTTAGTTAATTTTGGCAGTGAGGGAGGGAGGGAGAGAGAGAGAGAGAGAGAGAGAGATCCTATAAACCTTAATGCCCCAAACGAAAAATATTACAAAGTACTTTATTAGTCAATTATGGGTAGGTATGTATTCTTAATAACCCAGCCTAATATTTGGGTAAGGAGCTGTTACAAAACACTATATGCTACTCCGACAGACATTTTAAAAGTGAGAGAATCTCAGAAACGCAGAAGAAATCCGACTGCTTTAACTCACACCAAACTGGCCCTGCGGCAGACCAAACAGGCTCAGTGTCTGTTTGAGAACTTTTGCCTGTGGTGGTTTATCTCCCAGACCACAGTAAATCAAGTAACCTAACTCATTTACGATTAAATACTTTCAATGAAAAGGTTGGCCCATACAAGAAACAATGTTGCCATCTCACTAACAAGACATGAAAAAAGTAGGTCTATGCCACTTAGCCTCCATTCCACCCCACTCACTCAGCCTATCTGACTTTTAGTCTAACATACAAGAATACTGTACAAATACTGACTGAATTGTGTCAATGACGACTGTAAGCTTAGCCTACAAGTAAGAAACAAAGAAAGAAAAGGCACTTTAAAGTCTGTCGCTAGCCATTAAGCGCACGATGTGACAATGTTTGTGTATGCAAAACAATAAACTGTTTTTTCGGCTGTCGTGTTTATAGTCGTCTTTAAAAATGCCTACATGGTTTTCACAATGTATTTAGCGTACCTGATGTTTAACATTCAAATTGGGTTAAATGTCACCTCAGAATTTATGCCAAGGTTTCATGTCACACACGAAAAGTTTCGGAGACGGCTGGTTTGGGTTGCCCAGTTACCATGGTAGCAGGTTCACTCGAGGGCTGAAGTAGGGAAGTGACGAGAGGAGGAGAGCTGTTTTTGGGCCACGTGATTCGAGCAGGCTGGCTTGATGTGTTTTGACAAGCAGTTAGGGGCAGCAGACGCAAAGCCACGAATTTGTGACAAAGCCAAGCCTTGTGATGAAGCGTTTTCAGCCAACAATTGCTTGCGGGCGTCGTAGTCAGTATCGAGAGGGATTTAGACAAGTTCGGGTATTTGACGTCATCTGAAGTATCACGACTTGCGAGCTTTGGTAGACATAGCACTGGTTAAAACTTGAGAGAGCTGCGTCAGTTGCTACATCTCGAGACAGCCATCTAAAAAGGAGATTAGCGTTTGTAGAGGTATAACAAAGAAGACAGATCTGTAAAGCAATGGTTTTACTCTTAGACGGGGAGGGTGTTATGTGCATTGTCATAACATAACATTAGCGTCTCTCTTTGTGGAGACAATGATCCGTTAGGAAAGGGTTTGCATTCGAAGACGTAGTGGGAATCGCGAGCAGATCTGCTTGCTCTACCTATGCGTGGGGTTTGGGATGGTTCGCGGGGTCATCTTCAGATGTCTCTTCGTTTAGTTGGGTTATTTCTTAGTTGCGTCGCAAGCTAGGCAAAAGCCTCACTTTGGTTTTGGTGGGCGAATAGCGGAATGAAACGGCTGCCAAAAGATGTATCTGTTTATGGTGCAGGCAGTAGCTAGCAGCTAAGCTAGCTACGTGGTCAGCTTCGTAGTTTTCAGTTAATCAAACTGACCAGCTGATGTCTTTCTCCTGTTCCTCCTCTAGATAGCCATTAGTTCCCAAAATAATTGATGGAGTAGTTTGCGTTTACAGGGGAAACATTGTTGCGTTACTGGTGAGGGGGACAGTAACGTTAGCTACAATAACGTTCATGTTACCTCGCTGCAGTGGGTTTGCTGGATAGTTAGAGCCAGCTGGATAGTTATCCTAGTTACTTCTACCAACTTAGAACAAGTCTGGGCAGACGCTTTCTACCTTTGTCGTCAAATCGTATTTAAATAAATTCAGAAGTTTTGCAGACAGGAGACCGTTCTGCAAACTGAAGAGTGAAGCTCTGGGAATTCCTGTTAAACGTCAAGCTGGCGAACATGAAACCCGATCGAGGTAAATATACTCAAATTATACGAATCAAGATGTAAATAACAAATTAGGATGACTAACAGTTTGCTAAGGGAACTTTGCTACATAGGAGTGACCTCGATTACAGACTGTCTTAACGTAATTTGCTTGTGTGGAAAATGTTTACACCCAAACAAGATGCCTTCACTCTAAGGGCAGATATGATGTAACAGCTGGTTAACTACATGTGTGCATGTCAAGCGACTCCTTTGTTCCAGTAAGTAAGTATGTCAATGGCATTTGGCATTATGCTATCTGATAATTATATGAAGACGTAAGATGTGTCCTGTCCAATGAAAATAACCTGTATTCAATTGTTCTCAATGCGAATTTAGGGAACAAAGCGTCCTGATTTTTGTTGCTACACAGCGACCCCACTGAACAGCTGAGCCTGCTGCCTGTATGGCGTGCAGGCTACTGTATACCTATCGAAAAGTGGATGTTTTTTTGTGCTCGTGTTTTGTTCACGAAGTCTGTGTGTTCATATTGGACTGGTGCCGTTAGAAAACAGATCGATGTTTTCTATTCTATACATCCACAGTCTATCTTTGTATCTGGGTGAAATCGCTAATAGACGATGTCCATTTGTTGTCTTGCATAACCTATTAATCTCCCTAATATGTCGTCAGATGTGCGGTTATCCCAGTGACCAACAGCCCAACTGCCTATATTCCACATACAGGATCAAGTAGTTTAAAATAATTTGTTCTGAAAACAACATTGCCTACTCGCCTAACCTGTTATTTAATTGGTGGTGAGACAAACAGTAAACAGCGTCAGTCGCTGGACTGGAAGTTTTGGCTGGGTATAGGTGGAGACTTAATGCTTCTCTCGATGAAAATACAGGGCTGATCTAAGTGGATTTGCTTCTAAGTAGTAGACTATTTGGTGGTGTGATGATGATAACTAGGCTAATGATTCCCTATTGGCATAGCTCATAATTGTGCACAGCAAATCCACTTGAGTGTTTATTGCACTATTCGTAGCTGTCCTGCACTTCTCAACAGCTGTATTCTGCATTGCCTTACTAGGCAACATTGGCATAGCTAAAGTGCTAGCCCTCAACCTTTGCTCAGAGAGAATTATTCCCTGTCTGTCTTGCTACCCCCCCAAGATTAGATCCTGTCGGTTCTGTTTCATGGTGCTAATAATAAAATGTGATTGCAGTTAAAAGAGTGCGAGATGGGAAAAATGTGTCGCTCTCTGGAGCAGATCCCATATGGCATGCTTCTCAGTGCTATTGTTATTTGGAACACACGGTACTGTTCCTCTGATGGAAATAGCAGGCTGTGCTGTTCCAAGGTCCCTCTGTACCCGTGTGCTGATGAACTATGGAGCCTCGCAGTGTTTTGTTGTGTTGTGTTGCGTTCGCGAGCTTTGGACGGAGTAGCGGCCAACTTGGGGCCCGGGCAAGTTTCACACTAATTTGACACAGATCTGCGGTCAGTAACATGTATAAACTCTCCCTTTTAGAATGTGTGAAACCAAAACAAACACATTCAAGAGATCCACTGTACTAGATAGCGATGCAGTATCCCACACCTGGAATAACAATGGTGCCTCCATTTTAACTCTCCTATTGAGGACTGTGAAAAGTCAGCTTCAGAAAATAAACAAAGCAATTGTGTTCCTTCTCTAACTGGATAGCAGTATTATCATTTGATGTTTCCGTGGTGTGAAAACACGTCTGCTTGGTCTTGCCTTAGGCAAGGGATCAGCCCTCCTAGTTTCTGAACGAGTGTCAGGGATGACTGTGTGTTTTCAGACGGGCCCTGTTTTCTCACATTTAACAAAGACATTGTTCTTCCTCGTGACAACTACAAGCAAGCTGTACATTCCCAGTTCACTAGCCCTTAAACACAATAGCTGCACTTGTGCAGTGATCTTGCATTGTGTGGCATATAGACTAGCTTTTGCCTAGAACTGTGTGTCATTGGCTAAGTTGATCCGAGGAGCCATGTGAAGACTTGTTTCTGTCGTCAGCCGAGAGACAGGGAGTTTGTTTCAGAGAGTGGTGGAGAGAGAGAGAGGAGGTCCCCAGTCAAATAGATGATGTCATCGTTACTCATAGTTTTCGAGGCAGGAAAATGTGCCTGTATAGCAACAGTCAGCCGTTGATGGAACAAAAGACTATGAGTAAGAGAAAGAAAGGTGTCAGGCCCTCTCTTTGTTCAGTTATTGTTTATGTGTGAGTTTCCTGTTAAGGCAGTACCAGATCGTTAGAGGGAGCCACCCTAGACCCCAATGCCCCGATCCCAAGACCCCAGTCTTGTTAACAGTTGTTTCTACTCAGGTTTAGTCAGGATTTCCACCTGCTGCCTGTGGTCCAGCAGCTACAGTCACCCTCAGCAGGGAGGTATTCCAAGGAGGTGGTTAAGTGAGTAACCCAGACACGTTAACACAGAGCAAGTCACAGATCTCCTGATAGAAGTGTCTTAATATAGGTTCATTCTCCTATCAAAGCAAAGCTACAGTGGTCTTCTTAAAATACCTCCTTCTCAGGGAGGCTCTAATGGCTGGACGTCGGAGAACAGGTGGAAATTTTGACTAATCAATGGACTAGTCAATGAAACTCCACCACCAGCATTCCCAGTTATGCCCTTATATTATAGCCAGGGGCCTGTTGTGATACTGTCCCCCCACCCCCACCCCCCTCAGCTCAAACCACACGTGCCTCTCTCGCAGTAGCTGTCAGGGGTGATGATCTCACTTCCTGTGTGGTCATGGTCGTGGTCTCACGCAACAAAGCCCCTATGACTTGGCGTCCTCGCATGCATGTGTGCGCGGAGAGATGGCTTTGGGTGGAGGAGAGGCCATCTGGACCTGCGGCTTCACAGGGCCTCACACCGTCGTCCCATCACCGTGCCAGCCATATGACTATCACACACACACACACACACACACACACACACACAGCCTGCCATCCGATGAGCACAACGCCACGGTGGTACCCACAGGAGCCCAGCGGCCCTGCCAGCCAACAAGGGCAGAAATAGAAAAAGGCCACTCAGTTGCTTTTTTTGTCTGTGAACATATTTCTTAGCCTGCTAAACCAGCCCCTCATACTTTACTTTATTTCATTTTGTACAGAGGGTCTGGCTGAGGTTCCATTAACATGGTTGTCTCAGGCAGAATCTTGCCTAGCCAATCAGTGAACAGATGCAGTGTTTGTGAGTGATGACGCTGACTTTGTGTGATACATTTGAATTGTTGTGCATAGGCAGGCTTATTGCAGGGCTAATTGCATCACGACCTGGTGTTAGCGATTGGGTAAAGGCAGATCCAAATGTTTTGACCTTCAGCAGAGTCTACAGCTCCAGGAAGAAAATGTTTCTCAATACAGCACAGTCAGACCCTGTGTGTAGTACAAGGGGCTGGTTTACCAGGCTACATATTTTTGCACCTTTTTGCATGACTGCTTTTGTGTTTAAACAGCTTCCATGTGCAATGTCTAGTTCTCTGAAATGCCACAGGGTGCTTTTTGGTTTCCTGTTGTTTTTGTTGTTGCTGTTCTTTTTTAAATGGGTTTAATGATAATACAATAATGTACAAGATTCTGTTTTCAGCAGCTGGTGCAAACCCATTAAAATATTCTTTTGCACTTGTATATGTAGTAGTAAATGTTTTCAGTCATTAGCTAGTCATTCAGTCATTCTTTGAATAATCCTCCTTCAGCTTTACTTATTATAAGGGACTTGAATAAAGGAGTGAAAACATGGGGACTATTTAGGCAAATGAATACGTCTAGATGTCTTGTGTGCCTGGGCTCTTGGTGACATAGAAGATAGCATTGACTGTGCATATGGACAAGGAGCTGTCTGTTTCTATGAACAGTGTCATTGGCCGAGTTGAACTCTTTTCAGCCTACATGCCACTCTGCATTTTGGATGACATCAGGAGCTTTGTGACACACAGTAGGACCAGCCATTGGTGGAGGTATAATTTTATGACCTTAATGCCAATGCAGTGCTTGTAAAGAGTGACACAGTGGAAGAGCATAGTGAGTTCTGTGTAAGAGTTGTCAGAAAAAAAAACAGCATTCTTCTCCTGGCTTCAGAAAGTTACAAATCCTACCACATTTAATTCAACCATTTTTCAAACCAGCTGATCCTAATGAGCACCCAAATCACCAGCCAGGTGGATCGGCTAATTAGTGAAATCACCTGTGCTAGGTGCACAGGTTGAGGAAATACATGGCAGGGTGTCTGCTTTATGAAGCCATAATCTCTATCTGTGTTCTTCCTCAGTAGTGGAGTTACATAAGGCCATGGTCTCCCACTGCAGCACAACATGCCACCTCAGATAGCATCTTAGTCCCAGCTGTGTGTTTCAGACAGCGAGCCTGAGGGCATTGCCGTTCTCTGTCACCTTTCAAGACAGCACTGAACTACTGTGCAGCTACTGCAATTTAACATGGCTCATGGATTAACTTCAGCTCCTGCACAGCAATGCTAGAAAAGGTCACTGTTTGTCAAAATGCCACAGTTGCTGAAAGTCCTGTCCTGAAACAGCAGACCTCTTCAAAGGCACTGCTGAACTCGCCTATGTTCCAGCTGGTGCATGTGCTGTACAAGGTTCACCATTTGCATATTGCATGCATCTAAAGGTTTACACATAGCCTAAGCACTACCTACAGGATTAAGCATTTACAGTGGAGAACATACCTGTCTGTCACTGAAAGGTTAACCTGACACTGTGGTGAAAGTACAGAAGATATATAGCGGTTAGTGCCATGTGAACGTGAGAAACACTTATCTTTTGATTTGTTTGTTGATTGGTGTGAACTAGGGACTTTTGATCAGCTTGATTAGTTCTTGTAATGTGATTAATTGGTTAACAAAAAGCAATCAAGATCGCATTTGATTCATCAGGCATACTTTCAGATGTAAAACAATGACATTGTGTGCCTTGGGAAACAATGTGAGTGTTTTCTCCACACCTATTTGTACTTAACACTGCATTATGAGGTTATCTTGTTTTGAATGTCCCCTGTCCTTTTAAAGTTCACTGTGCTTTGAGTTGTTGCTTTCCAGAGAAGCGGTGAAAAAAGGGCTAAGTGGTAGTTTGGTGCTGACCTGTCCTAGATCTCTGATAAGCTATCGCTGTTGTGAACTCTCCTGCCAGAATAAAGGTCAACCATCACATATTGCGACTGATAAGATGGCCGAACTAACGTAGTATTCAGTGTTTTACGCATGGGATTTGATAGTTAAGGAGGTGGTTGTCTGAAGATGTGTCACTCCAAAATGATTCATATTTGTCCTTTGTATCGTGTTTAACTTGTCCAGCTGGAATGAATGAAAGGCAGTTGGTGAAGTGTCTATTGTCATTTCTATTGATGGTAGTCTATTGTCAAGTCTAATTTAAGTGTTCTATAAGGACAAGAAAAAAAGAAATGTGAGAGAAATGTGTTGTTTAGGCAGCTACCTTAACTACCAAGCACTGAGTATGGGTGTTTGCTGCTCTGTGTATCCAGTTTCTTAGATGCTGTTTTTAAACTTTGTTAGAAACGGCTTGACCACAGAACCACACAAAATGTCCCGTTTAAACAAACAAACAGCAGGAGAAATAGGGTTTAGGGGTAGAGGCAGGGGAAGATGAGGGGGGAGAGAGTGTTGCTGAATGTGATTATTTTGGCAGCCGTGTGGATTACCCAGCCCTAGGGCAGGCAGACCCAGCTGACCAGGCCTTGAAAATTGCTGAGTGTGCAGCATTGAAACAGGTGGCATGTCACCAGCCGTCCCCACTTCTGAGCTAGAGCAAGGCACAGCAGGTCACCCTCACTGGGCAAATGAGCCCAACATGCCCCAAATCTGTGCCCCCCCCTGCTTAGACACACTCACGTTTCCCACAAATCTCTTTATCCTCTCTTGCCTAATGTTGTAATCAACTTTGTTCAAGCTGAAGGGGAATAACATGGGGGGAATCGGTAAGGAAAGCACATGTGACAGTGGACTTCACTCTTATTTCCTAAACTGGTTGAATGGAATAAATCGGTTAAATCAGATGGATCTAGATGCTCCATGGCTACATCCACATTACACAATTTTTACCATTTCAAAATTGAAACGATTTCTGTCCGCACGCACCATTTTTACTTCTGTTTGCTGCTGTTTTCAAATGGCTTTATTACTCGGTCTATTTCTATGTTATCACGATTCCAGAGACAGAAAAAGACAGACTAGCATGGATGACGAGCAGAATTGTGACACCTTTATATCTCTATTTAAAAACAGACTAATGTGGATGTAGTCTATGTTTTGGCTGTTGGCTGCCTGTCTGGCTAGACCCTCTGATCCTTGACTTTGCTCCTCATCGCATAGTAGCCTGGTTCCTCTCTAGGGTTTCAGTGGCTTGCCTCAGCTGTAACACACCAAACTGGTCGAGCGATGAGGGTGGGTGGGATTATGGCCCTGCACTGGGGAGCTGAATTGCAAGTTTATGTAATAAGCATTAGTGTGTGTGTGACAATAAATAGGATTCCCCAGCAAGGGGAACTGACTTTGGGCTGGCCCAGTGAAATGTACAGTGCCTCTGTACAGATTGAATTTGCAGCGGCTGATCTGCTTAGATATGAAAGCGGTAGCCGACTTGATTGACTTCCCATTTGCCGATGTGGGAACTGCAGTGACAAACAAACCCAAGGGATTGAACTCTTGTCACAAGGACATATTTTTTTCTTACCTTACTGCATTCACAATTTGTGTAAATGAACGTTTTATGACCCGCCAGGCTGCCTCTCCTATGATGAGCAGTTGATGTGATGCATCAGACCAAAACACTACTCAGTAACATACCGAGAAGGATAGCCTACAGAGTAAGAGGAAGAATTATGCAGTTCACTGCAGTTGTATCTCGCTTCTGATAAAAAGGGGATTTAGCATAATTGGGAGGTGACAGTGCAAGCAAAGGGTAACAGCTTAAGATGCGTACCAATTTGAAAAGCAGGCTATCACAAAGCTGATGGAAACACACAAAAAAAACAACAAATCCCCACAGGGTGCTCAAGCAGTGGAAGCTGCCTCGTTCCCACACCATAGCCCAGTCTCTCAGCCGACCCTGAATTATGGAGCCTTTTGTCTGGTCTGTCAGTCAGCTCCCCTGGCCTCCCTTATCCTGTTACGGGTAGAGTGTTGCAGTGTGAATGACACGATCCACACTGATGAACCGTTCCAAAAGCTCTGTGTTTTAGACCCCCCCCCCCAAACTCCAAGTGCTTATTTCCATGTGCCTGTGTTGAGCAGCACTGTCGAATTTCTGGCAAAGAGGTCTATTATTTCCTTACGCCTCATCCTGAATAATATTTTGCTCACCAGTTGTAGTAAAAAAAAATGAGCCAAATCAGATGATTCCTAGCAGTTTACATTTGTTTTAAAAAAAATGGGGATACAAAGCTAAGCAGAAGGAAACCAAAGATAAAGCTTTCAGTCATTCTCAGATCAGGTTTTGACAGTGTTGCACATGGCAGTCTGAAGCGTACATGAGGCCTTTGAGGAACCTTAGCAGACAGTAAATCCTCAATCCTCAATGCAGTTTAATTATGTAAACGGTATTCTGTGGGGCCCCTAAGGTGTTTAGCAGCATTGCATAAGATAACAGTTAATGAACTGCATGTGGATGATAAAAAGCTTTAGCAAAGTGCCTAGGGTTGGAACAGTGTGATCTCAAACTCACATTCACAGTTTCCCAAGAACGTGTGTGTTTTTTTCTTTGCCCCCCCTTTGAATAACTGCATATTTGTACCTAAAGCATCTGGGCCTTTTTCAGAAAACACAGTGGAGGCACAGAGAAGCAGCTGAGTTCACAAAAGCTGAGGGAGGAGTTACACTCTCTGCCTCTGCTGGCCCATACACAGGAAACTGTACTCAGGTCTGTGGCAAGAGGCTCTCGCCCAATCAGATCCCAGGGCCTGTTGTTGCTATGAAAGTTCAGACTCTGCCCCCACCCTCCTGCTCAACCCCTCCCTAAAGAGTGGAAAAAGGAAGAAAGCCGAAAGAGAAGACGGGGAAACTTTAGGAGTCCTGTAGAAATGACCCTGGTGGAGTCCAGGCCACATTAATGGCATGAGATGGCATTAGCCTGGAACATAGACAAGGGGAAATAGGTGGAAACTTTTAGGCAGATCACAAACTATTTTTCCCACCAGAGTTAATGGGCTCTCTTAAATAGCCTGCTGGCAAGCCTGTGAAGTACTTCCATGAAAAACAGTTGACTCAAATGTAGGGATTAAATCTTCAGTTTAACTTCCAAATGCTGCATTATATGTAATTTCATTTTAACTTTTTAAACCACATATGTTTCTTGTTTATCAGATGGCAATCTTTAGTACCTCCAGAAGCCCACGAAGAGGATGTACAAAGTTTGATTTTATCTTTATCTTTGTAAATAAACAGTCTGTGTGCTAAACAGAGTCATGCCCACCACTGGCAAAATCAGAACCTGCGTATCATGAGTCTCACTAGGCACGAACCCTGAGGTTGCAAGATGATGCCACCACACCAGACAACCGACACGCACATTAACATTTTTTTGTTTGTTGCCAAGGAAACCCTATCCACTCCCCTCCTTGCACGGACGTTGGCTAACACAGACCCGAGAGTTTTGTGTTGGCCCTGTACTCCCAACCTGTTTTAGACAGACAGACAGTGAATTAGGCCTGTGGTTGTCTGCTCAGGTCACCTAGTGAATCTGTCTGGTTGTCTGATGGCCGACTGAAGGAGCCCAGCTTGGAGTCAGAGGATGAGCCCTGATTAAGATTAGAACTCCAGGACAAAGCTAAGATTAGAGGTACCACATGAAGAGAGAGAGAGAGAGAGGGAGAGAAAATGACTGTTAATATGTTTTCCACTTACACCTTTAGGTTGTAGTAGGACTGTACAGGGCTGTCGTTGTGTGAGTAAGTCAGGCATGTGAGTTTATTTGTGCCTGTTTGCTTTAGGCACTTCTCTGCAGAAATTTAGGGCTGTGGGAACTCAAGGGGGAAAAGACATATCGAGGTAGAGGAAGGGACACAGAGAGGGAGACAGCGAGGGTGGGGTAAGCAAGTATGCAGGCAGACTGCTACAGTACCTCTTTGTCCTTGTTGTCTGCCGAGGCAAAAGCCGCATTGCCATTCACCTCTATCTTTCCTTCCCACCCATCCACCCACCCTCCCTACCCCATCTTTCTTCCTCCTCTCTGCTCTTCTAATACTAGAATGCCCAATGTGGTGGAATTCAGACTGGTAACGTCTCAGTGTGCATCACTGTTGTCATCTGTGCCGTTAAAACAAGCGGGACTCCAGCTGCCGTTCCGCTCCCTTTTGTCCCGTGGTGGGTTATGTAGGTCACGCTGGCCGCTGTGACACCGGCCTACTCCCAAACGAGTGTGCCAGTGTTTTTTGCGCAGTAATCCCGGAGAGAGAGGGAGAGAGAGCTAGTGCTTCTTGTGCCCGTGCCAATCCCAGAGAGCAGGTGGCTTCAAAAAAGGGGACACCGTCATCGGCGCAAACGGCAGACTTTTCAGCCCTTCTGGCACTGTTGTGTTGTGGCTCTCAGCAGTGGGTACACCTCTCTCTCTGTCTCTCTCTCCTCGCTCCCCAGGCACGCCTGTGCGCTCCTCTCTCCCAGTTTTGAGCGTCAATGATCCCTTTCTTCTCCCTCCTCCTCCTCCTCCTCCATCGCATCCACATAACGGCACCTCGGCTCACTGTTCAGCCCGCAGCTGTTCTAATGGCCAAAGTCACTTTCATCACGCTGGATGGGAAGGAATTAATGGATAACGCTCCAAAGAGAGCGCGCTCTCCCCTTTCCCATTCAGCTCTTTCAGCTATGTCTGCGGGGCCACTGAAGGACTTTTTTTTTCCCCCCTCCCTCTAAGGCAGTGTAGACATTATGCACCTTTCTCACGTCATAAATCAGAACCTCCTCTGTCCTGACACCTGGAACAGTGCCTGAACCCATATGCCATTTCCTTTCATTTTAATTAACTGTGTAGTTTTAAATGTGCAAATGCAATCTGTAGCTGTATTAAAGGATTATCTTATGCTACTCTTATGCAATAATCTAGGCTAGGTTTTACTTTAAACTAGAATGTATTTTTGATGGTGCAATAAAATTCCCGTTAAATTTTACTGTGGTGCATTGTATGCATATTTTGGTGTTAGGGAGCCCTTTGTAGAAGAAACATGGCGTGCAGAGGAGTTGACTTTAACAATCCACTGTTAGTTTAGGGTGACACGACAAAGTCTAGACGGATTTGTACTGTGATACAGTCCTGCACTTTCTAGACGTGCCCTATCAGGTTTGTCATACTCTTCATTTTTAGGGACATTTACTTCTTACTGCTACTTACGTACTGCTACTTACGTCATTTAGTTTGTCTTGCTACTTTAAGCCCAATTTGTGTAGGTAACCTCTGAGATGTTGAAGCTAAAGTTTTCTAAAAAAAACCTGCCA
Source organism: Setipinna tenuifilis (assembly GCA_030347295.1). Lineage (NCBI taxonomy): Eukaryota > Metazoa > Chordata > Actinopteri > Clupeiformes > Engraulidae > Setipinna > Setipinna tenuifilis. The sequence continues at coordinate 13,940,407 of CM059280.1, read as the reverse complement.
GGAAGTACATTTTGAGCAGCTGGAAAAGACTTGCAGTATTGTTTAACTACATCTCAGTTGTTTGGTCAACCAACTGTCATAAAAGCTTCAGAAGCATTTGTTGCTGACTGTTGGCATAGAAATGGCCAGACAGCTGTACAAGATCACAAAAAATACCAAAGTGAACAATGACAGGTACTATGTTAATTTCTTAGCTGATATCAGTACTTTCAGTGTGGAAAAGTTTTTTTTTCCTGAAATGATTAATTTTACTTTGCAAGAGACTGTGTATTTGCCAGGTTTGCTCAAGTATGGCATTTCCTTCTAATGATCTTGAAGAATAGGTTGGTTGGTCCCTGCAGTATCCTGCCTCTAAACGAGCGTGGATGTCAGCATTTCTTTTTCTCTCTTTTTCTTTTCATTCCCCCTCTTCTCTCCAGTTTCCTGTCTTTTGTTATTTTTCTTTAGGAAAAACAGTTTTCCATCACAGGCTAGCAGAAGCAGATAAGTTGACACCAGGCTCATAATTGACCCTTCAGTGGGCTGGGTTATGAAGCTCTCAATGGCTCCATTGAGACACAAGTTCTCGCTCTTTCCCGTCTTTCAAGGTGTTGCTTGGTGCTGAATAACTAACGCCCTGTCCCCCTCAGGATAAACCGTTCCCCTGAATACTAGCCTACTCCCCTCTTTCCTTTCCACCCCACTCCTCCCAAACCAGACACCCCACCCACCCATCCATCCACCCGTACCCACACAGCCTTGTTTTTCCTCTGAGGCCTGGGGCTTGCTGGGCTTCTCACAGGCTTGTTTTGAGGAGGAGCAGTGGGTATGGGGGAAGGGGGTTGTCAGGGAGGAACAGAGAGTATTGAGGGGGGGTGTGTGAAATAGGGGCAGAGGGTGCTGTTTACTCCACACTGTGGCCTTCAGCTGTGGCTCATCACTCTTCCTCTGTGTTCCACGGCTGGTTCCTCCTCCCCCATCTCTCCCTCTCCCCCCCCTACTGTCTCCTGGAGGAGATCGGCCTGTCCTTGGGTGACCGTATCTCTCCTGAAAAGTCCGGAGCAGTTGAGGTCGGAGGTCAGGCCTCCGCACATTCCCTGACAGGCAGTGCGGCCTGAAACCCAGACTCAGCCTTGGTCATCCAGTGGGGATACTTTAAGCTCTTCTGGCAAGCAACATGTTTTTGTACAACCGTCATGATCCTGTGTACTACATCTATACTAGTCTGTTTTTAAATGGAAATGTAAGAAGTTGTCACATATTAGTCCCATTCACCTTATGAATGCCCTCCACACTAGTCCAACATTTTCTGGCTCTGAATATGGATCTGTGATGGATTAAAAAAAATGAAGCCATTTTAAAACGTCAGCCCACAGACGTTAAAAGGGTCTGTGCAGACAGAAATGAAAATCAGACTTATGTGGAAGTAGCCTTAGACTGGAGCTGGACAGCTATTTAATGGCACAGGTTTCTGTCCTCTGCCCTGCGTGGACAAGAACGAGCCTTTTCGGCTTGAGCTGTAACTATAAATCGCTCCTTTGGAGGCTGCTTGACTGGTCTGTTGAGAGGCAAACAAGTGGCCCCTCATGTTGCCTCTGCCCTCATAGCCTACAGTCTCTTTTCTTGTCCTCTTAGAAGAGGACCTGCATGTGAGGGTAGGAGAGGGCCTTGGGCAGACCCGGAGTTTTGCTTTGTGCCACTTTATTGCAGGAAAAAGCGATAAAAACACGAGCACTAACATGTCAACTGAAGGGACACAGTTGTAGGTCAGTGGGTCAGGGAAGTGTTTGTGATTGTGTTTGGCTTCTTGCATTGTGCGTCCAACCCTGGTACCGCATGATTGTAGTTTACTGGCAAGAACAGTGCTTTTTTTAATCTCTAGTATAAGTCCTGACACAGCACCTGAGAAGAAAAAAAAGGGTTTAGTCCTTTAGTCTTTAAACAACCTGCTTGGGTTAACCTTTGACCTGTTCCATCTCACCGTCATCTGTGTTAGCTGTGTGGCCATGTGGGTGTGAGTGCTGACCTTTATTAACATGAGGCAAGTAAACGATCAGAGTTTGTCCGAGGGGGTGGAGTGTGTGTGTATGTGTGAGTGTGTGTTTGTTCGTCATGGAGGGGGTTAGGTGGGGGGTTGGCGGTTTGTACACGCCGTGTGTAAATTCATCTCTGTGCTGGCAGCCGTAAGCAGCTTTTCCGTGTAGCAGTTGCACATAATCTGCGGCAGCAGTGATGCAAGGCCCTCATGAGCTCCCTGATACCAGCCTCTCATCCCTCTCCTGTCCCGTCCTGTCCTGTTCGGTCCTGTCCTGTCGCATCCAGCTCTGCACAGCTCTGTTCCTGTCCCCACAAGTCCTGTGTCCTCCCTTTGCAGGGGTCTGTCACAACTCATTCTCGGCCTTCAGTGTCCGCAACTCTTTTGTGCTGCAAGCTACTGCCGGCGAAGTCAGCAATAGGGAATACCTGATAATTGAAGACAACGAATATGAAATCACATTATTCAAATATATATATTTTTTTACATTCTGTTATGCACGCTGTTGTTACTGGGTCAAAAAGATATCTGTACACTTTTCTAAAATGACTCCTAAAACGGAAGCACCGTTTCGATCATCAGATTTTCGTCAGACATTGACTTTTTGATCTGGCACCTGTTAAAATTTAGGTGAATGAGCGTAGCCAACACTACTTTTTGGCAGTGTCTACATTCAATACAGAAGCTCTATGAGGTCTGACTTTGCTTTGCCCTTCATGGATTAAGCCACGGTGTGTCCTCTACACTTCCCCCTGCCAGTGGGACCTTGGCTAGCCATAGTTACCCTGCAATGCATTGCTTGCTGTTGTAGCAGCAGCAGCAGGCATTGTATGATACAGTCTAACTGGATTTGAATCCTCTGCGCTTCAGAGAGGGTAGAGGTGGAGAGGAGGGCAGAGAGAGAATTAAAGTCAGTCGCTGGCTGACGTCCAGGGGCTGTAATTGAATCTGCTGTGCGACGACGTTGGCCGACACCCTCTCCCGCCTCTGGAACCCGTGAGCCCCGAGCGCGACTGAAGAAGGAAACCGTATATGGAGCATCCCGTGCCCCCGATGAAGCTTTAACGAGCACAGGCTCTCTGGGAGATTAGACGAAGCCATACGCAAGCACTATGCCACTGACCCACAGCTAGCTAGCTTTGTGTTCCCTTACTGTTTTTCTGCAGGGCTGGCTGCTGCTGCTGCTGGGGGGGGGCTTGTAAGCGCCACAAGATTATCCCAAATAAACAGGACAATTAGGTGAATTATTCTTGTTTTGGCTTTGATTGCCAAACAGATTTCTTATCAGTGCTCTTTAGACGGCCTCATCACCACCACCACCACCGCCACCCCCCACCCCTTCAGTATCGCTGTATCTCTGTCTGTCTTGCTCTGTCTCCCCCCCCCCCCCCCCCCCCCCCTTGTTGTTCTGTGGTGGCATGGGTTACGTAAGCCCAAGGCTGCGAGGCCGTGGCTGCCCCAGCAAATCTATGGATTTAGTGGTGCAAGAAACCCCAACAATGGGCTCTGATTGTGTGTCCACCATGAGAGCAGATTATTTAGCAAGCTTATCTTATGGCCGTGCGCCCTGAGCAGCAACAGCATTATAGTCCTCTTGCTGGCCTGAACCAAACAAGACCTACATTATCTGCCCAGGAGAGAGAAAGAGGGAGAGAGAAAGAGAGAGGGAGAGAGATAGAGGGAGGGAACGGCCCCAGTTCCATGCACCGGACATGTGAGATCGGTGGGAAGGGGAGCGTATATTCAAGCCCGGTATTGTGTAAGCGGCACCGCGCACGATCTGGAGATCTCGGCTGGCATTGTGATGGGCTTCTATTCTTACCCCTGCTGCTAGCTTCCCCATGCCAGCTTTTGCAGGTGACACACACCCACCTACAATCCAAACACACACACACACACACGTACACGCGCACACACAGACACACACACACACCATTAAAGATTCATCTCTCACACACACACAGAAGTAGTGCAAGGCAAACAGTTATGTCCACGGCTGTGGAAAGGATGTCTTCAACAACTTGCCAGGAAAGGGGAAGAACGAGACCAAACCAGTTTCCCCTGAGCCACATTACTCCTTGCCCCCCCTGTCACTGATTCGCTCTGTGGCTGTCAACATCTGTTTGTTTTGGGTTTGCTGTTTTTCTTTTGACGCAGGCAGCCTGGAGCACGCTGGGCTAGCGGGTCCCACCCACCCCGTCTCCCCTGCGGAGAGGTGGGGGGTCTGAGGGTCTGAAGGTCTGAAGGGTCTGGCCTCATGCTGCCCCGGCCAGCTGATCTGCAGGCAGCACTCCAGGGTCCCGCAAAGCATGACACTAATAATAATATCCACCTGCCATGCCTACTGGAAATAGCTGGCGCTTACATAAGGGCCTGCAGGACAGGGAAAGAGAGAGCGAGCAAGAGAGAGAGTGAGGGGAGAGCAAGAGAGAGGGAGCGAGAGAGGGAGCGAGAGAGGGAGTGAGAGAGAGAGAGAGAGAAAGAGAGAGAGAGCGGGAGCGAGCGAGCGAGAGAGAGAGAGAGCGGGAGCGAGAGAGAGAGAGAGAGAGAGGGAGCGAGACATAGAGAGAGAGAGAGGGAGCGAGAGAGAGATGGGGGTGGTGGTGGTGCTGTGCAGTGGTCTCTGCTGTGCTGTGTTTGCATGTGCTTTTCGCTTAGATAGTGTTGGGGTGAGTGTGACTGTGTTGTGACAACAAACTGTGCTTTGGAGCTGGTGTGCGTGTGTGTGTGCACAAAGGTGTGTTATCAGCCTGATCTGGTGTTGCTAGATGAACTACACGCTATGGTCACAGGACTGTTCTGATCTGCTTTAAAGACAGACATTGCACCAAAATCAGATTTCTCATCTCATCGGACTCCTTCGGGACTGGCGTCAAAAAGCTCCGTTGTGAAATATGTAAATCTGTGACGTCATTAGTTTGCTGGCTAAGCTATTTTGCTGTTGCTTAAACGGTGTCAGTTAGTTTTCCAGGGCAAAGCATCACCCTGTTTTATCATCTTCCCTGGTGTCTTTGTGCTTTGTGCTATTGCTGTGCTGTGCTGTAGGAGAATGCAGCCCTGTAGCCAATCCGAAGCTGCAGAGGGACCCTCCGCTGCCCTTTTACACGCTCCTCCTCCTCTCCCCTTGCGCCCCCCCCCCCCACACCACACATATACACACATACACACACACACACACACACACACACACACACAAACCTCCTGGTTTTGGCCATTCTGGCTCCTCTCCCTCCCTCTCCACCCTGCTGATGTTTGTTTGTGCCGTATATGTGTTACACCCACCCCCCAATCTATTTGTACCCCAATACAGCTTTACCTTTAACCCAGTTGAGTTTAAGCTTACTCTGTGTGTTTTATGTGTGTGTTTAGGGTGTTGGTGTTGGGGGTTGAATTCAAGCTTACTGTGTGTGTTTGTGTGTGTGTTTGTGTTTTTGTGTGTGTGTTTTGGGGGTGGGAGGAAGTACAAAGAGCACAGAGCTGTGCTATAGATGAGTCGTTGCATGTCCTTAGTCTGTGTGTGTGTTGTGTTGCTTTGCTTTTCCCCCTTTTGCCCCTCCTGTGTTCTCCCCTCCTCCTCCTCCTCCTCCTCCAGCTGGCAGGAGGAGGCTCCTCCCCCTCATGTTCTCTGTGTGTTGACTGCTGCTGCTGCTCCACGTGCACACAGCACGTGGGAGGAGTTCCCTGCAAGAATGTGCGTGACTGCCCCCGAGTCTGCCTGGAACACAGGGACACAGCGCCCCCCTGTTCTTACACACACACACACACACACACACACACACGCGTGCACACACACATATAGCTCACATGGATATGTATTATTGCGACGGCACATGCTCCATACATAACAGCAGGGGGGCGGGGCCATGGCAGTGGTGGTGGTTGGGGGCGGGCAGTCCCTCAAATCAGCTGTCAGGGAGCATGAATCAGTGCCAAAGCTTTAGCAAAAGAGAGGTGTGCAGAGATACACACACACACGCACACACACATACACACACACACATACACACACACAAGTGAAAAGACACACACATAAATGAGGCTTGTAAAGTCGCGGCGATAAAAATACACAGCCAAAGCACACTGTAAGGACATCCTCCAGGTCAACCACAGCAATGCATGCAGCAAGTCCTGAATACTCACTGAAAATATTTACATCTGCGTACAGTGTTTATTTATTTTCCTTCTGCATATGAGTGAGACACGGGACGGCATGAGTGAAGTTGGTAAAAAAAAGGTTTAGACAATGATTAGGTGCATCATAAACAAGCCTTAGAGCATTAGCCAATAACTGTATGATAATAAAAGACTTACAGAGTGGTCTTTCAAATTGGCCACCAAGAATCATTTTAAGATTAGAACATGGCTGTTCCTAGACTACTTGATGCCTCATAAACATAGCATGCCCCCCCCCAGACATGGGATAGTGTACCACACACACTGGCTGCACGTGAGCTGGATCACCAGCTGATTTTCTGAAGGATCAGCTTGGTGTGGGAGGTCACATGGTGGCTCGCTTCAGCTTCTGCTGAGGCTGGGACTCCGGCTTACTGTCACTCCTACCTTATGCGAGATGTAAACATCGGCGAACATGGCTATGCAGCGATACAAATGTGAAATCGTGTTTGCACCTGTATGTTTGAGGTATTGGCTACTCATTTTTCTGCTTTTTCTGACATGTTGGCCCAGGGTCAACATGCACACTTCGTTGCCCTGTGACTTTGTGTTGAGAAATCTAGACTATTCAATGCTTCATGGTAGAATGTATTTAGGACATTTTATGTAGGTAAAATTGTTTGTGCAGACGTTTTCTGTATCACACAAATTCACCATAGCGCAGGAATATCCACACTGTCTGGAAAACAATCCAGTGACCCTCCTCAGACCCATTACGCAAAAGTACACTGACGCCTTTACTAAGAGGCCATCAAGCTGGCTGAAGGTTCAGCACACTGTACTTACACCCTGACTGTGACTGTGTGCGATGAGAGCAAACAGGTGTGTGTGTGCCCCTGGGTAACCTCAGGGGGTCTACTGGCCTCCTCCATTGTGAGGAAGTCCCTGACTCCAAGCTCACTTAAAGGACTGTAAACAGACCCCCTCATGTCAGTTTCAGTCACAAGCAACTGTCTGTCACGTGAGCTGAATGTGTACTGCTTTTTAAAACCCCACCCCCTCACCTCCTCCTCCACAGCCTTGTGTATAGTAAGCCAGCGTGTGTGAGGAGCATAAAGGCCTGCTTTCAGTGCTCTACGTGAAGCAGCACTGTGGGAGCCTTTCAGAGAGGGAGGGAGCTCACGGGCCGAGAGGAGAGCTTGCTCTCAGCCTCCACAAACACTCTCTCCCCACCGAGCCCTCGTGCCCTGTGTTAGACCCAGCAAGAGGAGAAGAGAGGAGATTTGGTCTAAAAATGGTGACCCTAGAGTCTAGCTAGTACACAAAACTGTACTTGGAGGTCTGCGTTTTGTTTTGGTATTGTGTTGGTATCGCGGGCGGTGTGTTGTCTTTGAGGCGGATGTCTGTTTGTCTTCCTCCTCCTCCCCCACTCCCACAGTAGCAGCAGCGGTTCAACTCGCTCCTGGCCTGCACCTTCACAATGGCTTAACACACACGGGCGTCTGTTAAGAGCCGCCCCACCCAAAGCCACCTCTGCCACAGGCTGCGGGACGTCACATCCATTAAGGCTTTGTGTTATTTCAGACCCAGCTTTACTTTACATGGGCAGTCAACACCAACCGGCCGCCACTCAACCACACAGCTGACGTGGAAGGGCTAAAATTATATGCAGAATAGTGGAACTGGAAAAATGCAGTCATTCATTTTGTACTGTGTGTGTGTGTGTGTGTGTGTGTGTGTGTGTGCCTGTAGGATGAGAGCGCTACGGCCTAGCCTAGCCTAGCCTGTCTTCTCTTTCCATGGGTGGAGTTCTTTAATCAGCATCAGAAACTGACACCTCTGCCCCAGTGTTGTATGTCAGTCAGTGAGGCTGGATTTCTGTGGGATTAAGTATCTGTGTGTCTGACTCAGGAGGTGATGGAATTAACAAAGCTGACGGCACGCTTACAGGCGTGTCCTGTCCTTATGCATAAAATGGACCCAGTGGAGGTGACCCAGTCAGGCTTTACATGTAAGGAAAACGCCTACCAGTACGTTTGTTTTGCGCAGACCTTAAATCTAAACAAGTCAGCTGTCTTTTTGAGGGATTCCATTTCAGTGGCTGGTCCCTCGTAAACAATGCAACACTCTGTGACGCCCGCAGACAAGTGCTCCCACAAGTGTCCAAGACCTGCTCTGAACTACTGGTGGCTGCCACACAGTTGCCACCCCGTGTGGTAACAGTTAGGTTCTTTAACTAGTAGTGCTCCACTGGGGCCACAGTTCTACCAGCAGCACTGCAGCTGGGCCTCACTTTATTTTTTTTTTTATTTTTTTTGTGGGTTGAAAAACATTTGCGTCCACACACACACACACACACACACACGTCGGATCAATAAATATTTATGTACAGACGGGAACGTTCTCTGACACAATGTTGTTGCCAGGAACCTGTGCACGTTTGAAGTAATTGAGATGTGCACGTCAGAGGGCAGTGATGTCATCATTTAAAAAAAGCAGTGGTTTTCTTGTTCACATGACAGTGCCTCAGCGGCGTTGGACAGGCCCTGAGTGAGTCCTCTTGACTGGGGAACCCAGACCAGAGAAGGACCAGGTTCCTCTGGCAAAAGGCTTTTTGGAGTCAGAGCATATGTGCAACAACAGCAAATGATCCAGGTTTGCCAAGATTTAGGCTAGCATAAGTTAATCTTTGACTGAGGGCATGCTATTCATTGTTAGCATTAGTCATTTGCCCAGACAGATGCTGATAGCTCTGAAGGACAGTCCTGACCCTGCCTGCAGGGCCATATCAGGTGGCGTGTAATGCCTGGTGGGTCAGGGTTGGCCTGAGGGTTTGGCCAGAGAAGGTGTTAATTACAGTGCTTAGGTTTCAGGTCATGTTAGCTGCATTACTTTGAGTGGGGGAGATCTGCATACACTTTATGCTCGTGCAGGGACATTCCATGCATGTTCCTGCTAGTGTGTTGACGGCAGACAGAGTGTAGACATTTGGTTTTTTCCCCCCTAGGGATACAGTGTTTTTTTATATTGCAAGGCATTATCAGCTGGCTTTCTCTCCACTCGCAACCCACCATCAACATCGGTAGGACTCTGTTTGGCGATGCACTGTGGTTAAGTGACAGATGATGTGAATCATTCTAGTGAGGTGTCTTTGGCGTGTTTGTGCTAGAACAAGATGCTAACATAGTGGGTTGTTTGTTTTGGGTAGATAAGCAGCCTTGGCTTCTCAGGGGCCCAGCTGTGAGGGAAGAGGCAGACAGTGAGAGGAGAGGAGAGGAGAGGAGAGGAGAGGAGGGGAGAGGAGAGGGGAGGCTGTGGGTGTTGTGAAAACACAGGCAAGAGAGAGTGCAGAGGCAGCCAGACGGGCACTGCAGAGGAGCGCCGTGACGAGGTCTGTCTGTGCTAGCAAACAGCGCTGTAATTATGGACCCCGCAGTCTGCAGACCAAGTGTGACGACGATTTCTAAATGTGTGTGATAAGCTGGCTGGTCAGCTGATTGGCTATTGTGACTCTCTTTTGTCGCTAATTTTACACACTTGGGTGTACTGTATTTAGATTTTTGTGCTGGCCCTCCTCTTCTTCTTCTCCCCCCCGGGACCCAACCCTCGCTTAAAAGCCTGGAAGAGAAAACTGTGCCAACTCTCTGAGCATCTGTTTGCTTGGCTGCTCTGGATTCAGGCAGATTGCAGGGGCTTCTATCCCTGCAGTGTTCCGATGTGTATGTTTTCTATCAGCTTATCTCACATCACCGAGAGGGGTTTTGAGGCACAGTGGAGTCTGGGCAGCAGGCCGCGATGGCTATGGTCTTAGGTCGTTGTGTAACTCTCTCTGTGGAATGTCCACTAACTACATCTATTTGGCTTCTCTCTCTCTTCTCCTTACCTCCACTCTCCCTTCTCCCCCTGTGTCCCCATCTCTGTCCTGTCCACCTTGGTCTTGCAGATGCTGGTGAGGAGTTTTTCGAGCATGACGCGGAGGAGTTCCTGGTGTTCCTGACCTTGCTCATCACAGAGGGCCGCACGCCGGAATGTTCTGTGAAGGGTCGCACCGAGGGCCTCCACTGCCCCCCCGCCCAATCAGCGCCCAATCAGCCCGTTACCACCAAACACGAATGCAGTGACAAACTGCCACAGGTATGGCTCCACCCTCAAGATTCCCTCAAATTTTGCTCACAGAACACATCACCTGCAGAGGATAAGAAAACTATTATAAAATATACATGTTAAGCCCATAGAAATGGCTTGGTTTTTAACCAGATGTATGTATTATGTGATTCCTGACCATTTGAGCTAAAGTTTACATTGGTTAAAAGCATGAGCTTTTGTTCTCTTGGCATCGGTAAATTAAAAAATTATGAGATATAGCTCATCCAGGAGGTATATGGCTGATTAAAATGGCAGTGTCATTTAATGGCATGGTAGCATACACAACTGCATTGTTGAAAAAAAAATGCGGTTTCTGTTATTGTTATGCCTTAAATTACCACATCTTTACCACCACGTCTTTCTGCGACATTTCGATGGAGGCTGATGCAATGCAGCTGGTGGGTGCCAGCCTTTAAACTGCAAAGTGGGTTGGACAGTTGTGGTCATCAGTTTCTATCTTTGAACTCTCTTTAGGTAAAGCTGAAAATAGAGCATTTTGGAAAAATAGATTTTGTACATCCGTTCAGCTATTCATACCATCTCATTGAGTGGGCCAGTGAAGGTCGTGAAGGTGCTGGGTTTTTTCCCCTTCTGTCATCACTGATCTTGTCTCCTCTTGTGTGCCCCCCTCTTCTCCGCCCCCCCAGTGTCGACAGGCCAAGAAGACACGCTCAGAGGTGGTGCTCTTGTGGAGGAATAACATTCCCATCATGATCGAGGTCATGCTACTGCCGGACTGTTGCTACAGTGACGAGGGCCTAGCCACCGATGGTACTGACCTGAACGATCCGGCCATCAAGCAGGATGCCCTGCTGCTGGAGAGATGGACCCTGCAGCCCGTGCCCAGGCAGTATGTCACCTCTCTTCTCACTTGGCCTCTCTGTGTGTACAGCAGTCAGGATGTGTTTTGCATACACACACTCACTCACACACACATAGTTTCAGAAAGTAAAAACCCTGCCAGTTTCTCAGCTAAGTATGTGTTTTGTGCACAGGCAGGAGGAAATACATGGCAGGGTTTTGACTTTCTGAAGCTGGGATCTCCACCTCCAGTGGTTACATGAGCTGCAGAAACCACACTAGAAATCAATTTAGCCCCGAGCTGCCTTTGCACAGATGTTTTTCAAATGGGGAGACTCCTAATTAGGAGTCCCTTGTTTTAACAAGAGCCTGGTCATTCTTAGTCTTTTTGGTAACTTTTTTTAATAGCTATAATCATTTGTTATTACTTTGAAATGGACCGCAATGCTCATGCCCTCTTCAATTATGCTGTTGGGAGTAGATGGACCCGAAAGTGTTCTGTTTCACTGCCCTCCCCCGAGACGGATGCGTTTGCCCATCTGCGGGCATTTTTGTCTGTAAGTAATGCAGCTTACTGTGGCTTGGCAGGAGCGGTGACCGCTTCATCGAGGAGAAGACTCTGCTGCTGGCCGTCCGCTCCTACGTCTTCTTCTCCCAGCTAAGCGCCTGGCTGAGTGCCTCCCATGGAATCGTCCCCAGGAATATCCTCTACAGGTCAGTCGGGGTGGTAAAAACATAGTATCTGTGTCTGTGTGTGTGTCTGTGTGTGTGTGAGAGGAGTCACATTTCTTTGTCAAAGTTTAAGGGTTTCTTCTGACCTCCGTTTTTTGGGGCTTGTGTGCAGAATAAGCGCAGCAGACGAGGAGCTGGTGTGGAATTTCTCTCAGACCCCATCAGAGCACGCTTTCCCCGTCCCCAACGTCTCCCACAGTGTGGCCCTCAAAGTCAGAGTGCAGTCACTGCCCCGTCAGCCCAACTACCCAGTCCTCAAGTGTAGCATCCACTCTGGCCTCCCGCTCTTGGCGAAGAAGGGCCTGGACCCCATCGAGGGGCTGGTCCGGACTGCGGAGCTGGGCGAGGCTCTTGGCCCCCGCCTGCCGGGTTCTCCCCTCTTTCAGCGACCCCTCCACTCCCCACTGTCCCAGAGCCCCTTGAACTCCCGAAAATGTCCTCTGCCTGACGCAGTGCCCCCCAGCAAAGCTGTCAAGTGGTTCTACTCCAAGCTGAGCAGCTCACCGGACACACGGCCCTTAGACTGCTACAACCCATGTGCCAATGGGACAGAGAGCCCCAAGGCTCCCGGCAGGGAGTCCCCCGTCCGAGCCTTCTCCAAGTCCCTCTCTCTGACCGACCCTCTGGTGAGCCCCAGCCCCAGCCCTCGACCTCAGTCCGGCGAGACCAACCCCCTGATTGGCTCGCTGCTGCAAGAGAGACAGGAAGTCATCGCACGCATCGCTCAGCGTCTGAACTTCTGTGACCCCACCGCTCCTCACCTCCCCGACGGCCTGTTCTCTGTCTCGGCCACCCCTCAGGGCACCAAGTCGACATGGAGCCCCGTGCCCGAGCAGGAGCCCCTGTTCAAGAAGACCAAAGAGCCGCCCTGCTTCCATGGCCAGTCCCAGCAGCAGCAGAAGCAGCAGTCACAGCCTCAGCAGCAGCAGCCTCCACCCTCACAGCAGAATGACCCAGAGGAGCGCAACCGGCCTTCTCCCTTCGACACGCCCGTCAGCCCGCGTAGCCGCAGCCGATTGGACCACGAGCCGCAGAGCCACGCCTCCAAGCCCGCCTCCTGCCGCCGGCTGCTGCTCCCGGAGCCGGCCGACAGCTCCCTGCTGAGCGAGGCCGTGCAGGACATCTCCCGGCTCATCCAGGAGCGCCTGCAGCAGTCCCACCAGCTCTTGCACTGCACCTACAAGCTCTGCCGTCAGGGGGGGCTGCTGAAGGGCCAGGCCGAGCCCAGCAACGGGCACTGCGCCCCACCGGCGCCCACCCTCAACGGCACCAGAGAGCACGACTGTTCCCGCAAGCCCCCGAACACGGCCTGTCCCAAACTTGAAGTGACGCCGGGTCGGCCCGAGTCGCCGGTGTCTGACCGTTTACAGAATGCCAAAAAGGAGGCGCGCAGCTCGAGCCCTCTGAGGGAGAGCTGCCTCAGGCCCCCCGTCCTCAGGGACATTACCCAGAGGCCCACCCAGAGAGACTCTTCTCCCCCCCTCACCCCCAACCCAGCCTTGACCGACCCCCCCAAGATGGACCTCATCCACAGCCTTGCTCTCAGGGACTCCCCGAGCCCAGCCCACACGGATGCCCTCCCCCATCCCCACCCCCACCCCCATGCCCTCAGAGAATGCGCCTACAGCCCCACCACGGCTAGAGACAGCCCCCACAGACCCCCCACCTGGGACATCAGCGCCCAGCGGGACGTCCGGGGGGCCACCGACAGAGACACGACCCAGCCCACTTGCACAGAATCCACAGCACCCATCAATGACAAAACTGACCCGCCACGCGATGAAAACCAGGATCCCTCAAGCTCCACAGTCTGCACAGCCACTAGCCTTACCCACCCAGCTCACAGCCCTGACCGAAGCCCTCACTCTGACCGGATCGTCAATGGGGATGCCAGGAGTCCTCTGGTAGGGCCTTGCTTACTTTCCTACTTCACACATACCAAAAAGTAGAATATAGTAGGTACTATTACTATAACTAGCAGCAGTGTATAACGTGGCTTTACAAAGCAAATACCCTGTCATGTATTCCTTTTGCCTGTGCACCCAACACAAATCATTTCACTAATTAGCTGATCTGCCTGTCTGATGATCTGTGTGCTTATTAGAATCAACTGGTTAAGAAAATGGTTGGATTAAATATGTGGCAGGGTTTTTTAACTTTCCAAAGCTAGGATTGACACCCGATAACTGCTGATTGTTTTGTAGCCTGTTTTTGAAGAGTCTAGTCTAAATGCTTTTACAATGCTTTAAAAGTCATTTATTTTACAAATACATAAATTCAAATAACAGATAGTCACGCACAGAGTGAATGACTGCATACGTGTGTTGTGTGCAGAGAGCAAACCCTCCTGCTTCTCCCTTGAAGCCGTGCAATAACTGGAAGAAGCAGAACCGCCACTCCATTGATGGAACGTCCACCAAAGCGTTCCATCCCTGCACAGGCCTGCCTCTCCTGTCCAGCCCAGTAAGTCCAGTCAGCTTGCAGACCACAGACACACCACACCACACCACACTAGCTTTTTTTGTTTGTTTTTGTTTTTTTTTTACCCAGTGTTACTACTACTTTAGTTAAATAAACAGTCCTTTAGATTGCTAGCCACCACTTTGTTTATGTTGAAGAAATTTGAGACACTTCTTTAAAAGCAATGTACAATACTAAAAATAACATATTGTAAACAAAAGTTCTAAACAAAAAACTGTAAACAAAATTCTATTCTGTAACGAAAACGTAGGTTAGTAGTAGTCAGAAAAAATAAACTACCTCATAGTAAAAAAATTAATAAGGACTTTTAAAAAGAGCTTCATTGGCTGCTGCTGTAGCACATATGCCTTTGTCCTGGTTGGCTCTGGAGAATGAAAATTCCATAGCATTCCACATGTGGAGAGCCTTCCTCTGATAAGTGCATGGGAACCACATGGCAATCAGGAAACCAAAAAACCTTCTTCATAATTTAGTGCAGTTTAGTAGGGCAGGAGTCTGTGTATGGCTGTCTGGATGAGTCATCAGAGGTGTGTGTGTAAGCGAGTGTGTTTAGATCCTGTTTTGATGCTTGAGTCAGACACGTGACTCGCCATTGCTTCATCAGGCAGGAGGCTGTGACTAACTTCCTGTCTGGGCCAGTGGTGTCCCTCAAGAAAAGCTCCTATATCCTGCCTTTTATAGGGCATGTGTTTGAGTTCACATGCGTGAGATGAGCTCTCGAGCCTTTGCAGGGTGGTGCTTGTGTCTGGCTGTTGTTGTGGTTTTCTCTGTTCTTTCTGTTGACTCCTTTAAAGCTCAAAGCTCAACCCAAAACCCATCTTACACAACCAGCTCTTTGTCATCACAAAGGGCTTTTTAAAGCTGTAAGGGAATGAAAACTCCCCAAAACCCAAGTAGTCAGCAAGATTTGGTGTATTTTAAGTAATTTAGTTTTTATCTTTGCTGTATGAGTGATGGGTCTGAGGCTTAATCTTAGGAGTGGATGACTTTCCTCCTAACTCTTGTAAAAGCTCCTCTAATGAAACCTGATTTCAAACTGATGGTGCTGCTGCTCAAAAGCGCTTGTTTTTCTGTGTCCTTCTCAGTAGGTTTAATGATCATTTGGATGTCATTCTTTCGTTTCCCACGTAAAGAAACAGTCAGTGATAACTGATGAAAACTTGAAGTCAGTATAAACATATACCATGATATACTAACTTATAGCATTGTGTATTAACATTGGCCTAGTCGAGTCCATTTGGTAGACAGAAGAGTCCTATACTGATATAATGTAAGATTTATGTGCCCTCGCAGTGAGCTCATCATTACACTGTGTGTTAAGTATACAGCCAGCTCTACTGTACCTAAGTTAGTGATGAAGAAATGTTCAGATTGTTTCCTCAACTTCCTGTATTTTTTTCATCCACATCCAACATAAAGTTTTCTAATAGGACTCTGTACAGTGAAAATTAAAACATAATATGAAGTAGACCTAAATACAAAAGTAGATTTATTATCATCATCGTGAGCTTATTTTTATCCTTCATCCTCAGGTTCCTCAAAGGAAATGCCAGACTGGATATTTCGATTTAGACACATCACTGATCCGCTGCAAAACCCAACCATGGGCCACTAGCAAAAGGTAATGCCAACAGAACTAACCATTCAGTGTAATGCTCACTGCATTCAGTCCTAGTGTTTGGTGTCCTCAGCACACTGCCATCTACAGTAAGCATTGCAAAGCTCACACAGTGCCCTGATTCTGCCTATTCAAAATGGCTGGCTGGTGAGCTGGCAAGCTGAAGTGTCTGGGTAATACAGTAAATATTATGTAAAGTTAAAAAGTGTGTATCCTTATGTATTTGTTTGCATGTGTTGATGTCCATATTTCTATACATGTATGTAGGTATATACATTGCATGTAGGCACAGTATGTCTGTCAGGTCTTACATATATAATTTTGTAAAAATTGCAGACATGTGTTTGTGTGGCCGTGGCTTATGTTGAGTGTATGGTTATGTGTGTTTGTGTCTGCACAGAGCCAGCTTGAAGAGAGAGGGCGATGAATGCGAGCCTCCCCAGCATTTGCTTAGTGCTAGTGCCCCACCTGCTAGCCTCAGCCTTCTGGGTAACTTTGAGGTAAGGAGCTAGTAGCAAAGACACACCATTAACAATGTATCTGTTTGTCTGTTACTTCATCTGTATACTTAGTTCACCTAAGTATCCATGTAGGAGCCTACTTTTCTTGGGGAAGGTTTATGAAATATTGATGTATTTTTTAAATAGCCACACAGTCCTCTTAATACCACCAACCGGATGTGTGTGTTGGTAACATTTGTTTGGTGCATGTGTGTATGTTTCCTGTTTGGCCACAGGAGTGTGTGTTAAACTATCGGCTAGGACCTCTGGGAACAATAGATGGTTTCACAGCTGAGGTGGGTGCCAGTGGAACCTTCTGCCCCAGTCACATGACCTTTCCCGTGGACGTGTCCTTCTACAGTGTCTCCGACGACAATGCACCTTCCCCCTATATGGTGAGTTGCCACTGTGCACCTGTGTTAGTGTGTTACATTCAACCTGAAATTATGTGAAATTGTGCGGTGCAGATATGTCTGTAATAGTTTGACATCCATGAAAATGTCATGAAACAATACTTTACGCTTGAGGTGTTTGCAGTAAAGCACCTTTCTGGAGCAGCTCTTCAATTTCTTTGTACTTTTTGAATGCAGTGTCAATAAAGGCATTCAGTTCAATTATTTATTTTGTATAAGATCATTTATGTTACACTTGGCACAAAGGTTTACCAGGACAAGCTGTGTCGTTTATATTTATAGTACTTTTTATCTCTCTTTGTCTAGGGTGTGATTAACCTAGAGTCCCTTGGTAAAAGGGGCTATCGAGTGCCTCCATCAGGAACCATTCAAGTGGTAAGGCTTTTTAATCTGTTTTGAGTGTATTCACTGCCACTGACTGTTTCTTTTTTTTCTTTATTCTTAACAACTTACCTAATAACCTGTGTTGGGTGGAGTAAGTGAAGTCTTTAGGTGGTGTTAAATACCCATGAATGAAAACAAACCACACAAAATGCCCTCTCACTGTACACAGGAAATAAACAGAAGGAAAGCAATAATGGACGTGCAGGGGCATTGCTGGAATTAAATACTAGCTTTAATTTTGGTCAGTTTTTATTGTCTGTCAGTAATGTATTTGGTGCCCCAATTGTATGTTTTCCCTGCATCGGTAGACCTTATTCAACCCAAACAAGACTGTGGTGAAGATGTTTGTGGTGATGTATGACTTGAGAGAGATGCCAGCTGGCCATCAGACGTTCCTCAGGCAGAGAACCTTCTCCGTCCCCGTCAAGAGGGAGTCCAGCGGCCATAACAACAAGAAAGCCCTGCCCCTTAGCCAGGGACGGACCCTGCGCTACCTCGTACACCTGAGGTTGGATTCTCTCTCTCTCTCTCCCTCTCTATCTTCATCTTTATCTCTATCTCTCTTTCTCTCTCTCTCTCTCTCTCTCCCTTTCTCCCTCCCACTCACAGTGGTTATCTCTAACAGATTTCCATTTCGTTTTAAAAACTTTGCTGCTTCAATGTAGTACATTAAGATATTTATGCATAGATGTAGTTGTTATTCCTCCTTTTTTTCTTATTGTTTTTTCTCTCACATCTGAGTGTGCTTTTGTCCTGTTGTGTTGTATGTTGCACCTTTGGTTCAGAGCGACGATATTTCATCACACACTGTACTTCAGTGTATATGGTTTACGATGACGAATAAAATTTGACTTACTAACTTATTTGTCCAATCTGCTCAGGTTCCAGAGTTCTAAATCTGGGAAGATCTACCTCCACCGAGACATCCGACTTCTGTTCTCACGCAAATCCATGGAAGTGGACAGTGGTGCTGCCTACGAGCTCAAATCCTTCACCGAGTCACCTGCCAACCCACGCTTCTCTCCCAGATGCTAGCAACCCTCAAGTCCTGCACTGGAGCTTTAGCAAAATCACAGGCTCCAGGGCAGGGTTTGCCTGATGTCAGACCTTCAGTTTCTTTTGGTTAACTGTTGTGCTCAAATTGATGTTTGCCTCAGAGTCAAATCAGCGGGACACATCCTCATCACAGAAAGGATGTCTGTGCCGGTGTCCATCAATGAATGTGCGTGGCAATCAATGCAGAATGGTTCAAACTGTTGTCCAGAAAAGTGACTCTTGACCAGACTGAGGCTTCGTATCAGTTGAAATTGTTCCATCATCTTTTTTTTTTTTCGCTTCTTCAATAATGTTTCTGCACAGAGAACCACACATAGGGCTCCCCACCCATCCTCATATGCAGGCTGTCTTCAGTGCTCAGTCCCCTCAGAATCAACTTGGCCAGTGGGAGTGATCAGTTATTTCAGATGTAGATCTGAGTTCTATTTTTGCCCCCCAAGTATTTGATCTAATAAGCTGTCACAGCTGTAAGACCATGGACCAGTTTTCCAAGATAACAAGCAATCAAGCCAGAGAATACTACACATTTGAGTCACATTTGAGAGAGCACTGTGTCTATTTCCATGAGAACTGGAAATTTGAAAGTAATAATATTCTAATACCTATTTTTTTGTACTGTTACAGAACCACTTTATCGGAAGTGTTGCAATAGAAGAAAATAAAAATACAAATTATCTTACTAGTTTAGTGTTTACATATTTACTTTGTCAGTTATTTAATATTTAAATTAATATTTCATTTACTGCACATGTGATGGCCGTCATGCTAAGCATTATGATGTAGTGCAAAATGTTTCAATCATAATATGTATTTTTGACTTTAATATTCAGATCTGAAATAAATATATATTATATCTTTAAAGCAATGATCACAATTGTGTTTGTATGTTTTGCATGTCCATAGAACATGGGGAAGACATCAGCTGTGAAGAATAAAATTGTGTCTTATGTTTAAAGGATTTTAATCTTCTGTAGTCCTAGACTCCACACTACACCAGGAATTTAGACAGGACTAATACATAAAACTTAGAAATAGTGTAGGGATGTTTGGAATTTATTATTGCTGTGGTTGTTTTGTTGTTGTTATTGGTAGTAGTAATAGTAGTAGTAGGCCAAGACTCCACGCACAAACTCCATGATTGATTTGTATGAAATTCAAGTTCTGGCCAAGAAAAACAGCAAACCAAATACCATATCATTCAGAATAAAAAACAAGTATTAGTGTTCCGAAAGAAAATGGCTGTTAGAGCATATACACATTCAAGACCTTTATGACCATAGACTGTATGTTTATGACCCATAATAAGTGTGCACACCCATCCAAATGACGGCCCGTTCTTGATAGAAGCAAGCGGTAACAAAGTCGTAGCCAGACACTACCAAAATGCTAAATATTATGTACATTGTCTTTGTGCGTCGTAACAGTGTTTGTCAATAACATTGGCCTATGTCAACAAACTTGTCATGAGCTCATGGCCTTTATTGTGATTGTGAGAGAGGCCTGCCTACTACCGGAGAGGCGAGCGTTTGCAGCAGTAATCCATGAGAATGACGTTTTATTTAAGTGTAGCTAGCAGCCATGTTTTTGCGGGAGTAGAATCAGAATGTGATTCCTATGGGGGAGGGAGGTCGCCTGATGTTAGCTCTCCTTGACACCAAATGATTTTGTTTTGACTTGTCTATTCATAACACTCGGTTAGCGTATACAACCATGTCCGAAGAAATTGATGAAACACAGACCGGAGAAACAGTGGTCGAAGAACAGAAAGTAAGACTTTTGTGCCTTTACTCAAATCCCTCCTTTTCTAGCTAGTGAGCTATCGGTCAGCTATAATCAGTTCAGCAGCTAGCATAACGTAAAATCTGTGCTAGTCGACGGTAGCATAGGCCATCATGTACATAAATCATTTGTGTCTCCAACAGGACAGTAGAGAGGTCACCCTGATTTAAAATATTTAATTACCCTTAAGGAGCAGGAAGTTATATTGGCGCGCAATGGTATAAATGGCAACAAGATAATGATTCAGTAATGGCTAATTTAGCTAACCTAACCTCAGTTGGGTGGATATCTTGACTGTTGCCTAAACACCGTGGTAAGCATTTTCTTGTCAGCTGAAATTTAAACTGTGCATGACGGTAACCGTATTTTACTATACCAATAGAGTCAATGCATCACTCTCGGGGAAAAGTCATGCTTTGTTTTAATACTAAAACAGTTTAAGGTCAGCTAACGTTATCCCGCAGCAACCCTGGTAACGCCACTGTAAAAGTTAGCCACAAGATGTGTGCAGAGACTTTCTGTGCTAGCCATAGATGGTAACCTAACGGCCTATCTACAAAGACTGGGCTGTCATTTGCTTTTGCTAATCGCTAACACTTCATGTATTTTAACGTTGCAGTAGTATAGACAGGTAGCCAACTATTTAAATAACGCTGGTCCGTGTTATACTTTTTCTGATTAAATGTCCTGTTATCAAAATGCCTAACTGATAAACCACGATAGAGATATGACAGTGATCAGCCCACGGTAGCCTAATGTTTGTCATCTGACTGACTTACTAGGGCAAGTTAGCTATCCAAGCTAGCATGCTCCCTTATCATTGTCACAGCGGTAATCAGCTCAGGTTCTTCACTCACTTAGTTTCTAGCTGCCTTCAGCTTCTAAACGTTGCTTTGTTTGTTTTAGTATTTTAAGTCCGACATTGATTTTTGAGTAAGCCCCTATGGTAAGCCCCAGTCAAATTCATCATGGCCGTAACGTTAGCTTGTTCACCACCTTACAATGTCCTACCATTCTAAACACTGACAGTGATGACTTGGCTACTCTACACAAAGCACTAGCCTAGCTTACAAGTAAAATCCTGTTCAAGTAGTTGTTATGAAAGTGTGATATAAGGTAAATCCACTAACTTAAGCAAGTACGGTACGTACAAAACCACTGTTGTATAACTTGAACAGATGTACCAAAGTTGCGAACAGCCCTTGAACTCCATACGAATTGTGACTATTGGATTTCTTTTCATTTGGTAGAAATAAAGTATTTGCTCTACTTGTTTGCCTTAAGTGGAAATTTACTGTGAATCACGATATGCACAAATGCATTATGTCAATTAAGTTCAACACATTTTTACCTTTGGATTGCGTTGGCTGTTGTGACTTTCCATTTAATTTGCTCAGTTAGGTGGAAGTGACTTCTAATGGAATGGAATCACAACATTAACTTGAGTTTTGTATTGTTAAATTCATCTGTTTTGAAATGTAGATTTGATGTAGATCTGATTAGACATGTAGATTAACACATATTTGATTGATTTTTAAATTGTTAATGTATATTGCCAAACATTTCTCTGTTCTAAGCTTTTAATGTTCTAGATATACTAGCTTAGTCGTGAACACTGCTAGGCATTAATTATGGTTTCATAAACTCCCAAGAACATGATGTTCTAAGTGCAGTCAGATCTGCTCATGTAATCAGAGGTTCTTGAGCAAGGATTCCCCTTTCTGTAGTTCATCTATTTACACAACAGTGAAATCCACTGTTTCGTGTGTCCTCATGTTAGCATTGAATGTGTGCCCAGTCTGGTTTTTATGTTCATCTTGGGCATCTATGCATGCTGCAGTCTTTACCATGCATTGTGTCTTAATTGCAGGAGGCTGAGAACAAGATGGTCAGTCCGGAGAAAGCGGAGGAAGCTAAGCTGAAAGCTAGATACCCTCATCTGGGGGCCAAACCAGGAGGGTCCGACTTCCTCAGGAAGAGACTACAGAAAGGAGTAAGTCTGTCCGGCCTTCTCTCTCTCTCTCTCTCTCTCTCTCTCTCTCTCGAGTTGGCCTTAATGAGGAAATAGCATCAGTGATATTTGAAGTAGAAGACTCTGCAGGAAAGATTTTTTTCAAACATTCCAGTAAGAAGTTTGCAAAACTGTAATACTTTGTTCCACATCTGCACTCAAAATCCTTCAGGCAGATGTGTACATGGGGTGCATTATTCAGTCCAGAATATGTCCTCTCTCATACAAACGTGTAAAAACCACCAATATTACACCCGTTGTATAAAACATGGGTTATGTCGCACTGCACATGCTCCACACATGCACATGCCACGTAACCCTTTCACAGTTCACACTCTCCCTTAGCTGTTGCCAGCTTTTCCATAAAGTTGCATCAATCATAGCCTGAAAATGTGCAACTGATCGACAGAAAGTCATCAGAAATTAGCTGTTCATAAGGGAATTAAATTTACTTGCAATTGTTTTGTTATTTGCGAAGTCATTGCATATGGATATCTAGTTTAAATATTTTCAACAAAAACATATGACCAGCAAAATTAAAAGGATTTTGTGGTTTGTGAGATTTTTAATACTGTGTATTGTGCATGTATTACGCATCTGTTTATTGCAAAAATTGCCAAATTGCCCAACTGTCACACCAAGCTCATAGATGGAGCTTGGTCTGGCAAACCTCCCATAGACAGGAAGTTTCTCAGAGGCGGGACCAACGGGCAAATACCTCTATGTAGTGCTGGACAGAGCTGCAACCAGTCAGACCACTGATTCCGATGAAAAATGCAGAGCATTCGTTTTCCATTGGTGCCCGTTTTTTTGGGCAAAGGAACAGCCAAGAATAGGCGGGTTAGCCAAACTCACTTGAAAGCCAAATACAGTGTAGCGTCACAGGCAGTATGGGCAGGCCCAGGCTAGAGAAAAATGTCATAAATTAATGTTTAGAGCCAGTTTGTCCTAAAATGCTATCATTGTAGATTCCTTTTGGCTTTGTTGTAAAATTATTCATCACTGCAGTAGCACACAAGTAGCAGTAAGAAACTATAAAACTGAGCAGCACCACCATTTTTTTCTCCCCTCTCCTCCTTTTGTTCTGCAGCCAAAGTATTTTGACTCAGGCGACTACAACATGGCCAAGGCTATCAAGAACAAGCAGCAGCCTCCGCTGGTCCCCCCGGAGAAGACTGAGATCACAGGAGACCACATCCCCACCCCTCAGGACCTGCCCCACAGGAAACCCTCCCTGGTGGCTAGCAAGCTGGCGGGCTGATCGGCCTCCGCTCAGCCTCCTCCAGCTGTACACCTTCCCCTTTTGTTCACCTCTTTTTCCATGTTAATCATTGTCCAAACTTCTGGTTTATTTTTTTCTGTTGTCTCTTGTTTTACTGTTGTTTCGCTGTCATGTATCATTGTCCAAATACACTGAAAAAATAGCATCTCGCAGTCGGGAATGGAGCTCAGGTCACACCATCCCACTATGCAGACGACGTTATTTAATAATGGGTGGGGCCACAGTCCTCTGGCCACGAGTGGAAAAGAAACTCAAGGCTCATTGAACAGATTCTTGTGCTGTAGTTCTTTCACATGAAAGTGTACAGTCACCTTGTGTCAAAACATGGAGGACACAAAATTTGGAATACTGAGACCATTTTTGACTTGGCAATCATTCGAAATAAAAAATCCCAAGGTCCATCATGCAACTAGGTAACATGCTTGAATAGGTTAAATGTACCCTCTAAGAATGTCCTCCATGTAATGTCGTGTATATTCATTTATGTTTTTGTTTTTTGTTTTCTTTCTTTCTTTTTACATTTATGGTTGATGAAAACAGATGGACTGCACTGCTACTGCTGGAGTCATGTATATGGAAAATAAAAACCCCAGCTTGCATGATTAACGGTTGTGAACGGCCTGCCCTGCCCTTCGCTTGCCTCTCTGCTTTTGCTCCGGAAAGGCCTTTTACCAGCTTTAGTTGTGACACTTTGTTTGGGCAGTACTGCTCCAGCCCTTCAGAATACTCCAAAAAATGTACAACTGTACTGAAATATTTGCTGTGGGAGGGTTGACGTCACTTACAAGTGAGGTTCAAGTAGTTGGCCCAAAAGACTACACAGATATGGCTGGAAGTATGCATGTGCATCAACAGCAGTCACTTTTGTGCCATTTGTTTTGTAAATAAAATAGTTTTGCACAAATATTTGAGCTGCATTGACTTATTACCTTTGGTATATTCGTAGTTTTATTCATTCGAGTATGTGTATGGCCTACTGTATCTACAGTAACAAAACCGAAACTTCTATCAGATGACTTGTAGACCGATGCCAGTTTTATAGCACAGTTATAAATGGAAATGGTTGAAAAACTGGGAACAAGCTTTTATTTACTGTGATGCACAGCAGTAGTTGAAGGAAATAAGTGTTAACCAAGTCACAATTTCCAAATAAATATGTATTTGGCTGGAGATCTGTTGTACACTGCCAAAATGTCTGGTTGCATAAAAGGTTTTTCATTAGGGGAGACAGCCTGACACCAGGACAAGTATTATGCCCTTCAAAGCCCATGTTTGTGCCAATAGGAGGAGAATGAGTGGAGTGCCAGTGATAGGACCTGGGAGCGTAGGGAACACCCATGCATTAATGCATCACTTGAAGCAGGTTAGTCAGAAGCTTTTCCATCTCAGTCCAATTAGTTGTAGCAGAGGTGGAAATTGTGGTTTCAGTAAGTAAAAATAACCCTACCATGTGCACTTACAACAGGTGATTTTACAAATAAGAAGATGTACCTGTCTGATGATGTGTGCTAATTAGGTCAGATCATCGTTGGTCCAAATATGTGGCAGTGTGTTTACTTTCTGAAGCTGGGATCTCCACATCTGGTTGTAGGATATGAAGAAACGGCTGCAGATCAAAATATATGCACTATAAAAATGTAATTCTGATTCAAACATGGGGTTGTGCTGCATGTGTGTATTTTAATTACACAGGTTATGTTTTATCACCAACATGGTGAAGTGTCAAGCATCTCTTTAGGGTGGCGCCACAAAGGCATCATCCAGCAGGAGTCATATTGGGTGCAATTTTATTTTCACACCAAAGCCAAACAAATTCAGAAAAAAGTAAGAGAAAATAAAACCTGATAACCATAATCTTTAAGGGGTTTAGGTTAGGTGAGTTCAGGGCGGGGCCTGGCACATGGAATGAGAGAGCCCATGTGGACACATGTATGTGGCAGCTCTTGATGCACCGACTCCCCTGTTCACAGGACAATAAGGTCGAGCTGAAGACTGCTGTCGAAGCAGCCTGGGCTTCCTGTCTCAGTAGTGCCAAATGCTGATCGCCTCCATGCCATGCCGCGTTGATGCTGTGATTCATGCAAAAGGAAGCCCAACCAGCAGGGTTGTAGTGGTAAAATAAGAAGTGAGTTAAGTATGAATTTCACAAGACCCAAAATGTAGTATGCTTTCATAAGCTGTAATCATCACAATTGCAACAATGGCTTGAAATTTTTTACTTTGTGTATAATGAATCAATAAAATGAGTCACTCTTTGTCGCTCTTTGAACTGAATTAATGGGGGAAAAAACTTCTCCACAATATTGTATTTTACTGAGATGTACTTGTACTCCCATTCAGACAGTGTCTCTTTTTTAGGGATAGCTTCAGAGAGACAATACCAAACCACGTAATTGCATCCACTTCAACAGCATGGCTGCAGAGCAGAAGAGTTGATTGCTGAACTGGCCTTTGTGCACTCCACATCTTTCACCAAAACATTTGGTGCATCATAAAACAAAAATATTATTACTAATTACTAATATTAATACTATATATTAAGGGTATTAAGAACAAGAAATATATATACTCCTGTTCTTAATCTATTTCTTGTTCTTAATACCTATATATATATAAAGGGTATTAAGAATAAGAAAGCTAGAAAGATTCTCAAAGCCCTGTTTTTTGTGTAGTCCTTGGACATTAACTTAAGCCTTTGGACAATAACTTTTGTGTATGTTTTATATGTTTGTATTTGCATCTTTAAAAAAACTGTATGGTAAAGTGAGAGACCGATTGACGTCTCTGCTATTGTCTATGTGTGCTGATTTTTTTTTAGAGTAATTTCCCATTATTTCATAAAAATAGCCCTGGCATGATTAGAGAGGTTTACGGTAAAATGATCTCGAGAAAGAGAAATGAACGATGGTGGCGATTATACCGCTGGGTGGCAGGCTATCGCCACTTTCTGAAGTTGCATATTACGGGCAAGAGCCTCGTTGCCTACTGATTCATTTCATCGTTCACTCCCAGAATGCATAGAGAGTCGCAAAAATAGGGAGATTTTTTAGGTGTCATGACGCCAGGCTCTCGCGTCTAGATAATAGCCTACAAAAATAACATACAGTTTTCAATGACAATTAAGGTGCCGTCTGTAAAAAGAACTGTACCGATGTCCAGCTAACCGAGATTGGAGAAAGGATTCCGACCATCATGGCAGCGTCAGAGCTCTACACAAAGGTATAACATTAATATTGACTCTCGTGTGCTACCTTACCGTCCTGTTTCATGTCATTGAGAGGTAAACGATTTAGGTAGGCTACTGAATACTGTCGATTGTAGCTTATTGTAGTCTATAGTGAGTAGGCTACATCTAATAATGGCTTGTGGATTTTGACATCCACGATATTGGAGCGACCGTAAATCATAGGTTGTGAATGAATGACCACTCGTCGGGAAATGGCCCACACTGCCATGAATCTCCTAATTTTATCTCAGCGATTGCAGGCTGTTCCCAAAATCAGATCCCAAAAGGTGCCTTTCAACTGCCATATTTTTTTAGCCTTGTTTTTAATAGGGTCCAGACATTGCTAAAGCTAAGGACTGTGGTGTATGTCAACATACCATTATTTCTCATTTCAAATTGATGGTCTGTGTGTTACGTTTTCCAAGTTATTATTTTCGGGTTATTCCTTAAAAATCAAACGTAGCCTATTGTTGGTAGGCTATTGCGCTGCCCATGGTGCTATTGCGCTATCGGTTTCTAGGCATTGAAGAAAATAGACTACCAGCAGGGATGCTTTGTCGTCATCGTTCTTACACTCGCTCAAAGATTTGACGAATTTTCTTTTATTGAAAGATATACTGAAAATACTTCAGTAAAGGTTTTTAAGAGTGCGTCTGTAGAATATATTTGAAAGGGAACTGTTTTAGTTTCTATAGAGCATCAGTGAAAAGGATGTGTCCAGTGTTGGATAGAGCTGTGATGCTGCGACTTTGACATCACTGGGTAGTTGACGCCATTGGTGCTTGTTTTGAGTTTATAGGCCTGCGGACCATTCGGTTAAACGTAAGACTTAGGCGTGTCCTTTTTAAATTGAATAGAGCTAAAGGCTGCTCTAAAAAGGCAACTAAAATGATGAATATTTCAGATAATTACATTTTAGAATTACAATTAGGCTGTGAGGATCATATGGGCATTGATGGTGTGTACGCGTGCGTTTTTGTTTGTTTTGGGGTGGGGTTGGAGAGCTGATAGGTAAATAAGGTCGATGCATAGTACATGGCAGTAATGTAGAATAATATAAGGAATTTGTTTGAACCCTACATCCTATATGTGGCATCAGTGTGTAGTGAAAGCCTATATGAACCCATCCCCCATACTGCCAGCTGCTTCATTCAAGTCCTACAAATATCACTATGACCTATATGACTGGGTGCATTTAATGTGTTTATTGTGCTGACTATATAATGATATAACCAGGTCTGGAGGCTCATGCCTTCATACTAATCAGTGTAAAGATTAGCAAGGTAATGTTGTCATATTAAACTGTCAGTCAAATGTTTGGAACACATCAATTTTGGAGCCAGCGGGTACTAAGAGTCAAACAGGGAAAGAGTTAATTCAGTCATTGTTGCACACATGTACATTGCATGACAAGTTCTCTTCTTTCCCTCTTTGCAACAGAGGTATGTCGGTATATGTTAGGTCCTGAAATGATAATAATGATGATAATGAAGGCCTGTATGGACCTTTTAACACTTAAATTAATCTTGCCTCTTTTATGTAGCCTACTCTTGACAGGACCTAGCCTAAGAAGGCCAGTTGGTAATCTGTGTCCTCCTGAAGCATCTCAGACCCCTGTAAGAGCAGTTGTTGCACCAATCTCTCAAGCCGCAGATGATCTCCTGAGAACACTCTGCTCTTTGTGTCTTCGTCTGAAACAAATGGAATTACATTGATAGGGTGCAGACACATTACCTAACTGAGAGCATGGCATTATGCCCCTGACCCCTGTTTCCTTCCACTCCTCTGGGAGTGAGTGTAGTCAGTCAGTACCGCACTCATCTTGCTCTGTCCACCTTCAACAGGGTCTCGTGGCTCTTCTGAAAGCAGGCCGATCGCTGCACTACAGCGAGACTGACCCAAAAAATATAATATGGTTTGTCCCATTTCCACTGTTCTCATGTTGTCAGCACCTCTTCATATAGGTTTTGTCTCCAGTTGTCACTTTTGATTGGTGAAATAATCTAATATCTGAAATTAACTGTTTTGTTGGAAAATTTTAATTGTATTTCTGTGTTGGCATCAATTTGTGGTGGAAGCTGTCTCGCCATGTTGTGTAGCTGCTTGTTTTTTGTTTCAGCACTGATTGAGTGCATGTGCATTAGATTACCTTAAATTAGGTGACCAGTCACGGCGAGTCCTTGGGAAAAAGCTCACTATAATGAACACTGTGAGCTAGACTTGGGCAGGTAGGATCTGTAGCCTAAAGCCCGGGAAGTATATTTTCTTCATTTTTCTTGGATTTGATAACCGTATTTCTCTTGAAATGGATGGATTTGAAACGCATTATAATGTAGACCGTCTGTGTCCAGCTTGGATGGGTTTTGTGTCTGGCCAATGTAATGCACTTTATTTTTAAACTTTATTACTTTTTTTTTTGGTTTTTGAAACAAATCTTTCATTCATCAATTCATGTGATGTACTAAAGGCGCTGCCTCATATGGGGACGGTTATTGGACAGACGCTTGATGAAGAACAGTGACCATTGTTCAGCGGCCTCACAAGTAGTAGTTGTACAGGGGAGCAGACAGACAAGGACCAGCCTGGGATTATTTTGTCAAAACTATGGCAACTTATCAGTCACTTGGTCATCTGGTCATCTGCATCGATTAGTGTGAGGTGGTGTCAACAGAAGCGGCACACAAAGAGCTTTTGCATCTCTCAGTATGAACTAGGACATTGTTATGGTGTAAAGATGAATCAGGAGTTGAACTATATGTTTGTGAAAGTAAGTGGGTTTTCTTTTTCTTCTTTAGTCTTTGATGTATTTGAAGGTGGTGCGATGTTGATTTTACTGAGAGCCTCATGTTGGCACCAGTAGTTCTACCTTTTGTTGACCAACCTTACTTTTGACACAACTGAAAAAAAACAGGTTTAATTTCAGACTAGGTTTTCAGTCACATTATTTACTCTTTTTCTGCTGTTTCTTTTCACAAAAATGTGTTTACCTGATGGAAAATTTGGCAGTATTGGCCCCTAAGGTGATCTTTTTCCCAACAGAATAAGGTACAGGCTACAACATCGCAGACCATCAACTGTTGAGGAATTGTGTAACAGGAAGAAACTGGGTGGGGCAAACTCTACACAGAAATGCGATGACTGTCTTTACGATGCTACAATTTAATTTATGGTACGATTTAGTGAGAACAATCGTTGTCGATATGACCAGTGCAAACAGAGGTGTTCTCATTGGCAGTTATGATACATCTTGCCAGCTCATTGCTAACTGATTCAATTAAGGGCAGTTAAGTGCCACTGGTCTGGAAGGCAGCCTGATCCAGTGTGTCATTTCTTTGGCATCTGAAGGCACCTCAGCGGGGTGCATTTTGTCCCCCCCCCTGTCACTGTCTCTGTCTAAAGGTAGTAGTTAGCTAGCTAGCAGAAGTGCTGCCATCATACACTCGTGTCTGGTGGATGAGAGGCGAGCGAGCATGCAGGGCGGAGGCCCCCTAACTCCGACTCCGGGACGGAGGGTCAAACAGGGAGGCAGCAGATTCTCACATGAGCGGCCATCATGTGATGTGCTGTTTAGAGTTAGCGTTAGATTAGTTCTGCTCCCAGACGCTGAGCTCATACCGAGGCCCCGGCTGCCTGCCATGCTGCCATCAGACAAGAGCATCAACAGCAATATTGTTGGCAACAGTGCGTCAGATGTTATTGACAATTACAGCTAGGTTTTAGCTTCTTCTAGTGGTGAATAATTTTAATGCTTACCCAGAGGAGAATAGGAGAATGTCTCTTAGAATTGTCTTGACTTTTATGTAAAGTTGAAACTGTTAAGAATTCACTAAGTCTTTGCATTTGTCTGTCTCATACTTTTTAAATGAAACTACTAAGAAACAGTATCAGGAGAAGCCTAAGATAAGTCTAATCTTAGTACTTAACTTATGATGTTAAAATGGTCCAAAAATCAATAAAATCTTTTAGGGAAAAAAAGAACAGTAGGAACAAGAACGAGACAAAGATAAGACTCTTGTTAGAAGTAAAGTTGTCTTCAGAAATTGATGAAAAGAAATGAACGTTGAAAATATTAGCACTGAAAAACAAGTTATCCACTCTACTCTTGTCTCGTATGTGTGTGGCTGCAAACAGTAATATTACTTAAGCCACATTAAAGCCTTCGCATGTTTTTATCTCCATCACCCAGAAACATGGGGTTTTGGCGCCGAAGAAAAAGAAAACAAGTGCCGACTTTTGAAGTGAAAGCAGAAAGACTTAGAGGGTTAATTCGATAATCTCCTGTTGGCTGTGAACCGATTTGCCAAATGCTGCCACAGTCCTCTCCCACCCCCCGACCTCCCCATGTGGCTGTGCTGAAACACCCCACTAGCTTGTCCACCTCCATGCAAGAATGATAATTTGACACTCTCAGTCTTCATCCCAAACGTCAGCACTGCACCTGGTGGGCCAAGGAAATGCAACAGGAAGATGAAAATATAATGGTCAGACTTTATTTGGATGGTCCTGAGGATGGCTCAAAAGGCCGTCTACAGATGCTGAGATTAATGGTTGGTTGTTTGGTTATTAATAAACCATTCTGTTAGGATTAGGGGTTGGGTTTGACCAAGGTGACGTCAGTAGGATAAACAGTAAACAAACATAAAACTACATTTTAACAAACCATCCACAATGCCTCAGTATGTGGACTAGATGATAAATTGATGCATTCCATATCTTAAAGGTTGACAAGAGCTTTGTAGGAACAACAATAAGGATGAGTAACAGCTATAAAAATATCTATTGCCAGACCATTTCCTACCCCTCTTGTACAGTGATTGGACTAACTGGAGATGACCATATGTTTTTGGAGGCCAAAGGTTTTTGTAGTATAGTAGAGGTGTAGTTTACTGGTGCAGGGATTAACCCTGAATAAGCCTGGCTAAGTCTTCCTGTTGATCCTGAGACTTGACCAGTCCTGTCCATGGATAGCTTGGGTCACTTCATCAGCTGTCCTGGAGATATCTCTTTCCTGTAATGGTGTGATCCACAAGGAAGCATTGTTTTGTTTTAGGATGTGTTATTCCACCAGGAACGAATTGTATGCATGCATATACTGCATATGTATTGGGGCTGCATGATATTAGGAGAATATGCTATAACATGGCCGAATGTTGTAGAGACAATATGACTTATTATAAAAACAACTAAAACTTTCATTTTCAATGTCCTCCATGGTATAGCGCTAGTTGGTAAGCAGCCTATGGTATTGCGTAAAGACATCAAGTGCAGAAGGTGTCCATCTGATCTGCTAAATATTTTAATAGGTGGAGCACGAAAGTACTGTATAACTTACAGAGATTTAGTGGTTATTGCAGGCAGGATTTGTATGCTGCAATATTGTATTTTGCAGCATTGCTATATTTGTGATATATTGTGCAGGTCTGTGGGCACCTCATTCAGAGACAATGAAAGAAGGCGAAGTAGTACACTGATAAAGAAATATGGATCCACACCTGCTGTTGCAGACTAGCACAGTGGGACATGTTGTGTGGAGCAGTAGGTGAGATGAGACTAGGGTCTTGTCTTAATCATTAGCCTGTGTAGGTCCTGAGGTCAGAAGGTCATTGTAGAATGCTCCATCAGTTATTCCTCTTCATAGCAATGAGCTGCTGTATGGATGAATGAGTGTGTCTAGAAAGAACCACTCCAGTTGTATACTGTATTAGTACAGTAGCTTAAAGACACATTGACTTTTCACCAACTTCTCCTATTAGCTGTTGAATGAATGTAATACCAGTCGGGTAGTTGTCTTTCCTAAGTGCTTTCCTGGGTTAAGACCAGAAGCTTTGGTGACATATTTTGCTGTTTTGTTATCCTAAGAACAGCATGACAAGCACACTGGAAATATCTTGTTTGTAAGATGCTTTAACCTCTTTGTCAGCACCACACGCATGAGTGCGTCTGAGTGGACCATTTGTGTATGTGCTTTCTTGTGAGTTATACTGACACAGGCACGTGTATGACGCTTACGAGGCATCATCGCACCAGTGTTTGTGTATTTGTATATGTGTAAGTGCCATATATGTGTGACACAGAAAGAGCATTTGTGTGTGTGTGTGTGCGTGCATGATAGAAAAAGGGGTTGGGACACAGAGACAGCATTTTGTGTGTGTGTGTGTGTAAGAGAGACGGACAGAAAGAGAGAGCATTTTCTGTGTGTGTGTGTGTGTAAGCAAGAGAGAGATGGATAGATGAGAGAGTCAGAGAGTGAAGTAGTTAGGTTCAGGAAGTGTTCGCAGCAGTGATGGCTGGGACCTCTGTGGGTGTGATGCTGCTTATGTGGAGCTGCTATTTTTACCAGCAGTCTCCTCACTCCTCCTGCTCTGTTGCTAGGAGCCAGGCTTCTGGGATGGGACCCGTCTGGGGAGGAAGGTGTTAAACATCCACCTCGACTCGCAGCTCTCTATCCAGTGAAAAGGAACATGGGGAGATAGATGGCTTCGCCTTTCTGATGAGCTAATTGGTGTCATATTGAGCTCACTTTCACTTATTTTGCACTGTTGCCATGGAAGCATTCCATTATCTCTTTTTTTCAGCATAATTTGTTGCGCCAATACGTTATCCTCTCCCCAGATGCACAAAACAAGGACTTTATTTTTTCGTGCTGAGTGCCAAGAGCAGGTGGTAATTTAATAAGTTCCAGCAGGAACATGGGAATAGCTGACTTTCTGAGAAACAAAGTGTAAACAACATTTAGAAGAGGGAACGGGGGAGTTTTAGCTCTCAATCACAGAGCGAATTATTCAAGATTGCAATTGGTCTCAGCGACTGAATTCAGCCACGGACATTAAAGATGTCCTCCACAGATAATCTACCAGCTGTGACCAAGCACTTTTTTTGGGACAGTTGGCTTCTGTTTTACCCTTTACATAGCTCATAGGAAGTGTGTGGTAAAAAGATGATTACTACCCAGTGCACTGGTGGTGATACACTGGCCTTCAACACCCTATGGCCTTCTGATGCCCCTCCCCCTCCTGGAACAAGCTTATAGTCATCTGCCACAGGCTGGTCTGTTAGCTAGGCTGTCTCCATGGTGACAGTGCAGTTTTAATAAAGGGGGGAGGGCAGCTAAGGCCTCTTGTAAATCTGCGGCATTTATACAGCTT
This sequence comes from Setipinna tenuifilis, assembly GCA_030347295.1. NCBI lineage: Eukaryota > Metazoa > Chordata > Actinopteri > Clupeiformes > Engraulidae > Setipinna > Setipinna tenuifilis. The sequence continues at coordinate 13,906,706 of CM059280.1, read as the reverse complement.
GTGTTGGACCACTGTCTCTAAGGGCTAACTGCCCCTTCTTACAGTTGTGCTTCCCTAAGCTCCATTCACATTTATTGAAACACTACTGTGAGAAGAAGCAATGATTTTTTTTCTTTCCTGGAGATGGAAGCTCAGTGTCTCCATATGTTAGAGGGAGGTGAGTCATAGGAGTCTGATGGCAGGGAGGGAAAATTGGGCCAGCTCCCAGATTTGCCCTCAGTCAGTACACAGCCTCCAGCCTGCTCTAACACAGCACACTAACAAACACCAAAGGCTTAAGGAAAGAGCCAAAATCAACAGTTTCGTTGTGGTACATCTTTGAATTGCAGCATCAAATCCAGAGGTTTTACTCCCTTATTGACCATGGACTTTATTGAAATGGCACACAACAGCAGAAGTACTTCAGCTGGTGAAAACGCTGTGAATCTGATCACATTGCTGATTCAACCTTTTTTATGTTAGCTTAGCCTAGCAGCTGTTAGCATGCCAGCCGCCCGTAAAGACAGCTGACCAGTGCAATGAAGGCTAGTGAAACACATGGAGATCCAGCTGTTCAGTTCAACCAATCAGATTTGTGAAGTCTTGTGTGACTTCAGCAGGATTAGTGAAAGTGCTAAAATGGCAGCTCATCTGTCTTAGGACTGACCAGCTAGTTTGGTTCAGTGTTTATGGTGATACTTTTTTATTTATGGCAACTACAATATTCACTATATCTCATGTGGGTAATTATGTATTGCTGATAGCTTTTGATAGCCTGATAACTTTTCAGAGGCAGTATATGTTCCTGGTTGGGAACTGTAGTGTGATTTCCTGCATAAGCCTATTAAGTGCCTTTTGTCTTTACTTGTGCAAATTAACCCAGCATCAGTTCAGCATTTTGAAGGAACTGCATTTAAACAAGCAGGACCTACAAGTTTCATCAAACTCTGCTTCTGAAGAAGTAACGGATGCAGAGGGAATTGGGTTGGGTCATCGAGTTCAACCATTTTTGCCTCCAGGAATAATTCTCCCAGAGTTGTCATCAATCCTGAAATCCAAGGCCTAATATTCTCTAGGTACACAAATATATGCCCTAACAGTGGTTCGGTTGTCCTGCCCTTGCCGGTTTGTCCTCAGTCAGATGTCTTCCTGCTAAGTCCCCAGTAATATCCTGGAGACAGAGATCTGTGCACTGTGTGTCTTGTGAGGTTTTAGTGAGCTGGACCATTAAGAAGAGGGTTCACATTAGTGGACATTGTATCCGTCAGAAAGAGTCAGTCTCTTGGGCTGTGTGTGTGTGTGAGAGAGAGAGATTTCTGGATTTCTCTGCCATGTGACTAGACAGTTGGAATCTGTGTTTTCACATGCTTCCATATCAGCTGACTCCCTCTGCTCAGACAACTCTCAGACCAACGCTATTTTTTTAAACCCCTGAACAACAAAGACTGTGGTGACAGTGTATTTTACTGGATTAAGTAAGTAAAAATGTCAGCCATTTACTTTCTCTGTTTGCCATCTGCCTCTAATAAGGCTCAGAGAAGCTCTTCACCAGTCAGGTTGTCCACACCCTTGCGTCCAGGTTTTTTTTAACACATCATCATCACACTCAAGCCTGGATGCAAGCAGGATGGCAGAATCAACAGCAGGTCCTGGGCCACTTCTGAGTCAGACTAGACCCAGGAAAGCCTGGAGCACTAGACTCATCATAGATTTTGATGATGAACAACTAAAAAGGGGCTAGGGCCTTTTAAGCGAATTGACCGAGTGAACACAATGAGGCATAGACAGAAAGATGAACGCATAAACAAACACCTTTAGAGAGGATAATAATTTTCAATCCCTTCAGATCAGTTTTTGGAGGTGTGTGTGTGCCTGCGTGTGTTCATGCATGCACGCGGTTGTATGTTTTGGAAGGAGGGAAGCTCTGCCACCAGGTGTGTTATGTCTTGTGTGTGTGTTGTACTGGCAAATGTGTTGGCAAAAGCAGTTTACTTTTGATGGAATAAAAGGAAAAGTCTGTTATGAAAGCATGTAGCCTTGCAGTCACCTTGAAATTAAAATGTTTGAGTAGATTTTTTTTTATCACTAGGTATTTTTGAAAACCTTGACGTTGATTACTGCTCAGAATCATGCAACTCTATGAGCAAACTCAAAAGTAAACTTTAACATGTTAAAGATTAGCATTATCCTTAACAAGTCAACCTGGGGAGGAAATGTCTTTGTATCTTTCATACATTATATGTACTTGGAAAATAAACCATGGATGTGAAATGTTGCCATCAAAGGCCAAAGGCCCTCGAATAGTGTTTTTTGTTCTAGTGTGAGCCCGGGCCCAGTGCTAATTTGTCCCTCTCCCCCACCAGTATGCTCGGGTGTGGATCCCTGATGCAGAGGAGGTGTGGAAGTCGGCAGAGCTGGTGAAGGACTACAAGCCGGGGGATGGGGTCTTACGTCTGCAGCTGGAGGAGGGTCAGGTGAGAAAAGATGAGAGAAGAGGAAGAATCCTATCACTTACCTCTGCCTGGTGTTGCCAGTTAATTATGTGTTCATTATGTTTTTATATATTCATTGTAAATGGTAAAAATAGACTGCATTTACATACCACTTTCTCACACTCAGAGTGACACAAAGCGCTTTACAATTCAGTGCCTCACGTTCACCTATTCTCCCTCTCTCGCTCTCACTCTCTCACTCACACATCACGGTCACAGGGACATTGTGCACATGCTTACAAATCTACATCTAAAATCTGGATCTCCATTGAAGTTACATAGCAAGAATATAGGTAAACCTTGAACTCGTCATTATGGGCACACACATGCAGTATTGTAAGAGAAAGCAACTGTACGTTAGAACTATGGGAATACTTTTTTTCTCAGCCCAGTTTCCACATATAGTCAATTACAGCTAATGGTTTTAGACATGAGCAAATGCCCACCAATCCATATTATGATTCTTGGTTAGTCTTGATGGCACTCTGCCTTAATGAAACTGTGTCTGTAAATGGAATTGCTCGCCCACATGCTTACAGCAAAGGCGGCGTACTCTTCTGAGTACTAGTGGCTCCATGAATAGAGCTTTTCAGTGAGGGCTGCAGCCCAGTCAGGCTCTCTTGGCAGACCTGGAGGCTTTCACGTTTCACGCAGGTACCTGGAGCCTTTTCCTGTACTGCGCTGACGTTGTGTCTCAGTATGACAGCAGCTCAGAGCGGCCCAGGTTTAGTTCGCCCAGCCTGGCGTTCAACACCAGTGCAGCCAGGCACAGCATGGGAAGCATATGCCCCTAATATTACATTCATGCAAGCATTTCCTTTCAGTTGCCACCTTTTGAATAGGAATTCTTTGTTTTATTTTTTTCCAAGATGTCTGCTCTTGTTCTTTTACCAGTTAAAATTTCTGTCACTGACACTATGACACTATAAGCACAGTCTATTCAGGTTAAGATCTATATTCTGGTTTCAGCGACATTCAGAGTAAACCTATTCAGATTGAGGTCTATATCCTGGTTTAAGCAGCAGTATCTTGACACAATAGCTAGCGAAACTACTTAGATGTACCACTGTTTAATATAAGGAATTAACTTTATGGAGATATTTTCTGTATTCATAAATGTTAAAATTCTGAGAAAGAGTAAGAGAGTGGGCAAGAATAAAAAAAAACATGTGTAAGTCCTCTGTCTGACATAAAAGGAAGTCATAACTCTTAATCCCCTTTGTACACCCTTTAGGAGATTGATCACAAGTTGGACCCCAAGACAAAAAATCTTCCACACCTGCGAAACCCTGATATCTTGGTGGGGGAAAATGACCTCACGGCGCTCAGTTACCTGCACGAGCCAGCGGTGCTGCACAATCTTAAAGTGCGCTTCATCGACTCAAAGCTCATCTACACATACTGTGGTAAGGGCTACCAGACCCACATGCTACCTAATGCTACTACCAGCCCTTTGCCAGGTCCTGTATGGATTCTATAGGAGAATAAGTCTGCTCATCTGAATATGTCCCAAATGTTTTTAATTAATTTTTTAATGTAAGCTTCTATATCACTGTGTACGTTATCATGTTTGGGCCATTTGCCCTTTATCACATTGGGGTTTTGTTAAAGCTTTTTGACAATATATTTAGGTGTGTGGATTTTCTCTCCTGTATCATGTACTCACTAGCCTAAGTTTAAGTTCCTGGATGTGATACTTTCCTCTATGCATACCTCCCCAACTGGCAATTTGCCTTATGCTTCTGGTAAACCCTGGGCCCATTGAAAGCCCCAATGAGGAACGTTTTGTGCAGTGTATGAAGATGCCACGCCATAGTGTGAGTAAACTATCCACTGTTCTTATCTCTCATTGTCAGGTATTGTTTTGGTGGCTATCAACCCTTACGAAACTCTGCCCATCTATGGAACCGATATCATCAATGCATACAGTGGTCAAAACATGGGCGACATGGACCCACACATATTTGCTGTGGCAGAGGAAGCATACAAGCAGATGGCGAGGTGAGTTGTCTACTCTTGTTGCCTTTGTTGCTAAGCTATCTGCTATTCATGCTCCTCTCTACATAGTATCTCTGGCAACAGTCGACCCAAGAAAGGTTTGTGGGTCATCACAATATCAGCTCTGCAGCAAACCAAAAATAGCATCATCTCTCTTTCTCTCTCATGCTCACTCACTCCCTTCGTTACGCACACAGTCACTCATGAGCTCATGTAGCAGTGCACAGCTGTTGATCTTTGAGAAGTCAATCGTGTGATTTCTGTGTCTCTTCTCGGCACACTTCTTTTCCCAGGTGCTCGTGCGAGTACTGGTTCCATCCGAAGGGCTTTGCCTCCTAAGCCACATGGCTCTGTTTCAGTAGAACTCAACAGTACTCCGTTAGAAAACAGAAGCATTCCTTTAGAACACACCGCCATTCCATTAGAACACAACAGCCTTCCACTAATTACATTATATTACATTACATAACACTTAGCAGACACTTTTACCTAAAGTGACTTACAAAAGAGGACACAAATCAAGCTACAAATATGCGGAGGAGAAGCAAGAGCATAACAAAGTACAGCACAGTGCTTGTAAGTGAAGGTTAGCAGTAATGCTTCTGCAGCCTCTAATTCTCATCTGATTACCCAGAAGTCAAGGTAGCCAGATTAAAAAAACTACTACCATCATAGCTCTATATTTTACGTGCACCTCTTTGTAGAGTCGTATGTGCATCCTTTTTTTGCCTTCTTCTTATATTACTTTCTCTTCTTCAGGGATGAGCGGAACCAGTCAATAATTGTGAGTGGAGAGTCTGGTGCGGGCAAAACTGTCTCGGCCAAATATGCCATGCGCTACTTCGCCACGGTCAGTGGTTCAGCCAGCGAGGCCAACGTGGAAGAGAAGGTGCTGGCCTCCAACCCCATTATGGAGGTGAGCTACTACATAGTTACCATTGCCCTGGTGCTGCCTTCTCTCTCTCTCTCTCTCTCTCTCTCTCTCTCTCTCTCTTTCTCTATCTATCTCTATCTGTACCTCTCTCGCTTCCGGCCTCTTTCATCTAACTCATTCCTGCCTGGCCAAAGCATTGATTTCTGTAGTGTTCTCTGTTTAAAAAGTGGGGGGTTTCAAAGACCTGTTGTCAAGGCCTGCCACAAAATCCGATAGTCTTAACAATGTGTGTTTTCAAAGAAAGATCCGTGTTGAGATGCATGTATTGCCTAGTCAGACAGGCACACAGGGAAGGAAGGAAAGCTCTTAGTTGGCCTGAAGGTTGGTACGTATTTAGACAACAGCATTGAAAGCAGCCCCTTCCTCTACTCTTCTACCCAGCATTCAGCATTCATGGGCTTTCTGCCTCAGGCTCCTCTTAATAGCACTGACAGTCAGGCTACCTCCCACTCGCAACATGTGTTTATGTGTGTGTGTGTGTGTGTGTGTGTGTGCATTTGTGTGTGCGTGTGTGTGTCTGTGTGTGTCTGTATGTGTTTGTGTGTTTGTGTTTGTGTTCGTATTTGTTCACAGGTTAAAGTGTGCTCTGTGCGTGTATGTGTGTGCACACACATGGTGAAAGTGTGCTGCGTGTGTGCATGCATGCATGTGTGTGCGTGTGATCAGTCTTGGTCTGCTGGTGCTCAGCTGCGGTGACTTTATTTTCTTAAAATTAGCAACTTATTTGGTTTATTTTCAAACTGGCCTCCTCTTGTTCTGTCGCCTATTACATCATCTGTCACTGCCACAGTAACCGTGGAAACTACAGTGATGGATTGAGACACTTAGCAACCCCTCCTGTCCTCACAAGCTCTCATGTGGGGGCTCAGCTACAGCTGAGGAGCGACTGCTGTGTGTGAGCAGCCATTTTGGATTTATTGATGCCCCCTCTCGCTCGCTCTCCAGCTTTCTCTGAGGTGTGCCTGCTCTCAGCAGTCTGAGGTAACACAGAGCCGGGATGGGGAGGGGAGAACGCTATGCTCGGTACAGGGTGTGGGAAGAGGGAGAGCTGACTCCACCATTTTCCAGACTGCAGCGTCAGACTGCAGTTTGCCTATAGGTTGTGTTTTGTGTGGATGGAGGCTGAAACGCAGTCCACAAGCCTTCTTCCTCCTGAAGCTGAGAGACGCAGGATTGGGATTGGTTTACTGGTGGAAGTGTCACTGTGTTAGCTGGTGTCCCATGGTTACCGCAGCTGTCACCTTATTGTGGCTCCTTCGTTTCAGAAGCTGCACATCAGAGATCTTTCACCAACGTTTTCTGAAGGCATTGTGCTGTATGCTTGTGGGTGTGTATGAAGGAGAGGCAGAGAGAAAGACAGGAGGGAGTGTAAGGCAGACCTGAAAAATGAAGCTTGACTTGAAAATGACCAGCAGCACACTGCCTGCTTTCACACAAAAAAAAAATCATGTGACGTAGCTACCAGGAACTGCATTCCTCTTTATTAGACAGTGTTGTAACACGGTCCCAGTTCACGCCAGCTCAGCACGCCGCAACAATAGCTCTGACATCTGAGTTATTTTTAGCATCTTATTTCCCCCGCTGTCTGTTATGACAAGAGGAGAAGCCTTTCAAACCCCCCCACCCCCCCTGCCACCATTCCCCCCCTCACCCATCACCCTTGAAGAGGCTGCCGATCCACAGTTCCACAGGGGATGCCAGCTCTGTCCTCTCTATCCCAGCATGCTTAGCTTTTGCGAGAAAGACTAGCACACTGCTGAGAGAGACTGTTCTCTAAATCAGGCCCAGTGTTCTCCCCATCCCCAGTAGCGTGACATGGGTTATGTCCAAAATGTCCACTACATAGGGTGTGAGTTACATTGTTTTGCCTCCTACATAGTGCAGTATATAGTGAACGAGTGAACATTTCTGATTCAGCCGTGGAGTCAGACATGCATTTTCATTGACCGGGGGAGATGATGACTCTGCGTGTGTGGAAAGAGGTGTTTTGTAGTAATGTTGTCTAATCCTAAAGGATAAAGCTCCTGGTCCGGCTGTGACACAGTGTTACGTTTATTCTCTCTGTGCACTGAAGGGGTTAGATCAGGGCGGGGGCGGGGGGGGTGTACTGAGGTTAGTCCCTGGAAGCCTCTTGCCCCCCCCCCCTGTACGAGAGAGACTATAATGAAGTACAGTTGTTTACTGCGGAACCTCATATTTATCTGTTCTGCTGCCCGCTCATCGCGTTTTTTTCTTTCATTCAGTGATTCTGCCTGCTTGTCATGTTGTTCTTGTATTCAGTCATTCTGTTTTCTGTTAATCAGTGTGACATACTTTATGTGTGTCTCATTTATATCTGTGTCAATGTTCTTGTGTTACAGTCAATTGGAAACGCCAAAACAACAAGAAATGACAACAGCAGTCGTTTCGGCAAGTACATTGAGATCGGCTTCGACAAGCGCTACCATATCATTGGAGCCAACATGAGACTTACCTGCTGGAAAAGTCTCGAGTTGTGTTTCAGGTAAGTGCTCCCCTTGTGAAATAAACACATTGTAAGGCCTCTGTATAGAGATATCCTGTGTTGTCATCTAAATTCCTGGGTGTATAGCAGATGCATAGTATAACTCTGTGTCCAGACTTCATCTGTTATAACACATATGACGTAAGTCCTTTAGTCAGAGTGGATGCTGGGTTCTGAGCTGCCGTTGTGGGCATTTATTCAAACAATGCCACGTATCTGGTAATAACGGCAGAAGTTACTAATGGAAGACTGTGGGGGGAAGAAAAAGGCTGCCTTTGTCCCCCCCTGAGATTGGAAACGGCGCATGACGCTGAAATGTTAGGCTGCCTGGCAGTGTGTTTGTGTGTGGAGGCAGTTGTGAGCGTTGGCTGTGCTGTGTTGTGTATTTGAGTGGAGAGATCAGATGCTGGCTGGTGCTGGTGGGGAGTGGATGATGCCCACATGAACTCTCCTACTGCTTGGCACCCTAACTCCTCCACCACCACATCAAGACTTACTCCACCCACCATGCCACGCTTCCACATCGCTTTCAGCCACGTCAGACAACTCAGGACTACTACATGCATCAGCTGAGACAGGAACAGCACTATCCACAAAATAAAAAAGTAAAAAATTGCAGGGTTTTTTTCCATCATGTTAGGCTAAAAGAAACATTGACATGTCTCCCTCACCCCCCTTCTCTCTTTAAACACACTCCTCTTTTCTACGTTTTTTTTTCACCCAGTCCAAAGGGGTAGTAGACGCCCCTCTGACTGGGGGGGTCTGTGTCCCTAACTGAGGCCGTGTTGTTTGGCAGGGGTGTTGCTACCACCACCACCCCCCACCTTTCTTGAGAAATGTTTTCTTGGTAGTCTATTCATGTTTCCCCTTGCTCCTTGTATGTTGTATGTATGTATGTCAATGTGGGACCTGCCTGTTGCAGATCCTGGGGAGATAGGGAGGAGCTCACTCACCACAGACATGACTGGTGCTGGAGGCTGATAAGGAAACATTACTGACTGGCACTGATGAGGAACTAGAGTCTTCTCAATGGCTGGTATGCCAGACCACACCCGTAGTCCCTTAAAAGTCCCTTAAAAGTGACAGTGGCATTGACTGACAGTCGTTTTTTAGTAGCTGTGCACTTCCTGATAGGTGACACAGGAGTGTTTCTTGTGTCTTCTCATAAATGCATGTCTCCTTCCTGCATCCTCTGGCATCAACAGCAGAATGGCTCTCCATAAGGTGACAGGATATAGATAATGGTTTCATTCATAAATCACCAATAACAATTAAAATAGGCACTTTCAGCAAAACCCAACGCATAAGGGGGGACTCGTTTACTGGGGGCTGACAGGGTAGACGTAAGCTGATGAATTGATGCGCACTAATCAGGAGAGAACCTGTCAGCATACACGCAGGCAGCACCTGCCACAACTCGTACAAGCGCTATGTACATAATAAATAGTGGATAAAAATAGAGATTTAAACTGTTTGTTGTATAATAGTTTTGGTGTGTGTACAGTGAGCTCATGGGTATGATGGAGTGGACTTTGACCCTGTAGCCCTAGCTGTTGCGTGCAGTGCAGTGCAGTGCAGTGCAGTGCTACGCTGTGCTGTGTAGCGCCTTCAACATTCTTCACATTCCGATTCGCATGAGCACCTGAAGGCCTGAGCTGGCGAGCGAGCTGAGGAGATGGCAGCCTGCCAGCTGGGTACAGTCTGTAAACTAGGTGCAGGGCTTTAAGACTAAAGTGCCAGACAGACAGGTGTCATACCTGCCAAGCGTGTAGGCTTAGTTGAACTTGATCCACACTGAATCTTTATTGTGTAAATAGATTTCTTTTAATGACATCAAAAGATTTTTAGATTGACTCCTCATCTGTTTAATTTCCTTGCACTTAGCTCAGCATTATTAACAGCTTGTGTCTCAGGTGTGTGTATTCGGCGCACACGTGTGTTTGTAGTTTGTATCTGTGTATGTGTGTCTGTCTGTTATGTGTTTGTGTGTGGATGGTGCTGGTCTGTAGAGTGGTTTTTGAGACCTGAAGGGTTTCACATTGGTGTTAGCACATGCAGGAGCTAAGGCTGGGTGTCACAGATTAGCTCAGGGTGTGTCTGGCGTAGGCTGCATGGCTGCATGCAACACTAGACACAACGCCTTTCCCTTCTTCAGCCTGGGCCTGGTGCCATAGAGGCAGCAGTCAGGTGAACAACCAGAAGGCCGGAAGATTTAGCATCTCAGCTAGTGGGTGAAATGAGATGTGACAAGGCCTCTCTCTCTTTCTTTATCTCTTTCTTTATCTCTCTTATTCCCTTTCTCTTTCTCTATCGTTCTGTCTTTCTCTCTTTGTCTCTCTCTCTCTCCCTCGCTCTGTCTACCTCGCTCTCTCTCCCTCGCTCTGTCTCCCTCGCTCTGTCTCCCTCGCTCTGTCTCCCTCGCTCTGTCTCCCTCGCTCTGTCTCCCTCGCTCTGTCTCCCTCGCTCTGTCTCCCTCGCTCTCTCTCCCTCGCTCTCTCTCCCTCGCTCTCTCTCCCTCGCTCTCTCTCCCTCGCTCTCTCTCCCTCTCTCTGTCTCTCTCTCTGTCTCTCTCTCTCTCTCTAGCTCTCTCTCTCTCTCTCTAACTCTCTCTCTCTCTCCGTCTCTCTCTCGCTCTCTCTCTCTCTCTCTTGCTCTCTTGCTAGTCAAGGGCACTGAAAGACCTCCTTGTGCCACAGGCTCGGACTTGTAACGGTGAAGGCCTCTAAAGTGCATTAAGTTTATATCTGTGCCCTCAGATAGTCTTACACCAGAGTACAAGATATCAGCTAATGAATCTCTTAGGTCAGCAATGTAAGGGAATGTGCAGCTCCAAGACCTCTGAGATATGACACGCAATATTTAACAGAATGCTGTAGTTAGTTAAGTTTAGGAATTGGAAATACTCTCGGTGAAGGGTTGCAAGTTGTGCAAAGCATATCTCTTAGTCAGTGTTAGGAATGACTCAATGTACTCGCTCACTCACAAACACCCTGCCCCTCGTCTCCAGTGGTGGGTTGTCGGCCTCTCCCGAGCCAGCTCACACACAGTGGTGTACATTGTGTTTGATGGAGCTTTTAATATGCTTGCTTTCTAGGCGGACGAGGAACGCAACTACCATATCTTCTATCAGCTGTGTGCCTCCTCCCATTTACCTGAATTGAAAACACTCAAACTAGGTAAGTCACCTAAAACCCCTTTAAGAACACCTCAGAAGCAAAACTGCAGGCTTCTTCTTTGGAAAAACATGCCATGTAGTTTGAATGTGTTAAAAAGGAAAAATGAGATGCATGGTTTTACATGTTGATAGTTCCACATTTTTATAGTGTGGAAAGGCATTTTCTGGGTCTGTACAGTTTGGTTATCAGCATCCAGGGCAATCATCATTACAACCCAGCTGAGTGGTTTGATCAGGAGATGAGAATTACCTTGCTCAATATTATGCATCTGCACTGCACATTACGTGAGAGAGGAGCTTGAGTCATACACTGGCAAAACTCTACAGGAAGTTAGTAAGAATCACTCATACATTTTCAAAAAGACCACACAACCCACTCTGTCAGGACAGAGTGCTGTTTTAAACATTCACTCTACCACACACACACCTTCTCTCTCTCTCTTTCTCTTTTTTGCTTACACACACACACACACACACACACACACACATACCCACACTGTTGGCACTGTCTACCCCTCAGCTGCCTTCCTGAACATCTGTTGCGTCTCTAATGGGGGGTGGGCGGGGGTGGGGGGTGGTCGTGTTTGGAGGAGAGTCACGCCACCAGGTCCTGGTTGCCTGGCAACAGTGCATCTTGTCTTTAATCTGTGAAGGCTGCTTTGTTTGTTGAGTTTGGTTGTGGATTCAGTCGACACTGATGCCTGAATCACCCAGTTTCTGTCTGCCCTGTGACAGCCAGGAGAATTCCCTGAACAGAAGATGCGCCTCCTGTTTGCTTGGCTGTAAAGCCATTTACATTACAGACTACGGCCCATAGGTTCCTGACGCCTGGGTGCCTTCATGGTCATTATTAGGCCATAACGTGTGACCTTTTCTAACGCTGTGAATGAGAGTGGACCAATGATCATACGCGTAGGAGTGAACTAACTCACTATTATTATTTGGGCTATACATCACTCTGTAAATTGTCATGCGTGAAATGAATACCAGTGTAAACTCGCTGAGATGATGGCTCTCCTCAGTGCCGTGTCTGATTGATGGTGATATTGCCTCTAGGCAGCGCAAATGACTTCCACTACACCAAGCAGGGCCGGAACCCTGTCATCGACGGAGTGGATGACGCTAAGGAGATGCTTAACACCAGACAAGCTTTTACGTTATTAGGTGAGGTGGTCCATCCAAAAGCTTTTTCATAGGTTTATGCTTTTTTTAAGTTTTGGTTGTTGTTTTTTAAATTAGCATTTTTATTTATTGCCATTACTGTTTATATATTACCATTATTATTATTAATTTATTACGTTTTTTTTTTTTTGTAATACTGTTTAGTGTTACCACAATTTGTGATCGGATTTGTGTTCGGAAACATCATATAAATCTCTGCTCTGTCGTTGTTACCAGGCATCAATGAATCCTATCAAATGGGACTCTTCCAAATTCTTGGTGCAATCCTCCACCTTGGGAACGTGGAAATAAAGGACCGTGATGCAGACAGCTGTATCATCCCAGTAAGTTTGGTGTGGGTGTTGTAGTAGTTGGTGATCTGGGGGGGCACTCGAGGCAGGTGGTTAAGTGACTTAACCCAGATAAGTTAACACAGAGGGACTGGTAAACCTCCTCAAGAGTAGTCGTCTAGCGTCATTCTCCTAGTAAGACACAGCCACAGAGCTGTCTTGTAAGATAGGGATAACACACCCCAGGTAAATGACTAAACCTTCTTACTGGAATACCCTCTAGGCTTATGTGACGTGGGTACAGAAAGGAGTAATTTGGCAATTTTCATACCAGCGTTTATTGTGTTATACTGATCAGCTCAGCAGATATAGCTTTGTGATTTACAGAGATGTCCCACTCCATTGCTGGGCCACTGAACACATTTCTGTCAAATTCATTACTAAAACAATTCCTTTTCCAAAAACACAACAGTCATAATCCGTGCAGCCAGATCGCTGCTTATGCTTGATCCTGCTAATAGGTCTAAAGTACACTTCTGAAATATCTGTAAAAAAAAGAGTTTTAGTCAACTAATCAAAATAATGATGACAGGGGGCATAACATTTGTTTACAAAATGTTTGCAAATCGAAAGCTTTTATTGTCATGGTACAACAGTGAGACTTGGCTGCAAGTACAACGAAATTAACAAGGGCTACATAAAGGTGCTGTTTGGTCCTAATACCAGTCCTAATATAAACACAAAACAAAAAAAACAATACAAAATATAAATACTAACAACTTCCTAGCAAATGAAAAAGAAGATAACTAACATAGCATGATAATACCTAGTGTGGGTAAATGTATTACTCCTGTAGGATTGTTGCATGTAAAGTGTATAGTTGCATTGTTATTGTGCTGTAAGATTGCACATTGCTTTGTGAAGGTAGATGTGATGAGGGAGGAGGGGTGGGTGGGTCGGGGAGCATTGCATGTGTGCATTCAGAGTGGTGATAGCTTGTGGGAAGAAACTGTCCCTACGTCTGTTTCTCCTGATTCCAATGGACCTGTATCGCATGCCAGAGGGCAGCAGGTCAAACAGGATCAGTTTAGTAAAGCAGGTGGAAAAAATAGGAAGTAATTCCTTACCGAGCGCTCGACAGAGTCATTGTTCAGAAATTAACATTACAAAAATATGTAAACATTTTTATTTACATTATTGTTTTTATACCTTTCTCCAACAGCCCAACAACAGCCACCTTACAGCATTCTGTGAGCTGATGGGCGTGACCTACCAGGACATGTCTCATTGGCTCTGCCACAGGAAGTTGAAAACGGCAACGGAAACGTACATCAAAACCACCCCCAAGATCCAGGCCATCAATGCCCGGGATGCCCTGGCAAAACACATTTACGCCAAGCTTTTCAACTGGATTGTAGATCATGTGAATCAAGCACTACACTCCACTGTTAAACAGCACTCTTTCATTGGAGTCCTGGATATTTATGGGTGGGTGTCGGTCTCTACCAGATGTCCTTTATTTAAACACATGTGGAGAAACACTCTGATGCAAGCAGATTTCATCACATTCTCTATAATTGCTTTTTATTTGAGCAAATACAACCAAAAGAGGCAATTTTGTTACATACATATATGTAGTACATATGGTCCAAATCTACATATGTTTTGGTATGGAATAACTTTTCGCTTGTTTTTTCCTAGAAAACGTAGCCTTGCCGTAGCAAGCTTTTTGACAGGCTTTTGCAAGTTTGAACAGTACATACAATAATGCGTTCTAGTGTTGCTTCCTGTACCTGTATTTGTTTAAACCAAAAAAGTATAAAATTTATAGAAATTGTGATAAATTCTGCTCGCCTCTTTTTTCCCCATGTTTGTACAGCACTATCATTTTTTTTTACTTAGATGGATAAAAAATGAAGATGTACTGTAACTGGTTTCCATTATTTCATTCTGTTTGCTAATCAGGTTTGAGACATTTGAGATCAACAGCTTTGAACAGTTTTGTATAAATTATGCCAATGAAAAGCTTCAACAGCAGTTCAACATGGTGAGCCCTATTTCCTGACATACATATTTTAGTGTTTGTGATGCAAACATTGCAGATGCATCTCAGCATTCTTATTTCATTTTTGTATCGTATAACTGCTTAGATATTGCCAAGAGGATATCCACCTATCTAGTACTGAATTATGTGTACAGTCCAAATTGCGGTATTGCCAGCTACTGCGGCACCTCTGATGTGTTGTGTAAGGGCTTTTATCGTGCACAACTGCTTGAGCAAGAATGCCTCAGTGCTGTAGCTGACTGACCTCTGCCGTCTCTCTCCAGCACGTGTTTAAACTCGAACAAGAAGAGTACATGAAGGAGCAGATCCCCTGGACGCTGATTGATTTTTATGACAATCAGCCCTGTATAAACCTCATTGAGTCCAAGATGGGGATCTTGGACCTTCTCGATGAAGAATGCAAGGTAAGTAAAAAAAATAAATATGTGATTGATGATAAACTGTGCATTGTTCAAGAGGTTGCTACTGTGTGAGCACACTGTGTCATGTTGTAAATAAAATGTTCCCATTTTCTATTGAAACCTACATTTTTCTTCCTCCTCAATTGCAGATGCCGAAGGGTTCTGACGACTCGTGGGCGCAGAAACTGTACAACACGCACTTAAAGACTTGTGCTCTGTTTGAAAAGCCGCGGATGTCGAATAGAGCCTTCATCATCCAGCATTTTGCTGATAAGGTATGCCATATCATCGGTCAAAAGACGTTTTTCACCATCAGCCAAAAAGGCTATTCTTTCACTGTCTTGTTTTTCAAAGTGTTGCTTTGTTATTTGACATCTAGACTAATAATTTTGACGCATTACTTGCATATCCCTTTTCATCGTAGTTAACCCCTTCCCTTTCCATTACCTGTCTGTTGCTTGTGCTGTTCATTTTTGTGTGTTGTCTCACCATGACAACCTGTCCCTACAGAGGGTAAAAGCTCTCCCTCTTGTCCTCATGATTTCTCCCTACCATTTTTTTCCTTGCTCTCCTCCTCCTCTACTCTTTTAACCACCACCTCACTCTTTCATTATGCATCACTGCGGTTTCACAGCTGGGGTACAGGAAGTGTCAGGGCCTGCGTGCAGGATAAAGGCAGAGATGAATGGATGGACGGATGGATGAATGGATAGATGACAGATGGATGAATAGATGAGTGGATGTGCATTTTGTGTGTGTTCTGCCTTTGAACGTAAAGGAGACTCCGCTTCCTGCTCTCCACCTCTCTACCTGATTATGAAAGTCACATTTGTGTGTTGCCCCTCTGAGTTCTTGGCTGACCCAGTCTTCCCTGGGACAGTTTTAGCCTCAGTTTCATGTTACCCCCTGAGAGAAAGCAAGCGGGGGGAAAGCTGATGGCCTGTGGCAGTAAAGAGCACTTAGACGTCTCTATGGGCTGAACTTAAAGGCCCCACTGTCTGGACTGATGTGTATTGCACCCACAGATCCATTAGGGGTGCCCATTTTTCAACCAAAATGCAACCCCTGTCTACATGGGGCTCCTACAGTTTAAAGGAGCTATGTACGATAAAATATCCCCAGTTTTTGCCACTTTGGCAATAGCAAACAACACAGAGACTAGCCAAATCTCAGTACTGTATTACGACACGAAGGTGTTGCCAAGGTTGTGAGCTGCTCTGTTTTTTGCTACTGCCACAAAATGGTATTTCGACACTGGAGGACTGAAGCTAGCTATTTAGCATGCTAACTGGGATAAATATCTCAGCAGCCCAATACATGATCATAGTTTTTGTGACATGACAACATCAATAGAATGAGTAGAAGTAAGTGTAAACAGAGCATTTGGGGATACTTTAACCTAACAATCATACACATAGCAACTTTACATATGCACCCAGGTCAGTTGTCAGTTGATTTTGATTGTCCCGACCGCTAAATATGAAGAGACAGGGCCGGCTGTGAGAGGTAAGTCTCCCGTGGTTAAAGGTGACAAGAATGATGACCATCGTGCACTAATTACAGATTATGAGTCGGGGGGTGACGAGGGTTCTGTCATGGTGGTGACCATCTGCTACATGCTCTCTCTCCTCAGGTGGAGTACCAGTGTGAGGGCTTCCTGGAGAAAAACAAAGACACCGTGAACGAGGAGCAAATCAACGTCCTCAAAGCCAGCAAGGTTTGTCTCCCTCCCTCCCTCAGTCACTCACTCACAGTCACTGCCTGCTCCATTCCCTACGTGGGGAACGGGAGTTTCTATTTTTAGAAAAGAAGCAAAATGAGTATGTTGTCCAACAGCAGGAGGTTGTAGTGAGTCGACTTTGTGTATTGTAGCACTGCTAGTCGGGAGCAAAACACTGCGAAGAGGTAGAGTGGAAATTTTTCCTAAATCACATTTTTGATGACCTTTATAAAAAAGGAAAGCTCATTTAGTTGAGCTTTTAATGCCATCTGGAGTTCATGACGTGTATGTGCATGTCCATATACACTAACAATGTGTCCTAGCATCTCTGGAAGCAGGCAGTGGGGGGGCATCACTGAAAAACAGAGTCTCTATTTGTGTCAGTGACGTGGAAGTTTTCATCAGTCATAACATGACACACATGTCCTCTGCTTTATTCATCAACAGCTTCCTTCTGTCGTGTTGATATTTGTCCTCAGAGCAAATCCATGTCTAGTTTGCTGTTGATGGTAAAAAAAAAAAAAAACAGTTTTGTTAAAAATGCCTCAGGAATCATAGAACTCCAGATAACCAGCTGTCCTCTCTTTTCTCTTGCTGGTGGGTAGAGGCATCAGCCACTGGTGTGGTTTGGCTGAAAGGACCAGGGAGGTAATTCCTCTGGGAAAGGGGCCTCAGCTTTAAATCTAATCTCTACTCTGTTTTTCCCATGACCACAACTGATTATACAAAGATGAATGAAATAATGGGAGACCGGTACAGGGTTGTGGGGGCATAGAGCTGAAATAATAGTGCATTCCATTTGTCTTGGGGGGGCAAGATTTTGCATTTGGATTGATGCCAAAACTGAGTTGTACACGTTCAATTTGCCACTGAGGAGAAGACCTCTGTTAGCTCAGTTAGCATCTGAGCTTGTTTTTAGCAGCAACAACCAGACTGCTAGCCAATTTTAGCAGCACCTGCTCGATAAACACGCTATGTGGTATTCCACATCAAACAGGGCCATAGCAACATGCCAGTGAATCATAGCAACACAATATTGTATATAAGACTGATGAGTTAGACACGTGAAAAATGAAGCATGCTAGAGTATATATAAAATAATGCTTTTACCTAAGTCCACTGTCCTAAGGGCACTGAGCAGCCATCTTGAACAGTAAACTCTGAGTTCTCTGTGTTGCTCCTGTGTTGAATGCTCTATAGACAGAGAAGCCCAGTGTTTCTCAGGTAGGCAGGAGAAGGGGTCGTTTAAGGTGTCCCTAGCAGTGCAGCACTGCTAATGAAATGAAGATATCCCAGCAATCAACACTGCAAGCCTATGCTTAGATTAAATTACCTAATTTTCTCGTTTTTTGCTTTTCAGTACATGAGCTTGTTTCCTCTTTATCTACAGTATGTTGTGGTGTTCAAAACAAGCCCTGGTTTTAGGATGCTCTAGTCTGTTATGAGACCAGGAGGCCAAAGTTCAAAGGGCAGCAGATCAATAGTGGACAGTGTTTCTCTGCCACATAGTTCCTTACTGACTGCCTGTTTTCTCCTTAAAGACACAGGTTCAGTGATCAGATGGGGTAAGGGTTTCAAACAAGGTTATGCTAATCCATAACTAAGATATTAATAAAATAAAAGTGAAAATGCATAAAAAGCAAACCAAATTTGTTTCCCTAATGCTATTCCAAATTCATAGATTAATGATTAATAACAGTAAATTTTATTTATTAGTAGCTGTCGAAAATCAGCAGTATTTCATATCATACATTATATTTTTAAAATATTTGTTTTTGTATTTTTTTTAAATTGACATCCATATCATTATTTTGACACGATACCTGCACATTCCTTTTGTCGTACTTTAACCCTTACATCCCATTCCCTGTCTATTGCTTTGATTTTGTGATTGTCCCTTGTGGCAATCGTGAGTCTACCCTACTCTGCTAAATCAGAGCCAGTTTTTATCCCACCAACTTTCCCTCATCATACAAGACAGAAGGAGACTGCAAATGAATTTCAGCACCTCAAATTCATCTTGCCCTTCTAGCTCCTGGCAACAGCTTGGACGCATCAGCTGTTATGATGGTTTAGCCCTAAAAGTGTTAATGGATATGTGCTACTTTTGTAGTATAAGTCGCATGCATGTGCATAGGTTACATATTCTTTTATGGTCATGTTAATTTTCTTCTTGTGTTGTTCATGTGTGTGTGTGTTGTGCCCCACCATGACAACCTCTGTCCCTGCAGAAGGTAAAAGTTCTCCCTCTTGTCCCTATGATTTCTCTCTGCAATTCTTTTTTTTCCTTCCTCTCCTCCTCCTCCTCCTCTAATCATTTAACCACCGTCACCACCACCACCACACTCTTCCATTCTGCCTCACTGCGGTTTCACAGCTGGGCCACAGGAAGTGACAAGGGGTCTGCATGGAGGATAAAGGCAGAGATGGATGGATGGATGGATGGATGGATGGATGGATGGATGGATGGATGGATGGATGAGTGAATGAATGGATGGATGGATGGATGGATGGATGGATGGATGGAGGGATGAGTGAATGGATCGATAGATGGATAAGTGAATGGATGGATGGATGGATGGATGGATGGGGATGGGAAAAGAAGAGAGGGGAGGAAAGAGAGGGGGAGGAAGGTGGAGATGATTGTGCTCCTTCAGCATGATTTTGTTGGCTGCTGTAGTGCTTCTAACGGCGGCCAGAGAGAGAGAGAGAGAGAGAGAGAAGCATGCAGAAGCTTCATGGCCAGTGCAATAAACCCCCCATAGAGCAGCAGCAGTAGCAGCAGCAGCATTGTGTGATTTTTAATGAGCCCCTTCAGGCTGGCCTGCACTCAGACAAGCCGGTGGGAGGAAATATATTTAATATTATAATATTAAACTCTTAACAGGTTTTCCCTCTTCGGCATGTAAGCATTTTTTTCTCTGCACAGCCTTATTTAACAGTAATACTCCTCTCTGCATGATGTCTTAATGGCCAGTTTGCTTTGCTGTGGTAGCACTCCTGTGTGCAGTAAAAGTACTTACCAAATAATAGTTGAGACCTTCAGGCAGTTGTGATTTTTTTTTTTAATGGCATTTCAAAAGAAATAAAACAATAAATTTGCTTGCTGGCTTTTACCATCAGCCATAATTAGAGCTGGTAGTAGGCCTTAGCACCAGAGTGGGGCTTTGCTTTTAATGGGATTGGTTGGTTGGTTGCTGTACCCAGTTTGACCTCTTGGTGGAGCTGTTCCAAGATGAGGAGAAGGCCAGCACCCCTACTGGAGCCCCCACGGGGAGGCGCACCGTCCTCAGCGTCAAGCCTGACAAGGGCCGGCCCAACCAGGCCAGCAAGGAGCACAAAAAGACTGTTGGTCTCCAGGTGTGTGTTTGAGTGTCTCTGAGTGAGTCTGAGTTTGAGTCTGAGTCTGTGTGTGTGTGATATTACAGATTTTTTTTTAAAAATCCAGTCAAAAGCATGCTGTTGAAAAAAAAAACTGAGGGACAGTGTACAATGACTTGCCATATTCAGTCACCACGTAGATCTCGGAATAACTTTACACCTCCCTCTTACCAGTTCCGGAACTCTCTTCACCTGCTGATGGAGACTCTGAACGCAACAACCCCTCACTATGTGCGCTGCATCAAGCCCAATGACTACAAGTACCCCTTCACGTGAGCAACTCTCTTTATGTTGTACTTTAGTATGTTAGTTTATGGTTATGTAAGCAATAAACCGTGAGAAGGCAGGGGGTAATGCTGATTTTAGCAAGGCTAAGGGGGCCTAGAGTGTTTTATTGCTTTTCTGTTACCACATAAGGTTGATAATTTCATAAAACCAAGACAAAATAATGACAGAATAAATAATTTATTAAGAAAAACTGCAGAGTAATGTGGAATTTTGTAATAGAATGTTATGGGGGCAATCTGTAAGGTTATACCATAGACTGTATATAAAAACAGTTAGCATGCTATCATTATAATGTAATTCAATTATTTATGCTAAGGTTATAACTAAAGTGCTGTTGCCAGGTCCAGAGATTGTCTGAATGGATTCAAAAACATTAAAACTCAACTGTTTAACTCTAAGGCAGTTGGTAAATTAACCTATTTCTTTAAAAACTGCAGTGTTTCTTTAACCACAAAACACTGTGTGAAACTCTGCAAAGGCACAGTAATGTGTAATGCCGCCGAACAAGATGTTGCTGACTAATTGTTTTGTCCTTAGGTTCGACCCCAAACGTGCGGTGCAGCAGTTAAGGGCCTGCGGTGTGCTGGAGACCATTCGCATTTCGGCTGCTGGCTTCCCATCCCGGTACTGGGCACCTCACTTCACCTCAATAGTGCAGACCAAACACCGGACAGGCAGACACACTCATCATTGTGTGGCATTAAGGCCCACAATGGAAATGAGCCTTAGGGCCTTTTTGTGTTGTCCTGACTTTTCCTTTAAATGGATGGTCTGGTCTGTAATTGAGCTTTGTCATGTTGTTTTAAAATGGACTTGTTCAAAGAAAATTAAGCAATTAGTCAATCAATCAATCAATTATCATTTGCTGGTACAGGTGCTAGGCCCTCTTAATGGATGGTGCAATGAAACTGCCTCTTCCTGTTTGTGCTTGTGTGTTTGCTTTGAACAGGTGGACCTATCAGGAGTTCTTTAGCCGGTACCGTGTTCTAATGAAGCAGAAAGATGTTCTGGCCGACAAGAAGTTGACTTGCAAGAATGTGCTGGAACAGCTAGTGCAGGTACAACAGTAGCCGACTCCGTTTGACCAGGGTTAACACTAGTTATTGGTTGTGATATGAGTTGACTTTGTTTCATTAACAGATTTGGTGTCTGACTGATTATATTTCATGAATGAAATCGAAAGTGAACCACAGCCCATATTGGATGTTTGTCATACTTGGCATGGGGTGGTCAGTAGTCTTATGTAGGCCAGTGAGAGTATTACTGTGTTAGCCAGCCTACTCTAAAGGGATTGTTTTATGACGGCATTTTGTCCCTAGGCTTAATTACGACAGGTTTTACCAAAACAGAATGTTCTAAAAACACAAGCATGTTTTAGTAATCAGTGGTGGTCAGAATTATACTGCTATAGTACTTTGGCAAGACGTGCTCTGAGTAGGAACATGAATTTAGCTGAGCGTCCAATTACTCTCTTGCAGTACAGGGAATGATGGATGGGTATATTGATTATAATCTCCCACTAGACATTATATGACATCACAAACATGACATAACATTAAAGATAACTTCTAAAAGCTTCTGAGCTTCAGTAGGTCATGGCTAGACTGCACCCAGGATAGAATTTTCAATTGCTACCGCTAGGGTACGTCTAGATCTGTGACCCTAGTCTATGTGGCCAGATGGGAGGAGTATGAAGAGCCTGTTCGGGGTTTGGTCACCACTGTTTGCTATTGAGCGAGCTAGGCATATGAGGACTTGTGTTTTTTTGCATCTGAAAGGTTTGAGGCTTGGAGGTGTATTGCTGCCAATAATAAAAATAGGATATTTTTTCCCCAAATAACTCACACTAAGATGTCATGTTGTGTTCCTTGTTGTCCCCCTTTTCAGGATCCTGACAAGTACCAGTTTGGTAAGACCAAGATCTTCTTCCGGGCCGGTCAAGTGGCTTACTTGGAGAAGCTCAGAGCAGACAAGCTGCGTGCCGCCTGCATCCGCATCCAGAAGACCATCCGCTGCTGGCTGGCGCGCAAGAAGTACCTGCGAATGAAGAACGCTTCCATCACCATCCAGAGATACGTGCGTGGACACCAGGCGCGACGGTGAGTAGAACTAAAGCCAATGGGCTATCTGTCAGAAAGGGATGATGAACCTCTCTGCTCTCACGTTTAGAGTCTTGGTCTGACACAGCACTCCATGTCAGTGGATAGAGTACGTTTTATATGAAGGCTTATGTTAGAAACCGGAATGGAACCACTGTTCAGTTAGTTTTACATTTCTGTAGGTCCACAAGGATCTTACATTTTTGAATCAATACAGGTGAAGGCACAGTTAGATATGGCCAACCTCAACTTGTAGTCTGTGTACAGTTAGACTTATCCTACCTTAGCATATGGTATGTGTAAGTGTATATGAGGCTACATCATCCAGACCCATCACTCACTGGAAGTACTGCATTAGGACAGCTAATGAAATGATCAATCCATCATGACATAATGGCATAAACCCAGCCATCATCATTTACGACAACCTTAATGAGGAGCTTCACACAGTATGGATGGCTTTTTAATTCTGTGTGGCAGAGTGTTACAACTTGCATGCGGTGGCCCTGGCACAGGGAGGGGCAAGGTTAGGACCATTCTAGGGGCCCTCTGAGGACACAATATTTATTTTTATAAATAAGGTGCCCCAAATTTTAAATGTTTTTCCTTCTTTAGCTCTATATTTTTATTTTAGTTTGCTTTATTGTCCCAAAGGGAAACTTATGTTGCAGTCAGGTACACAGAATGAAATAGCACCCGACACACAGACACAAAAAAAGTGAAAGAGTGACACAACAAGACGATATACAATAAATTAGTAACAAGACTTTGTAAAACTCTGCCTCACCACTCTAGATCTTTGACGGATCATTTCTAGAATCATCATTTGTGTGCAGAAAATCCACCTGGAATAAAGGGTGCCCCTGCTTTTCTTTGGCTCATTTGCAACATCCCAGTTTAACACATCTCTTGTTTCTATTTGTCTTCTCTGTCACGTTTTGTAGGCTGGCCAAGTTCCTGCGCAGGACCCGTGCTGCCATCATCATCCAGAAGTACCAGCGCATGTATGTGGCGAGAAAGCAATTCAGGCGCAAGAAGGCAGCTGCTCTGGCAATGCAGTGCATTCTCAGAGCATACATGGCCCGACAGTATTACAACAGGGTAAGCCATGCCATACACATAGAGTACTTACACGCATACATCGTATACTACAGATAGACAAACACGTGGTCATCCATGAGTATAATACATACTCAACAAATTCCCTTCTCCCCCAAAGTCCCACACTGTGTTTGTGATGGACTCTCCTGCATCACAATCACAATTTTAATCATTGTTTTTAACAATATAATGACTGCTATTGGATCAGGATGTAAGGTTCATAGGTTCCACTCAAGTTTATTCTATACTGAATTCCTTTTTTAAGTAAAGCTGTCTTGTTTCACTATGAACAGTGTTTAATAATTCCAGTTATATTTGTATAACAAAATTAGTTCATACCAATTTGACTTAATACTGTTACTATTAAACAAGTGGGAGGCATAGAGCTTTTGCGGCTGCCTAGTTTAAAATTATCACCACGTAATCCCTTGAATCATTTCAGGTATGAGTTGACGGAGTCCGAGCCTTTAGCTGACTCATCCTCAGCCCTGTGGTGTTTCTGCGTGATTGTGTGAATGGTTAGAGTTGTTTAAAGAGATTACAGAGATGAGATGGAATTTATGGACGTATGGGATGTATGGGATTAGATTTACGATCATCTTTGCTTGTTCCCTCACCTCTGTGTGTGACCTATACTGACTGATCATGTGAATGCGCCCAGGCCAGGTTAGGTGTGAAATAAGGGACTCTCCCACTGACAGACTGAAGCAGCTGTCCTCTGTTGCCACACACACACACACACACACACACACACACACACACACACACACACACACACACACACACACACACACACACACACAGCCTCCTCACTTTCATATTCTCTGACTCCCTCTCTGTTTATCCTTTTCTCTCTCTCTCTCTCTCTGTCTCTGTGTCTCTCTCTCTCTTTTTTTTTAATCCCCCACTCTGGTACTGTGTTATTTGGGCAATAGTCTTGACAGAATGAAGATGAAAAGAAAGGTTTGCTCTAATCATTTTTAAAAGTTTTTTGATGGCTTGATTAACCCATTTCTCACTCTTTCTTCTTTTTGTCTGTCTGTCTGTCTGTTTTTCCTGTCTATCCGTCTGTGTCTTTCTTTGTCTGTTCTTCTGTGTCTTTGTCTGTGTCTGTGTGTCTCATGTGTCTGTGTGTCTCATGTGTCTGTGTGTATGTGTCTGTCTGTGTCTGTCTGTGTGTGGTGTGTGTGTGTGTGTGTGTGTGTGTGTGTGTGTGTGTGTGTGTGTGTGTGTGTGTGTGTGTTATGTATGTTTGTATTTTTTAGCTTCTGCGGGAGCACAAGACGGTGCTGATCCAGAAGATGGTGCGAGGCTGGCTGGCCCGGCAGTGGTACAAGCGCACGCTGCAGGCCATCGTCTACCTGCAGTGCTGCGTGCGCCGCATGCGGGCCAAGCGCGAGCTCAAGAAGCTGAAGATCGAGGCGCGCTCCGTGGAGCACTACAAGAAGCTCAACATCGGCATGGAGAACAAGATCATGCAGCTGCAGCGCCGCGTCGACGAACAGGTGAGTCAGCTCCACAAACTCCGGTCACCAGGTGGTCTGTCGAGGGTCGAAGCGGCCATCTCAGGTTCACAAAGGTAAATGTCCTGCCACCCATTTGTTCCAGTCAGTTCACTGAACCAGCTGTTCCTAATTAGCACAACTCTTCAGCCATGTAGATGGAATCATTTGTGTTAGGGCACAGAATGAAGGAATACATGCCAAGACTTTGACTTTTGCAAGTTGGTTTGTCCACCTCTGGCTGAAGCTATGATCAATCCAATCAGGATAGTAGGAGCTTATATTGTTGCCCAGCAACATTGCTCAAAAAGATACACCGTTCACCGTTAGCCTTTAAAGAAGTTTGGTGTGAATCAATCCATAGTCCTGTTGTTCTTTTTTTCATTTGATGCAACAAAGTGTGGCAGGACTTGGCGAATAATGAACTGGTAGCTAGCACTAACTAAATGAAGCATAGAAACTTTCGGGTAGCCGGAAAAGTAAAGACCCCACCATGTATCCCTTCTGCCTGTGGACTAACCACGGGCAATTTCACTAAATAGGGTGGAGTGCTGTAAAATGTAAAATTGAAAACAACGTGAGTGTTGTTTAACGTCCCTCTCTTGACCTGAGGTTGTGGAAATTTAAAATGTAAAAAACATTGTGTCTGTGCGTGTTTCGGACAACAGAACAAAGAGAACCGCACGATCAACGAGCGGCTGAATGGCCTGGAGAGCTCGCACACGGTGGAGACGGAGCGTCTGAAGAAGGAGGTGGGCCGCCTGCGCACCGGCCGAGGACGACGCCAAGACCAACGCCAACAAGGTGACGTCGCTGCTGGAGGAGCTGGCTCGCCTGCGGAAGGAGCTGGCCACCACCCAGAAGGACAAGAAGGTGATCGAGGACTGGGCCGAGAAGTACCGCGACGAGATGGAACAGGTGACCGCAAACAGCATGGCCCCCTCTGTGCATGCACACACACATGCGCACACACGCACATACACACACACTCTCTCACACACCCATGCACGCACACACACACACACACTCTCACTCTCCCACACACACACACACACACACACACACACACACACACTCTCACTCTCCACCTTACAAACGTGCACTCTATCCCTCACACACACATACATACACACACTCACTCTTTCTGTCTTTCGCTCCCTCTCCCTCCCTCCTCAGCATTGTCCTCAGCATCAAATGTGTGTGGGTGTTTGTGTGTGTATGTGTCCTTTCCTTGAAACATTGGTCTCGCAGCACCAGCCTCACTTTAGATGACACTGTAGTGTAGAAGATCCCATTAGATGCCCTGAGCTAGAGCCTTCTACTTATTCTATGAGTTCAGAAAAAAACATCAGAGCTTGTGTATCATGATATAGGGCCTACGGAGATCCATGGGGAGGTTGAGGCGTGTATGGCCCAGAAGGCATGTGCCTGTGGCAGGTGAGAAGATGTTTAGGTAGATGGTACTCAGTTGTAGACCACAGTAGTTTGTGGGTTTGTAGAGGCTGTTCAGAAACAGCACTGTTGTAGCGTTTATGCTAGTAAAGATACATGTAATGGGGATGTTCAACAAATGCTTCAACTACAATGTCTAGTCACTAGATGGCAGTATTTTACCATTTCTTAGGTCATTGTCATCGTGTGTGCGAGTATTGTATTTGTACAGTTCACGTCTAATGCTTCCCTATAATGCAGTCCGGCCTACTTACACTTTCTGTTCAACCCTCATCTATTTTTAGGTTGCATATTATGTTACATGTATCCATGTTTCAGTCCTTATTACTGAGTGAGAAGTATGGAAAAAATCATACCTTTGAAATATCAGCCAGAGTTTTAGCCAGAGCTTGTGTACTTAAATGACCATTGCAATTTTTTTTTTTCGTTTGTCTGCCATATAACTTTCTCAATTAAACATTTTGCACAGCATGGTGAAGGTTATTCTGTGTTTCTCACATGGATCGTATTAACTGATTTGCCTCAGAACAGCCAGTGTTCATAATCCCCTTGTTAAAAGTTAATGAAACTACCGCTGACAAGTTTTGCACTTGCTCAGTGTGTGTGTGTGTGGGTGTTACTTTCAGATGGTGGCAGAGCTAAAGGAACAGAACGGGCTGCTCAAAAACGAGAAGGAGGACCTGAATCGTCTGATTCAGGAGCAGAGTCAGCAGATGACGGGTATCTCTCAGATTGATTTCCTCTGAAGGGTATGGTGGGGAGACAAGCAGACACAATGTGTAAAGCTCAGGTCAGACTGAAAGACAAAGTGAGCTTTATTGTCGCTCAGATCACACAACAAACACTGTACAACAGAACGGAATTTCATTTCTCTACACTTCAGTGTGCTGCTTAGTAACAGGTAACACATAAAATGACAAGAAAGTGAATGCGCACAGGACAAAGAGGTAAACATAGACACCCACAGATACACCTGAAACAGTGTAGACAGACAGTACATTGTTTTGTATTTTTCTGAAGCCAGGTATTCAAATTTTCTAGAAAAGCAAAAATGTCTCTTCTCATATTGTGTTATAACCATGTTATATTCAAGTGTCTTTAACTGTTTATGCTATGGCTTCTGGATGATGCTATGTTACCCAAACAGACTAGGCTTTGGCATGTAGACGTTAACTCAATGTGTCCATTCAAATTGTTCCAACAGAGAAGATGCAACGAGCTCTACAGGAGGAGACGCAACAGTTAGAGACCGATTTGAACGAGGAGCGCTCACGCTACCAGAACCTCCTGACGGAACACCTTCGCCTGGAGGAACGCTACGACGACCTCAAAGAATCTATCAGCGTAGTGAGTCACAACCAACATCACACACAGCCCACAACAACAACCGTGTTCTCATAGACCTAAAATTGAGTCAGATATTCTTGTACTAGATGGTTCGGCCAAACTCTAAAAGACATTGCTTAGCTCCTTAGTCATATTACTGTATGATGTACATTTGAAGGTCTGTGATGAAGTTGATGAAGTCTGTGAAGACCACATGTCCACAGAGAATTTTTTGGGGGAGGGATTCCAGGATTTCAGAATTTGGCATTCTGTCTCACCTTGACTGACCTTGCCTCCTCAGACCGTGCCCAAGCCTGGCCACAGGAGGACCGATTCCACTCACAGCAGCAACGAGTCCGAAAGCACCTACATGTCGGAGTTTGCCGAGTCCGAGGAAGGATCCCGCGCTGGGGAGGTGAGAAGAACGTTATTAAGTCCATCATTAAGTCCTGCCCAAATCAGTTGGTCAAAATACAAAGACCATGTACTGCTTGTTTTTAATGTTTTCTACTCAGGGTGATGAAACTCTCATTTCTCATGTTTTGTATTTAGTTTTTTGTATCATAAGTGCTAAGTTGTAAGGCAACTGGATGACTTCTTGGACCTGAGAACTGATGATGGAGTCTCCTAGGACTAAGTCCAGTTGCCTTAAAACTTAGCCCTCATGACTACCATGACCTGGAGGAAGGACAATCTCCTTTTTGTAGATAAAGTAGATTGTCAATACTCTTACCCTGGCTGTTTGTAAGTCAGAGCTAACAACCAATCTCTACTTCCTGGCTTTGAACACTGTGTGCATACTCCACTCAGCTTTAGTTATTTATTTAACTTATTTATTAGTCATTTATTTATTGAACTTATTT
The DNA here is from genome assembly GCA_030347295.1 of Setipinna tenuifilis. Classification (NCBI taxonomy): domain Eukaryota; kingdom Metazoa; phylum Chordata; class Actinopteri; order Clupeiformes; family Engraulidae; genus Setipinna; species Setipinna tenuifilis. Next base: position 13,877,976 of record CM059280.1, on the reverse strand, counting down.
ATAAATCATTTATTTATTTAACTTATTTATTAGCCATTTTTAATTTTTCTAGTTCTTTATGGTCCTTTGTCAGTCTTCTATCTACAGCCACTGTTGTTGTTTTTTAAAAATGCTTTTGAACTAAACTTGACTTGACTTGTCCATACTCAGGACATGACGAGGGGAGGAGACATGTCCACCTTCTTGAAGATGCAGAAGCGAGTCACTGAGCTGGAGCAGGACAAGCACTCGCTGCAGAACGAGCTGGACCGCCGAGAGGAGCAGTTTCAGCGGGCTAGAGCCAGGGCAAGTGACGTTATAAAGCCCTTTTATGTCCGTTAAAAATGTTCCGTCTTGCAGAACCGCATGTTCTGCAGTATTGGTATAGATTAAGTTAATAGACTGAGGGAGGCACTTAATGAAACACATTTGTGTAATTAAAAAAGTCCTATATGGACAAGGTGGTCTCCTTCCCCCTTTTTCAATTGGCCAAATGTTTAGCCAGCACTTTTAATGTCCCTCTTATTATACAATGCAAGAGGTGCAATTGGCAGTGCACATAGAAATAACATTACATTATAATTAGCTGACACTCCACAACTTAAAGTAAATAAGGTACAGGGACAGTCCCCCTCAGGTAGTGTGGGGTTGCCTTGTTAAAGGACACTACACCCAGGGATGAGGTTGCAGGAGAGCATTGGTTATTCACTCTCCCACCCACATTTTTCTTACTGATACAGGAATTGAACCTGTGACCCTCCGATCCCACGACCAACCTCCTGACCATTAGGCCATAGCTGTCCACTTACATAAGTATAAGGGAATAACATGACCTTTTGTTGTGTCATTAACTTTTCTCTCTTTGCTGATTTTAGGATGACGAGGAACACAAGAAGGCTCGCAGTGCAGAGCTGGAGTACGAGTCTCTTAAGGTGCTGACCATCACTCCATCATTCCACCTCCCTTACTGCTGACCGCTGACCATGCCTTACCACTTGTCTTGGCTTAAAGGCGCAGTAAAGCCAAAATAATATTGTCTGTTCCTCATACGAAAGAAACAGTTATTATTAGTTGCAAATGTTTCAAAGTGAAACTGACTTATTTCATATTTTGTAATTGTAAGTATGGTTTTCACTTTACTGGATTTTTAATGGTCTATCTGTATCTATATGTGTCTGTGTCTGTGTGTATGAACATACATGTTCATGTGCACCCTCAGCGCCAAGAGTTGGAGTCCGAGAACAAGAAGCTGAAGCACAATCTGAACGAGATGCGGCAGCTCCTGAGTGGCAACGCGGGCGCCAACACATCGGCGCCAGGCTCGCCGGCCTACAAGGTTCTCCTGGACCAGCTCAACGCCTCCAACGAGGAGCTGGAGGTGCGCAAGGACGAGGTGCTGATCCTGCGCTCACAGCTGGTCAGCCACAAGGAGGCCATGCAGCACAAGGTAGGAAGCAGGGGGAGGGGGTAGCAGCTCAGCTGTTCCGCTACAGCTGATCTCCAACAACAGAGTAGGCAAGCTGCCACTGTAGAAAGACTTTAGATTGGCGCAGCTTGACAAGTTATCCACCCAGGCCCAGAGTGAATAATCTGTTTTTGTTTTTTTTTGTTTTTTTTTTGTCTGTGAGTGTTGGCAAGTTTGTGTTCATTGCAATGACATCATTTATGTGGGTCTGTCTTTCCACTCCCCTCTCACGCTATGCCTGTGATGCCAGGATGAGAAGGTACAAAGTTCTTCTCTCTCTGCATTCTCTCTGCATTGTTGTCAGCACATGTTCACCTAGTTTTCTTTCTGTCTGTCTTTCTTTCTTTCTGTCTGTCTATCTCTTTCTGCCTTTCTTTTATTTTTTCATGTATTTATTTTATCTTCCTTATTTTGTTTCTTTCCTTTCTTTCTTTTTTCTTTCTTTCTTTCTTCCTGTCTTTTTTCAATCTTCCTTTCTTTTCATTCTCTGATAAATGTCTGAATCTGCTGTTGTCTATCTCTTGCATTCCACTCCTGAAGGGTGCTTTCGTAAATTCAGTCTGCCACTCTAAAAATGGAGTTACACTCTGCTGTTCGAAAAGCCTGAGCATTCCACCTACTTTTAAATTAACTAACAGTTTTGTTTACATAAGTACACTTAACTCAGATAGCCCTGAAGGTAGATGTGAGCTTTTATGTTTAATTGAGATGTTGCTCATCTCATTTTTGAGCTTGATGTCAGTGATGAACATAATGTACATTGGACTGCAAAATACTGTTGTGACACTAATACAATCAAACTTTAGCATGCAGCTAGATGAACCCGCAACACAACCAGTTAGTGAGACGACACATTCTGCTGCTCTCTCTTTTTGGTTGGAAGGTCCAGAGTATGCTCTGAAAAGTGCCAGTGTGCTCCAATAGCTTGGATTGGCAGTTTACGAACCCACCCTAAATCTCACCAGAAGGGTAACCTGCCTTTAGAAGTTACAATCTCATACCAAGATATAGTTCCAGCCAGTTACTAAAATCAGTTAATTTGTCAAGTCACCTGGTTCTACTTTAGCCACCTGTGCACCTAAAGTAGTTGATTTCACTAATTAACTGATTTATGGAATGACAGGTGTGTAGGATTGTAACTTTTGAAGATCGCTTATCCAACACTGCTCAACAGCCTCACTGTGCATTTACACCATTTAGTTCAATAGCTACTAAAGCTGTGACTACAGAGCGATCCAAAAAAACTCCAGGCAGCTCAACTTTAGAGTAGACTCCTTTAAATTGACAAGCAAAAGTTTTTAAGTGAAGTGATTTTACAGCTTTAGTAGTTTTTGGTGTGAACGTACAATCAGGCTGTATGATAGCCGTTCACTTTGGAAAAGGTCACAACACCTTAACACGTGTTGATCTGCTGACACTATCTATCCCCAGTGTAGCTGCTATGTGTGTGTGTGTGTGTGTGTGTGTGTTACAGACTGAAAGAGCAATTTGTATTGTGTCCCACAGAGTCTGTCCTTTCCCGTGGTGGTGTTTGTGTGTTACCAGTTGGATTTCCCTTCAACCTTTTTTGCATTAGTAATGCACATTCATAATATTTTTGGCTTAATGAGATGCAAATCAGCCACTATTTAATTTACGCAAATTATTACATTAATGTGCATTTCAGGTGTTTCCAAGTAAGGATTTCTCATTTAAATAACTAAAACGTGCATTGAGAAGTTGGATGGAAACCCGATTATTGGTCATTCACTGCCTATCAGAGGGCATCTCTGAGGGCATTGCCCCTCTTAGGCTCTGTGCCACAGCTCTTGCACCATTGGCATGTTGCACATTGAATGGGTGTGTGGTTGTCGAAAATGGTGTTTTTGCACAAAAATGTGAAGTATGTACTGTTTTAGGTCTCTGAGTTTCAGGTGGTGTCCACATCAGTTTTTATAATTTCAGAACCCAAATAATTTCTGAGCACACACAATGGTTTTATAATAATAAAATAATAATAATAATAATGATTTATTGTCCACAAAAGTGGAAATATGCCATTGATGTTTTTTTTTATTTCTGTACACTGCCATTTTCAAATGGTTGTGTCACAGGCTCTATGTCTAATCCATAACTACAGACTAGTGTGGACAACAGGCGAAAATTGTGACAAACTTAATTTGACATCTCTGTATAGAAACTGACTAATGAGGGTTTAAATGCTGAACGCTGTGATTTGCTTTGTCCCTGCAGGAGACGATGACTGAGCCCATGTCCCACCCAGAGGACATCCACAAGATGAAGGACGCCGGGGAGATCACTCAGGCCTACATGGGCCTCAAAGACACCAACAGGTATTGGGTTTGCTTTTCCCTCTCACTTCTATGAGTCGACATCAACCTGTTTCTGTTTCAGAGTCTGACCTATAGGTGGCGCATTTCTGCAGGATGCGTCATGACAGACCAACACAGACAGCATTTGCAGGTGAACTGCTATGTGGTCCTGTGCTGGTTAGTTACTACCTCTCAGATGGTCATGGTTTTTGTCCTCAAATATCTTATGTGGTGTGATAGGAGAGGTCACAAGGCTCTCTGTCCATCCAGAGGATATAACACACATTCCCCACAGCAGAAACACGTGCAAACAAACACTCACACCAGGCACACACACAGAAACACACACACACACACGCACACACACACACACACACACAGAAACACTGACACTTGCATTTTAATGGGCCACTTCTGGTTCTGGTGGTGAGTCTCAAATTCAACATTGCATATGCCTCTCTCTGTCCAGATCGCCCAGGTTTTTACGCAAACCGCTCGAAGTGAACGAGCTGGTCAATAGGCTGAGGTAACTGAACTCCGGGCACCATGCATGGCCATGCAGCCCCTGCTGAGAATGTTCAGGCCTGCGTGAAGAGACCCAATACCCCCCTCTGTGTTACTCACACACCCCCACCCCTCCCTCAGTCCGTCAGAATGTCAGCGTTGGCAGCCAGCGGCTCATGGTACACTAACAAGCATGTCACTGCACTGCTACCAGAAGAACCTTTTAGCTAACAAACATAGAACAAGCATTTTCTGACTCCCTCAGAATAGTTGGATAGTTGTAAGCTAGCTATTACCTAAAGTTAATAACAATAATAATAATAATAGTAATAATAATAATATAGCTAGTAATCCAAGCACAGTATTACAAATTGTGATTCAATTTGTCCCTTTATTATCTTAAGTACAGATTTGTTATTTTATTTTGTGGTTCTGCCATGTAATGCATGTTATGTGCTTGTTGAATGGATGGGTGTAGGAGGTCAGGGTTGACCATAGGCATGGAAAAACAGGCTGAGAGTTTGGTGTGATTAGCTTTACTTGCCTAGCGAGAACTATGTGAGATGGTGGTGACATCAAGAAAGGAAGCTAGTGGACTACTGAGCTAACCGAAGCCTTTTGGTGTGCGTTTGCTAAAGTGATATGAAGGTTTAGAATTACTAACAAAAATGTCTCTATATATGGTTTTCACTATCATTGCTTTTTTTTTTCAGTGTACACCCTTCATTGGCGTTTAAAAGCATATCATGCATATCATCCGATTTGAAAGCACTATCAGTCATAAACTGAAATCATTGTTGCCTACTTTCCCCTCATCATATTTCTTCTCATCTGCCTTAATTATTAGTTTGCTTTATTTGTCCTGCTCTGTTTGTCCCTCCCATCAGATCCCCTGCACCAGATTACCATAAGCTGAATGAGGATGGAGAGCTCTGGCTGGTTTATGAGGGGTTAAAAGAAACCAACAGGTTAAGAGTGGCTGGCGTGTGGTTGCGTGTGTGTGTGTCTGGAGGCGCATGGTGTTGTGGGTGTGCATGAATGCGATTTTGTGTGTGTGTGTGTGTGTGTGTGTGTGTGTGTGTGTGCGCGCTTGCCTATGAAAGAGAGGAAGAGAGTGAGGAAATGTGTGGTGGCAGGGAGAAGAGTTTCGCCTCTCCTCTTCTCCTCACCCTCCATTTTCCACATGTGTTCCACTAACCATTCCTCCAGTTTCTCTCAAGCTTTCACTCTCCAGACTGCTGTGGTGCTGACTCTGCATTATAGTATCATATTATATAACCTCTGCATTATACTGTAGTGTCATGACATTAACCCATGGACTCTTTCTGTGGTCCTCTCATTACTGAAGCTGTTTAATTTAAAGAAGGTTCACGTCTTATTCAGCAATGTCCTGCAGTAACTAATTCTTCATTTACAACGCATGTCATTGCCATTTTAGATGGCGTTGATTTCTTACTTTTAGGCAAGACATAGAGCATTTGATACCTTGTGTGGTTGCATGTGTCAGTTGTGTTTTTAGCTTTAAAAAAAAATAAGTGCACTGGGTGACACAACTAGATCTCTAACCTTGTAGCTGTAGTTGTCCTAACCCCAATCCCAATCTGTGCTTTTATTAGGTGGTCCACCGTCTAGACTCCTCCCTGGAGCACACACAGACATGCACAGCTGGTGGTGTGTGGCCACCTGTATTGTGTGTCCTGTATTGGGGAGGGTTGGGCTTGGCGGAGGGAGTAGAGGCAGCCAGTGAAGGCACAGTGGGGTGGGGTGGAGTGGGGGGCATGCAGGGCCCCTGCTAAGGGCACCCCTTCATTGGGCTGTTGCTTTGACTCGCACGAAGAAAAACAAACAAACTCACAGATGACCACCGCCGATACCTCTGATACTTCCTCTGTACTGCTCTTATCACTGACAGTATGTGTGTCTGCTCTCTCTTCTCCTTCTGTCTCTTTGCTGTCACACACACACACACACACACACACACACAAAACACACATATATACACACACAACACAAAACAAACACAAAACAAACACAAAACAAACACAAAACAAACACAAAACAAACACAAAACAAACACAAAACAAACACACACTCCCACACTCCCACACTCCCACACTCCCACACTCACACACACACAACACACACAACACACACAACACACACAACACACACAACACACAAAACACACACAAAACACACACAAAACACAAAACACACACACACACACCACCAACTCCAGACTGCTGGAGTCGCAGCTCCAGATGCAGCGGCGTAGCCACGACAACGAGGTGGAGGTGCTGAGGGGCGAGCTGCAGAGCATGAAGGAGGAGAACAACCGGCAGCAGCAGCTCCTGGCCCAGAACCTGCAGCTGCCCCCAGAGGCCCGCATCGAGGCCAGCCTGCAGCACGAGATCACCCGCCTCACCAACGAGAACCTGGTGGGTACCCTCATCACCATAGATGTCAAGTCACAAGTCAAGTCAAAATTGATTATCCCACCAGGGGAAATTATGTTGCAACCAGGCATTACAAAGAACACAGCAAAAATGAATAGATACAACACTCGAGCCAAATACCAGCATGAGGACAATGATCTCTAGTTGCCCAGTAATTCTAACCATGTCTACATTAGTATTCATTTTTTTGTTTGTCAAGATGTCATATTGTGTGATGCATCTTGTTTGTTAAGTCATATTGTGTGGTGCATTTTGTTGTTGTTTCCATTTTTGTAATCATAACATCAATCATGCTAGTAACCTTTTGGAGGTATTCTGTGATGTTTCTGTGACTCGTTTAGTGCAGGTGTTGAGTCTCTCTCTGTAGAGTTGCTCACATTTGTGGCTCTTCTCCTCACAGGAAATGCAAAATACAGACGACCCAGAAAAAATTCGGCAGTATCGAATCAACGTATTAAAGCGGATGATTGTATGTAGGGAGGATGAAACATGTCTGTATGTGTGTGTGTGTGTGTGTGTGTGTGTGTGTTTACATGCCTGTGCAGGCAAGTCTGAGTGTTTTTCCTGTGCGCATGTGTGTTAATACTAATACTCTTCCACTGGAGCTTGTGTTGCACAGAGTGATTCTAAAAATAAATCCAATTCTTAACTCCTTTTAGCAGTGTGCCCTAACCCACCAAAGGTGAAATCGAGTGCACCTTTTTTTTCTATTTAACTCTCCAGCACTGGGTGATGGAAGCACAGTTGTGTATAAAGTATTTCACATCACTAGCCAACTGCACCATCTGGGACCAAAACAGTAGATGCTTTAAATGAACCTTGTTTCATCAGTAGTTTTTAAGAAAAGGCTTTTAAAGATATTCAGGAATCCATCAGGCTTACCGTTTGTTCATGCTTTCTAAAGCCATTTACTGAGTTATCATCCTGTGAAATTTATGCTTATGCATATGTAATTAGTGTAGTGTAATTAGGCACACACACACTGCACAGAGATCCAACTTTGGGTCTCCTAGACTTTGTTTCCATCCCCATCCCCATCCTCATCCCACAGTCCCAGGTCTTCTCAGAGAGAGAGCAGCTGTGCTAATCTTACCTGTGTCTCTGTCATGAAGGCTGATGCGTTCAACTAAACACCTCTGCTGTTTGTCCCGATTCCAATGCAACTCCCTGTCCTCCCCCAACATGTGAATCAGATTCCATAGAGTTGCCTTGACTTTTAGATATCCTCTCATGTAATGTTTGTGCCCCCGCTCTCTCTAGGACCTCATGGAGCAGCTGGAGAAACAGGACAAGACCGTCCGCAAGCTGAAGAAGCAGCTGAAGGTCTTTGCCAAGAAGATCGGTGAACTGGAAGGTAATGCTGGTGGAAGGGTTTTAACAAAGCCAACAGTATAGACCATCCCTCAGTCCAACTGTTCAGAATGTTAAAGGATTCATTGTTCTTGCATCATCTGGACAGTAGTGTGGAGGGTGGGGGACCTACAAGGATGTTTTTTTTTATATAAAGAAAAATGGAAAATACGTTTTTTTTGTGCCTTTTTAATACTTGTGAAATGAATACAAAACATGTCAAAAAAGAAATTGACTAAAAAAACTCATTCTTTTCTTTCATACCTCTCAGTGGGCCAGGAGAGCGTGTCACCAGGGCAGACGGTCGATGAGCCCATTCGGCCCGTCAACATCCCCCGCAGGGAGAAGGACTTCCAGGGCATGCTGGAGTACAAGAAGGAGGATGAGCTGAAGCTGGTCAAGAACCTCATCTTGGGTGAGTCTGTGCCCAGAGATGTACAGTGTATACAAGAATTATTTGTAAGTTATTTAAAGTTGAAATGAAATTGTGGATATAAAGAATTTCAAAAAACTGTTGCAGATATTATAAATAGGAGCTCGCTTGTGTGTTGTGACATCTTCCAACAAGATAATGACACCAAGCACATTGTTTAAAAGCCTTCCTCACTAAGAGTGTACAAATAGTTTTTGGCTACACTGTATTTTTAAAACCTAAGTAGATCATCGCAGGAGATGTTCATTCCCAGCCTAATTTATGCATAGAAGTTTGCAAATATACACAGCCTGTCTGCTGACACAACAAGCCAACCTCTGACTTGTAGACACATCAAGGTTAGTATTCTGAACAGTAAAAGAACAAAATGTCTGTGCGTGTGCGTGTTCTCGTAAAACCATGCAGAGCTGAAGCCGCGTGGCGTAGCCGTGAACCTGATCCCAGGCCTGCCGGCCTACATCCTCTTCATGTGTCTGCGACACGCTGACTATGTCAATGATGACCAGAAGGTCCGCTCTCTGCTCACCTGCACCATCAACAGCATCAAGAAGATCCTGAAGGTACTGAGTGACCCTTCACCAGTGGCAAGATGAGCTGCACAATCACTCTTTACAGATTTGCAGTAATTCAATACAGTTTTTTAGATCAAATATATGATAAAATATATTATGAAACGGATGTTGTATGCGACAGATATTTTTTTCATGCCCTTAACTTTCTGTTACAGAAACGAGGAGATGACTTTGAGACCGTTTCATTCTGGCTCTCCAACACATGCCGCTTCCTACACTGCTTGAAACAGTACAGCGGTGATGATGTAAGCCTAGAGAGAGACATACACACGCATACATACACACATAAAGATATAGTTTATCATCTCTAAATCATTTAATTCTCTCCTTTTCTGGGATGTCTGTCACACCAGCAATTCATGAAGCACAACTCAACGAAGCAGAATGAGCACTGCCTGTCCAACTTTGATCTGGCGGAGTACAGGCAGGTGCTCAGTGACTTGGCCATTCAGATCTATCAGCAGCTTATCAAGTGTATGGAGAACATCCTGCAGCCCATGATCGGTTAGTGCACCTCCTGGATTTCCCAGCCATTTCTGTTGTTTAAATGGAGGGATCTTGTTTGGTCATTATACTTTCAGTGGCCAAATACATGTGAAAACTGAAACAAAAATGTCTGGTTATTCTGTACATGATATGTTGTTACGGTTGTGTTTAAAAGTGAAGATACCCACTTTAGAGAGTGAAAACCTAGTCATGTGTTCCTTCTGCCTGTGCACTTAACCCAGACGATTTCAATATGTAGCTGATCTACCTGTCTGATTATTTGTGGGCTCATTAGGATCAGCTGGGTCAGAAAAAGGTTTTTAACTTTCTAAAATCAAGATCTTCTGGCTTTTATATCTCAAGGCTATTATGTTGCAGGGGTCATCTGCAAGGCGATTCGTTGATCTTGATTTGGCTCTGTCCTTGTTTTGGTGGGCTTACAAACTGTGTGTTCATGTGTCCATCTGTCTCCAGTATCTGGCATGCTGGAGCACGAGACCATCCAGGGTGTGTCGGGAGTGAAGCCCACTGGTCTCCGCAAGCGCACCTCCAGCATCGCAGACGAGGGCACCTACACGCTGGACACCATCCTGCGGCAGCTCAACTCCTTCCACTCCATCATGTGCCAGCATGGCACGGACCCCGAGCTCATCAAGCAGGTGGTCAAGCAGCAGTTCTATATCATCGGCGCCGTGACCCTCAACAACCTGCTCCTGCGCAAGGACATGTGCTCCTGGAGCAAGGGCATGCAGATCAGGTGCGCACTAGCAAACATCACTTTGTCACTTCCCTACTTTGTCACTTGCCAGGATGTAACAATAAACCATTTTGAATGTAAAATGTTGTGAATATTGATTTTTTTTTTTATCCTGGGGCTAGTTTAAGGCCTGGTCATAGGTTCAGGTGGGCATTACCAAACATCACTTTGTCACTTCCCTACTCAGGCTGAACACTAATGCCCAGGATGTAACAATTAACCATTTTAAATGTAAAATCTTGTTATTTTCATTACATTTTCTGTAAATGTAAAGACCCTGGGGCTCGTTTAAGGCCTGGTCATAGGTTTAGGTGCGCACTACCAAACATCATTTAGTCACTTCGCTACTCTGGCTGAACACTAATGCCCAGGATGTAACAATAAACCATTTTAAATGTAAAATTTTGTTCATTTAAAAAAAACATTTTTTTTGTAAAATTAAAGACCCTGGGGCTAGTTTAAGACCTGGTCATAGGTTTAGGTGCGCACTACCAAACATCACTTAGTCACTTCCTGTTCAGGCAGAAAACTAATAGCCAGGATATATAGAATATATATACAGTATATAGTCCTAGTCTAGGGCATGTTAAAACAATAAACCATTTTAAATGTATAAGCTTGTCCAATAGATGGTATGAAGACGTAGATTACTTTACAAGGTTTTCATTTGTTTGTGTAAAGTGAAAACCATATTTGGTTTGGTCACATGCAGAATATTTTAGAACACTGAAAAGATGTGGGAACCCCTTGGGGTTAGTTTTTACTGCATTAACTGCAAATTGCAGTTTAACAGATTTTCACAGTTTTTCGCAGCTGGTATAAGTAGGCTGTAAATAAAATGCACGCTGCTTACCTGACTGTACCGCACAGAAAGTACCGCCTGTGATCCAGTGCCACCTGAACCATGTCTGACTTTACAACCTCAGCCGTTTTCCCTGAAATCTACTTGGGTATTGCTTATCAGCCAAAACGGCAGCTTCATTACTGTATCATGAAGGAGTTTCTTTTTTTTTCAATGTGCTTCAGGTATAATGTGAGCCAGCTGGAGGAATGGCTCAGGGAGAAGAACCTGATGAACTGTGCGGCCAAAGAGACTCTGGAGCCCCTCATCCAGGCAGCCCAGCTCCTGCAGGTCAAGAAGAAGACGGACGAGGACGCCGAGGCGATCTGCTCCATGTGCAATGCTCTCACCACTGCGCAGGTTCACAAAGCACTCACTCGTCACACAATATTATTACACACACAAATATATAGTATAATGTAATATAATGTATTATAGCAATGTATTGTAATATTATGTAACAGTCTTGATTAAAGAACTTTTCTTTGTTTTTTACTTCCACAGATTGTGAAGGTACTCAACCTCTACACTCCACTCAATGAGTTTGAAGAGAGAGTGTCTGTCACCTTCATACGAACCATTCAGGTAAGTGCTTGTGAAAGGCTTGGTCACTAAGCACCACACAGGTTGCACCAAAGCTGCATAGGTGCCACTTAATGAGTGTGTTTACAAGGACATTAGTATCCTGGTTACGTTAGTATCCGGGCCTCCTCTTTACACGTGTAAACATTGTATTCCGGCTTCAGTTTTCCAAAACAGCCCTGATCTCAGTTAGGAGAGTTCGGGATGTACTACCTGGAGTACTTCAAATGTATACACTGTAACCCTAATCCTGACAGTTGACAAAAATTTTGACATTTGACTTTATTAAATGAAAGCAGCTGTAAAGTAGAAATTTGGATGCTAGTATTTATCATGTAAACAGGGACATTACTATACAAGTTTATCCAAGTTCATATGAACCTCTTATCACACATAAAATCAAAACCAGGATATGCCTCAAATTTGTGATACTAAAGTGCATGTAAACGCACTCACTGATTTTTTTCCCATGTTTTTCGGTCTTCTTCCACAGACTCGTTTACGAGATCGTATGGAGTCGCCACAGCTTCTCATGGACACCAAAATGATATACCCCGTCACGTTCCCCTTCAACCCGTCCTCCTTGGCCCTCGAGACCATCCAGATCCCCACCAGCCTCAACCTGAGCTTCCTGACACGTGTGTAAAACAAACAAACAAAAAAAAAGAGACATCCTCCCCACGCCTCAGCCACACCTCACACTTACACACAAGCCCAAGCATCGCTTCCGTCCTCGCCATGAATTAAATTCATCTTTTTGCTTCTTACGTCTTCTTTTTTTACCAGAAGCAGATTCAGATGTGTGTGAATGTGTGTGTCTATATGTGTAAGTGTGTGTGTGTGTGCGTGTGCGTGTGTGCGTGTATACATGCGTTTAAGGATGCGTGCTCAGTGGAAAGGTGGGTGTTTCACCATAGGTTTTGTTCTGGAATGTATCAATCCCCAGCAGTGCAGGTTTTTCTTCTCTCTCGCTCTCTCTCTCTCGCTCTCTCATTGTTAGCCTCATGCTGTAGTGCCCATGGTCTGTATCATAATTAGATGCCTAGAAATATATATATCATGCTTGTATTGTTTTATTTATTGCTCTAGCTATTGTTGTCAGAGCTTAGACACTGATATTAAATAGAATTATTCAGCACCACAATGTCACTTTTAATGACTGGAGAGAAGCCATGTCATTTTTGGAGGACAAAATTAGACATATGTTTATCTCTTAAAAACAAAGGATGTGCTTTAACATGCTCTCCTTTCAGTCTGTAATTTTACTGTAGCCATTTTGTTTTTGTTAGTTATGTGTATTGTGATGGGAAGTTAGCATATTTATCTAGCTGTGTCACATGTGACAGGTACACTGAAGGAGATCCAAAGGCTGCTGTAGAAAGTCAATGCCTCGTCCTCTCCTCAATATCAATATTGTTTACAGCTTCAGGTTGAACTCTGTTGTCACGGGTGGCACAGGTCTTCAAGCTCTTGAGCTCTTTGGGTTTTCTGGACAGGCCCAGGACATGATGGGGCCTCTACCTGAGGGATAGAACTTATGAAGGCCATCAGCATATGTGTGTAGTGTACGCATCTGGAAGGCATAAACCCTCTTGCCCAAATCCATGTTTACTAAATGGAGTGGCATGCTACTCAGGGTACGGGGTTGATTATCTGGATAATGCCAACCAGTGTATGATCTTGGGGTTGGATCCCTGCGAGACCTCCGCTGGTCTGTTGTGTATGCACAAAAGCACACTGGATATTCCACATATTCTACTGATCAGAGTCTCTCTGCAGAATAGCATAGGTCACATTTTTAAGAGGCAAGGTTGTTTAATGTAATTCAGTATTAAAGTTTTCCAACCTGAAGACTGACATTTGGTTTATTGGTTACGTGGTTGTTCCGTTAGCAGACTTTTTTTTTGTTCGTTTGTTTTACTGACTTTTTGTATCGGCTTATTTAACTCATCTTGCTGCTGATGTATGCCATGCAATGTGTGTCAGAGTGCTCCCAGCTTTAGCTCTACAAATATCACCAACCACAACAGTCCACACCCACACAAAGTTCACCAGAAGGTCGGTGGTTGCTTGTATATATTTTTTCATCTTGCCAACCAATAATGCGACTATCAGTGGGGTAGCGGCCATCTGCATGCACAGTGCTGCCCCATCTCAAGTCCAGCTGCATGGGCCTGGCCAAATCAGCCACAGCATTAGCTCCAGGTGTCAGTGGGTAGTGACACAACGGCTACTGTGGCCTGGACACACAACAAAAATATGCTAACTTCTATAGAAACCACACATGTCTTCATGCCTTACTCCTTACCTGTACTTTTTAGCTGGTTAGAATCCGTCCCCACACACTACATGACTTTGACGTCAACCGTTAGCTAACAACTTAGACATGCCCGTGTGGATTCCTGTAGACTTGTCCCAATCGTGTAAGCAGCTGAGAACAGATGCACAACAGCTAGTGAAGTTGCCATGTCTCAGGTTTCTTGGAACTTTTTGTGTGGTCTGGATCCAGAGGGGATTCCAAATATCATTTCCATTTTATTGGGACCATGACTTATGTTTTATGTTGATGTCTGCCTTCTGAATTGTCATGATCATGTTTGTGTTGAAAAAAAAACTAATAAATGTTGCTGTTAAAAGTGTATAAAATAATATATGAACTGAAATGAATTAGATGAGTCATAACTGGAAAAGTTCATTTTAAATCTACATCGTTTGGTTTTGCTATTTTTATATTTTATGTGTTCTGCATTCGGCATATTATTGTTTTGTTGCCCCAGTCCTAAACGTCATATGTAGAATGGGTGTGTTGTAACTTATTGTGCTCTTAAGCTGGTTCAGTATCACTAAATCATAAAGATTAATAAAGATGGAGACGACCCACTTGTGTTCTTTGCCAAACAATTTGGAGAGAATATGTAGGTCCTACAACAACACGTTCCATATGTCCTATCTACACGAATGACTTAAGGTCAGTGTAGGTAGGGCAGACAGTCTTCTTTAAAATAGGCCTTGCAGCGTACAGGTTTTTTGTTTTGTTTATTTAATTACTGAAGTTGTGAAAAGGCAGCAGACACAAAATGAACATATCCTGAGAAATATAAAGACAGGCTTACACACTAAGAGATGACAGCGACAGGCCCTGACTTGCTGTAGAATCAAGGTGGACAGTTTTACATCCAGCAAAAATACAACAACTTCATTCAACTTGGATTTACGTACAGAAAATGTTTTCACTGTAGAGTGTGATTTTGATTCATCCAAAGCCCACTTTTCTTCATAATGGCTGATAATCTTTAAATGAGCATCCATAGCACCATCCTCAGGGTGTTGCCTGGCTATTGAGCCTCAGACTGACATAGAATGTGACACAGGTGATGCCCCTGCACTCTGCCCACCTACACACAGACCTCACCACATGCCACTGTATTACACAGTATAGAATAATGATGATTGAAATGTAATTCAATTTGGCCTGCCAGCCATATGAAAAGAATATGTCATGATGTCTTCACTACAGGTACAGTCAGGAATATTGAGACACATACTCTTGTCTGTGTGTGTGTGTAGCAGTAGATTTGGCGACTTCCAATACCGGTCACAATGAACCATATCGCTGTGTTTCCTGTGTGTTTTTTTTCTGTACCAGTTGGAATAGCATCTGCTTCTTTTTCAACATTAAAAAAAATGTGTTGCACTATGAAGAACTCATTCTTGAACTCTACCGTGAGATGAAATGGTCATGTTTTTGGGGTTTCCTAGTTGGGAGGTTGCTATGTGGTGTTAAGATGTGCTGTTAAGTTTTAAAAGATTAAGAGTAAAAGTCATGTCATCTCATACAGGCTCCGTGGACAGAGGCTGTGCGCCATATTGCTTTATGGTCCCCCCATTTACGCTTGACGCTGTTTATGATGCTCTTTGCCTAACCTGTAACACTGCAGAAACACTGGAAAGTAACTTTGAATACTGTCCCCTCACTTCAGTCAGATGTAAATGCTCTTCATGTATATGAAGTGGAGTCATCAGAAGGGTCCAGTATGTACATTTGAGAAGATCTTAAGCTGTTTGTAGTCCCTGTTAGCTATGATTATTAAATGTCTATATCATTGGAAAAATAACATGGAGTAAGGTTCAACTGTCATACTTGTAAAAGATAATGATTAAATGAATCCAGCACTGTCTGTTTCTGCCTCTTCTTTGGTCTATGTGTGTCTTAGGGGTGAAACTGATGTATACACTGCTTTGCTTTCAGTACACTTTGATTTGGTATATTTTAATGTATTTTTTTAATTTAATCTGAAGTATTATCCTCTTCCTCTGGCTTTAGACAGCTCCCTCCTGTGGACAGAGCTGTCAATCCAGCTTCAGAAAGTAACAGCTCTGCCACACATTTAAGTATTCACATATTGAAAACATTTTCTGAAGCTGATCCTAATGAGCACGCCAAC
This sequence comes from Setipinna tenuifilis, assembly GCA_030347295.1. NCBI lineage: Eukaryota > Metazoa > Chordata > Actinopteri > Clupeiformes > Engraulidae > Setipinna > Setipinna tenuifilis. The sequence continues at coordinate 13,861,794 of CM059280.1, read as the reverse complement.
TATCAGATGATAAATCAGCTAATTAGTGAAATCACCTGTGTCAGGTGCACAGCAGGGGTGGGAATTAACGTTGAACAATGTGAATTTTTACCAGACACTGACAAATAAATGTTAGAATTTACCAGCCACTCAGCAGTAGATTACTATTATTTTGTGTCCAAAATCTACCAGCCACTTTAATATTTTATCAGCATCTGGCTGGTGGCTGATACGAATTTTCTGAATCCCTGGTGCACAGGCAGAAGGAAAGACATGGCAGGGATTTTACCTTCTGAATTCGGGATTAACACCACTGCCTCTGCCTCATGGGCCTCCTCCATTGTTAGATGCAGTGCTCAAACATACAGTAAGAATGTAGGCTGCTGTGACACTAAAAGCATAGTTTGAATAATAGTAGCTACTGGGGAGTACAGTGGCCCCAGATCAAAACTCGGTATGCCCCAAAGAGACAACAATTGCACAGCTGGGGGGGTGCAGAGATATTGATGTAAAATGTTAAAAGTAGTACCCCATAAAAGGCAGCACACCCCCAATTATGGAGGGGTAACACACTCTGACTACAGGTTTAGTGAAGAAAGATTTCACTGAGTCAATCACTTGGCTGATGAGGGCAGTTTGTTATTCCTTGATGTGCTCCCAGTCCAGCTATGTTATATAATTTTGTATCTATACAAATGTGCCATGTACATGGCCTCATCGTCAACTGAAACCTTCCATGGGCTGTTTCCTTTTAAAAAAAAGAGCACATTCTGCATATTTGGATGACAATGGCTAGCACTTGCACTGACTATTTTTGATGTCATTAGCTTTCTTCCGGTGAGCGGGCCGTTCACCCTACCGGTATTACCCAGGGCGGTGTAAAAACGGTAATGCCTTTAAGAAGCTTACTGCAGCCCTTCAGCTTCAATCTTCTTGTGCTCGTCGAGACACAGGACCGTAGCTCTGTGGCTGATCACCAAGTGAAAAACTACTTTCTTTCATAGGTAAGCCTTGAATCATATTCATTCTGGAGTCTGGAGTTGATTGTTGCATTTGGTCAGACCACACAGGAGGTGGTTTGATCTTGTTTTAGGTGTCTGGATAAGAATGTTTTGTGGGTCACTTGAAATACTGTGATTAAGTGAGTTATTTTCATACATTGGTCTAAATATTTGTGAATTATCTTCTGCAATATTTGAATCTAACTCAGATAGCCAAAAACAATGATTTCCAATTTCAGTCTAGAGCACAATATTAATTGTAAAGTGTTGCACACACTAAAAAATGTTCAATTTTATTGAATGATAAAGTATACACAATATTTTGTTTATTAGTAGATTCATTTAATGTTTGATTTACCATAAAACAATCAATATAGAATGGAGAATATACCGTTCAAATGTTAGCACATGTATGTACATTCCTTGAAAAATCACAGTAGAGATAGTAGAGTTCAGAAATATTGTCTGCTCAAATTAAACATGATGAGTGTCTGTACATCCTGTCACATTTTAAATGAGACACAAAAAATTACCTTGTTAATACATATTCCTGAGAATAGAAGTAGGAATCACTGTGTGTGTGTGTGTGTGTGTGTGTGTTTGTGTGTGTGTACGTACTGATCTGGATAAGTGTGAGGAAGATTAGTCTTTATCCTTTATACAGCTGGTAGTGCACCTTGAGGATAGCCAGTGTCAGTGCAGGCCACAACACAACACAAAATGGCTCCTTGAATGTATTGAAATTGATATTTGGCATCAGTAGTGACTAACTCAAATAAATTAATTCAAAATAAATGGTAAATCGCGGAAAATAAGAGCCTCGCAGCTTCATTCTCCCAGCAAGACAAAGCCACGTGGCTCTCCTTTCAGGAGCTTTATCACTTGCTCTGAGTTAACAGAGACCTGTGGAACTTGTAAATTGTCTAAACTATGATTTTTCTCATATTTTTTAGACGTAACCTTGATCGTTTGCCAGGATGTGTGACCAAACATTTGTGGCGGTCACTTTTGGCCCCTGCGATAACTGCAGCAAGACGAAGCCTCTAATGAACATCTACCTGAAGAATGAACCCATCAACTACTGCTCGCTTTGTGTGGAGCTGGTAGGTAACAGTTCCTATTAGACCATCGATGTGTCACAACTGTCAGCTGAGAATTTAAAGTGCACCACAAAATGACTTAAATGGGGTTTTACAGGAAAAACTTTTGAGGACTGGGTTGTAGCTTTGAACTCTTCACAAACTCAGGGCCATAAAGCAGGAGTGTGGTGGTGGGGGCATGGGGCTTAGGATGATTTTAAGAGCCCAGCATTGATAAGGGGCCCTTTAAGGACATTATTCATGAAAATATTAATTAGCAAAATTTAGTTCTTTCATGGGACCCACGACAAAATGTCAAGCTGGACCCTGCACAACCCATAGTGGTCGTAGTGTCTGGATATAGAATGTTTTGCTCTCTTAATGTGGTTGTGATTGACTTGAAAGATTAAGTGATTGAACTGCTGTCAGTTTCTACTTGTTCAGTATGAGCCACGTTACAAGTTGTGTACTTTGGGAATCACTGAAAACACACAAACTCAAAAAGCCATCTTGATCCGTGTGTTATGACATAGAATTGTGCTGACGTATTCTAGATAAATGCCAGATAAGTAAGATAATTCATAAAGAAGTAGTATTTTGTTTGTACTGGTACCGAGTTCATAAAAGGCATCTTCGGCATGACGTCACAGGAGCTACATCAGCTCTGAGGGTTGGGTAATATCTGTTCAAGCACTGGACAAGACCACCACCTGATATTTGTTTTATCTTATTGTTTGCTAAAGATGGCCTGTCAGCAACTGGAGAAGGGAGAGACTGTGGCAACACTGAAGAAAGAAACGGAGACTCTGAAGACCAGGCTCGAGGCGGAGAGATCCAAACTCCACGATGTTGAATGTGAGTGTAGGCGAGTGCACGGATGGAGGGGCGGGAGGGCTCTCGTAAATCTGATCGTGCTTCCAAAATTCTACAGAGTAGGAGGCTAATTGTGAATCTGAATTCGCCTTCACTTTGATTAATACGACAGTTAAATAGTACACTTAATGTAACGATTGCCTGAGGTTGTATCCATGTAAAAGTAGCCGAAGTAGTCTCACAAATCAAAGACAGCATATGTTTCACGTTTTTAAAATAGAAACAAGATTTTAGGGTGCTAAGTAGCCCCTAGAGTGGTATTTCTTCTGACTACTCAAAATGCAATCTTGTGCACGGTATTTGCCAATAAAATTATTCTGCGTATAGCAGATATCATGCACACTGTTGCATTCTATTCCTCTTTGGGTGGGGAAGTGCGCTCCGATGCCTTTTCTTCAGAGTTGTCATCCCTCATAGTAGTGGTAGCCTACATGTTTTCAACAATAGTGTGAATTATCATGTTACAGTCCAGCCCACTCTGTTTTGCACGATAGGTAAAGATACATGAAAGATAATGCCCATTTTATTCTGCCTAAACAGTGAACCAGCTTGCAGAAAAGATCGAAGCTGTGGGACAGCTCAACATAAGAGTAAGAAGAATTCTCAAGGGACATGCGAACAAAGTATTGTGCGTGGATTGGTGTTCAGACAAGCGAAGGATGGTTAGCTCTTCCCAGGTATGAGGCTGTATGTTGTCTTGTGAATTCTAGGAACCATGAGGTGAAGGGTTGTTTGATCTCGCCTCTGTCCATGGTTCTTATTGATCTTATCAATCAGCTTATCTATCCATCCAGGACGCGGTAGCTTTGTTGTTCTTTGTGCATCAGGCAAAATGTCAGCAAAGCTTATCAGTTTGAGCTTGTTTAAATGAGCGGATGTAACCTCTCAACTTGACAAAACACATTATTCATATTTTATTGCACTATCTATTATTTACGTAGAATATTGACTGTCCAGTCACAGGTCAATACTGTTTGCCCTTCCTCTAATGGGAAAATCTCTTGCAGGATGGAAAGGTCATTGTTTGGGACGCATACACAACCAACAAGGTAGGCTAGTAAAGCATCTTACATGAACACTCAACTAAGCAAACACTAAATTATATGAGCAAAGCTGAGAGTGTTGCTTTTGAAATGTCAGGTCACTAGTTTACTAGACATCCCATGTGAAATGTAATGTGAATAATTTAATCAAAGTAATGTCACTAATTACATTTAACTTTAAATAACAATTGTGGTGCAGGATGAATGATATCCTTTTTAATTTTGTTACTAGAAATATATAGTTAATTACCAATTAACCATTAATTGTTAATATATTGAAATGTAATTATACGACATGTAACCTGTTACTCCCTCACCATGTTTGCGAGTAGATGCATGCTGCATGCTGTTAGTTGTCTCCAGTAACATAATAGTTCTTCTGTAAAGTGTAATGGAAGCTGAAATCCTATGTGTTCACTTAGTCACCCCCACCCCAACCACACACACCACTTACTCACTCACTCACTCACACACACACACACACACACACACACACACACACACACACACACACACACACACACACACACACACACACACACACACACACTCATTGTCTTTATCTCTGTCTCTCTGTCTGTCTCTCTCTCTCTCTCTGTCTGTCTACAATTTCACAGGAACATGCAGTGACTATGCCCTGCACTTGGGTGATGGCCTGTGCCTACGCCCCCTCAGGATGCGCGGTAGCTGCAGGGTAACTCTTCTTCCACACTCCTCTTCCCAGAGCCCTCTTTAGTACACACTCGGCCAGCCAGCCAACCAGCCAACCAACACTCAGAGTCAGAGATTACAGAAAGCTGCAGATAAGGAACTTTCCCTAATGACTAAAGCCCCCTGAGTCCCACTCCCAGATTGGCCTGACCTAAAGGGCAGGCTTGGAGGTCTCAGCTTCAGAAAGTAAAAAACCTGCCATGCATTTCATCTGTGTGTGCACCTAACACAGACAATTTTACTAATTGGCTGATCTAACCTATCTGATGATTCAGTGCTCAGCTCGTTCAGAAATGGTTGGATCAAATATGCATCAGGACTTTTACTGTTTGAAGCAGGGGTCTCCACCTCTGTCCTTTAGCCATCTCTGCTTTAAGCACAACACTTTAATGCACACCTATAGGTCTCCCAAGAGATCGTGTTGAGTTTACTTCATAGTTTGTTGAGCAACCTCACTTGCTTATATTTTATGTTAAAGGGAAATGTATGTTAAGTGTTGGATGTGTTTTTATTCCATCTTAGTGGCTTGGACAACAAGTGCTCAGTATATCCACTCTCTCTGGACAAGAATGAAAACCTTGCAGGGCAAGAGGAAGCCAGTGGCGATGCACACAAACTATGTTTCTCACTGCACCTTCACCAACTCTGACAACCAGGTGAGAGCCTGGGTTAAGCAGTATGACTTGTAGACATACATATTTATTTCTTTATATTTATTTGAATAACTCATTTTATTGGATACATATTTTTTCATTGTTAATAATGAAATAGTGTTCACATCATCTTTTAAAAAAAAAACCTTTCAGAGCCTTGCGTAATCAGAAATGTACCTGATGTCATTTTGTCTCCTAGCTCCTTAGAAGCTCCAGTGTCATTGTTTTTTTAGAGACAGGATGTCCATAAAAACAGTATATAACACCACACTGTATATGATTAGACAGTGTTTTAGAGAAACTACTGATGTCTGCTATAGCCTAGCTGTTAGCGCTATGATAATTCACACCCACACACACACACACACACATATACACACACATATATACTTACACACACTCACACTCACACCCTACTCTTCTTAGGCAGCCCACAGTAAGGGGAGATGTAATGGGCTACTATTATGCATCTATTTATAGTCTGAGTAGCCTTTATCAGCTGAAGGGTTTGGAGACAGGGATGGAGCTGAGAGTGCAGACCTCCAGCTAAAGCACTGATATAGAACCAGGCCCTCTTGTAGTGCAGAGCCTTTGCTTGTTTTCTGTTTCCACTGAATCCTTCATCTTTTTCAGACATCCACGAGGTCCATTATTCTTTTTACATTACATTACATTACACTTAGCAGTCGCTTTGATCCAAGGCGACTTACAATATCAAGGTACAAATAGAGGACACAATTCAAGTTACTATCCTATGTGTCTACTTGTTCTATTACCTTTACCTTATGATTGAGAGTTTGTTCTAGCCAATATACTTGACGCACTTATCTAGGTTTTCACTTATGTTGATTTTGGATTGTGGATGACTAGTGGCAAATTTCCCAGTAGTTTTGTGGTAAATATCATTTCTGCAATGTATTTGACAATTATTTTCATTTTCTTTTGAATATCACATATTGTGTGTGTGTGTGTGTGTGCACGCGCCTGTGCGCGGCCGTGTGCGAGCATGTGCATGAGTGTCATATTTTTTTTTGTGCAAGTGTCAAAGACATTGTAAAAAGTAGAAAATCCACACCTATGTCACAGTGCAGCCAAATTTGGATTTGTGTGTAAAATGTATATGTTTTTTACATTGTTTAGTAAGAATAGCAATCCTGGTGCTTTACTTTGTTTTTCACAGACTTACCACTAGGGTGCAGCAAAGTAATCACATTTATGTATTTCATCACTCTTCACTATCTATGCAGAATGTTTTACCATTGTGTGTGTGTGTGTGTGTGTGTGTGTTTGTGTGTGTGTGTGTGTGCGTGTGCGTGTGCGTGTGCGTGTGCGTGTGCGTGTGCGTGTGTGTGTGTGTGTGTGTGTGTGCATGTGTTTGTATTATAGGTGTTGACCTCCAGTGGTGACGGTACCTGTGCCCTGTGGGATGTGGAGAGTGCACAACTGCTGCAGAGTTTCCACAGTCACACAGCCGATGTGCTTAGTCTGGACATGGGCCCTGCTGAGACGAGCAACACATTTGTGTCAGGGGTAAATAATCCTGTTCCCCACCACTTCTACAGCAGTGTCATTAATCATGTAGATAGTGTAGCACTTAATTGCAAACTCAAATGTATTAGGCACACAGGCAGATATCCCAGGTTCAAGTCCTGCCACACATTTGCTCCTGCTAACTGAATGACCCAGCTGATCCTGATTGGTACAACCAGCCAATTAGCTAATTTGTGACGTCACCTGTGTTAAGAGCACAGGCAGAAGGAATACAGTGCAGGACTTTTACTTTCTCAAGCTGGTTTGTCTACCTTTTATTAGGCGAGCTATACGTCCTGTCATTCACTCACTGAAAATAAAAAATAGTCATTTCAAATGGTAAATTAGGTACATATAATGACTTCTGCTGTTTGATCTGTACATCTTTACAATCCATCTGTTTTGGTGTTACCTGTCAAGGGTTGTGACAAGAAGGCCAAGCTGTGGGACATGCGCTCTGGACAGAATGTCCAGTCCTTTGAAACTCACGAGTCAGATGTCAACTGTGTTAAGTGAGTCAGTCACAAACTCAACAACATTTCCTGTATTTAATAGGATGTGGCAAAACTACAGTATATACAATTCAAATTTAGATGTGCCCATTATCACGTATGTAAAGAGCTATTTTGAACTTCACTTTCTTATTTGCAATAAGACCCAATAAAACCTACATTTTGCATTACATCACGCTGCATTACTCTCCTCCTCTTGTTCTCAGATTCTACCCTAGTGGGGATGCATTTGCTACAGGGTCAGATGATGCCACGGTGAGTACAAAGTTCTACACACGTTTTAAAATCCATAATGGCAGCAGTGTTTTGGGAAACGATAGATGTGATTGATTTGGTGGATGACTCATCATAACTGATACCACAGAGCAAAGATCAGTGGAAATGGCCAACTGCAATCCCTCAGAAGTAGTTCGTTAAAACTGATAGGCAGACATATATTGAACATATATGAAACATATATTGAACATTCTCGCCTATCTAAATGTCGCTTAAAAGTGTTTGTGCCCTGTGCTTTTTTTCAGTGTCGTTTATTTGACTTGCGAGCTGATCGTGAGGTGGCTGTCTTCTCCAAAGATAGTGTCATATTTGGTGCTAACAGTGTGGACTTCTCTCAAAGTGGTAAGAGATATGATTGGCTCTATCACTAGTCAGGTTTTCTGTTCAACTTATTCGCATTAGTAGTGTGCGAATTTTTTAATGAATCTTGTGAATTTAGCCTAACAAGACGCCTGTCAGTGACCATTTTCTTTAGATTCATGCACATTTAGTTGTTTCCAAGTGAGGATTTCTTTTGTAAATAATTAACACTTTAATGAACAAGTTGTTTGAAAACCTGGTAATAATTGTTTTGCTGTTACTGTACATGAACTAAAGTGACATGACCTAAACCCAAAGACTTCAGCGTATAGCTGTCTCAAACACATTTCTGGTCAAAGGTTATGTTGGGGTAGATGAGCCATCACATCACACAAGTCATGTGTCAAACTAAAAGTAACTCTTTCTTGAGTAACATTGCCATGAACACATTAGAACAAAACACAAAAAAACACAAAAAAACAAAATCACTAGTAGGGAAGAGAAGTAATTGGTAGAGAGAAGTTATCTGACTTGACTGCACATGATTTGGAGCAGCAATGATGTCATGACATTATACAGCACTTCCTTTTTTGAGTCATAAACCCCCTTCTTTGCTTTCCATGAAACTATGAGCTTGCTACTCTATGCTTGTTAATCACAGCGGTAGCGTGCAAACAGCATCACTGTAAATTGTGTAAGACATTATGAACACATGTGATAATCGTCTCAAATGTAAGACTTTATCACACGTGTTGATAAATACATATTTCATTATACTGTGTTGTATGTCAAAGAGGAAGGTCAGTGAAGGTTATGAACTTTTTAAAACACTGCCATTTAGAAGGGAAAACACCAATCTAGTATTTGGAAGAAAAGGTGATTTACACATGAAGGGACTCCAAGCCACATGGTGCCAACATGCTTCAATCTTTCCCCTCTGCAGGCCGCTTGTTGTTTGCTGGCTATAATGACTACACTGTGAACATCTGGGATGTGCTGAAAGGAACCAGACTATCTATCCTCTATGGACATGAGAATCGGGTCAGCACTGTGCGTGTCTCTCCTGATGGCACAGCCTTTTGCACAGCATCATGGGACAACACACTGAGGGTGAGACATTTGTTGGTTGCCCCTGCCAACCACTGCACCATTTTCTGTGAACAACCACATCTGTGGAAAGCACCAACATTTTATCTAGGAACCAACACGTCTACTACTTTAAGACAACAGTTATTTATCCATTTATTTAGTAATATGTACATATTTATTTATTCAGATCAATACAATACAACAAGAAACTTTCCTTGTGTGTTGCAGGTGTGGGCCTAAAGTACCCTAAGTGTGAAAGGACATGAAATGAACGGGAGAAAGTGTGACCACTGACTTGGCCATGACCGTGCATGCTTTGAATGATCACGGGACTTTGTAAACTTTAATAAATGTGTCTGGGGTGAGGGCTTTTTAGAGCACTGAATTTCAGGTGTTACCTACAGCACTATTTCTGTTAGCTTACAGGAGTACATCTGTTTCAGCCTCTCTCCCTACCTCAACTGTTAGGCTGTCATTTTGATTATATTTATTATGAAAAATAAAGGTTACTGCTGTGACTGCCACTCTTAATAAATACATTTAAAAACTGTATTATGTATATATTTTTGTCCTTTTAAAAACACAAGTAGGCTAGTCATTATGTTTCCCAGAGATTACCAGACTGTTGATTACCAGATTTGTGCCATGTGTTTGAAGGCTCTGGTAGTTTTATTCTCAGTATGCTCACCATTCAGTTACTTTTTTTTGCCTAAAATATATATATATAAAAATAGAAGGTAAAGTTACCTCGTTACCTGTAGGCCTACATGTTGCACATAGTACTCAGGATCATGTCATATTAAAGCATTGCAAATTTTAACTGTCAATCATGCTTGCCAACTGCAATTTCTGTACACATACAATCCAAATTCAAATAAAGACTATTGAATTAATGTCTGCCTTTCCTGTTAAGGGTTATCTTCCCGGTCAGTGTTTTTCCTCCTGTCGTTAGGCTATATTAAAAATATATATTATATATATATAATATTATATATATTATCATCTCAACCACCGCAGTAGAATAATCTTTTAATGCAAAAAGTAGCGTGAGTGGCGCAGCCGTTGCGTGTGACGTCTGGTTGGGAGGAGCCAGAAATGAATAAAGATACAAAAATGGGTAAAGAACGGGAAGTGCTTTGTGAAGAGGCTGTCCCTTCGCTCGTCCGTACGTGGAGAAGCCTGACGTCGCTGGGAGGGTGAGTATTTTAAATTCGTTATAAAGAAAATAATGTTTCTTTTTTTCGGTATTGATTATTTAGTGTTTTCTGAGTACACTGGGGGAGTCTAATGTATGTTTTAAATGCAAAAAGCATTACAGCTTTTCCCTACAAAACCTTTCTTTGTAGGTATTCTTTCTTTGTGTCTGGCTTGGTAGAGGCCTGTAGCAAGAATTCATTGACAGATTCTATCCTTGCTAGCGAGTTAGCTCTCATTTTGTTAAGGTTAGCCAGCTAGATTGCTTGACAGTACAGCACACATATTTTAAAATACGTTACACAACATTTTCACCCACGCAATCGGCAGTTCACGTTGTATGCGACCAAGCATCTTATTCCAGTGTGCCACCGGTGCCGAGGTGAGAAAGTCAAACGTTTTGACAGGTCGGTGAATGAGACCCGACTTTGCTACTATACGGGGAAAGCTAACGGTCGCTAGTTAGCTGACGTTTTCTATCTGAAAACTGCATAATGTGAAGACGGTTGCTACCATATCTGTTAGTAACTACATTATACAGGTAAGCTTGTTAATTGTAGTGTTGGTAGCATAGCTGATGTGTTAACACTATGTCTGCGAACATCCTGCTGTCTAATATGCTATGCTATGAATAGGTTATGTAAACGTAATGGACAGAAACGGAAATATTCACCCTCCTCAAAGAATAAAAGCATTTGCTATTCAGAAAGACAATACTTGGGGGGATGGGGTTAATCTTGGCAGCACATTTATGGAAATAAGGCAGCATATTAAAATGTTCTTGTTGTTACAGAAAATGTCCTGTTGGTTGTGGAATGAGACGCTGGAGCTGGCAGAAGATTACATCGATTTCTGCAGCGGGATCCAACGGACACCTCCCAGCGAGTCAGCTGTAGCGATGAGACACCTAGCCAAAGAGCTGGAGCAACAGCACCGCTCTAAATTCCAGTCCCTATCCCAAACATTCCTGGGTTCCTGCGGATCCGACCCCAGCAGAAGTCTGCGGAGTGTGATGGAGGAGCTCGTTGGGGATGGAAAACTGAACTGGGGGAGAGTAGTCTCCTTATTCACGTTTACGGGAGTGCTGGTCACTGAACTGAACACCAGGGAAGAGGGCAGAGACTGTTGCCGGAGATTAGCACACACTATAGCCGACTACTTAGGGAAGGAGAAGCAGGATTGGCTGATGGAGAATGAAGGCTGGGTAAGGACCATATCCTTAACAGTAAATGGCCATGTGATGTAAACTCCTGCTGGGCAAGAAAACAAGTATCAGTGTTCAAGTTGTCAAGCACTTTTACACCTTTACTGTTTGTTATTCCACTTATCACAAGAGATGACATTTAGATAGATTTGGTTAAGATAGATTTTTTTACCATTTGTTATATGGGCGGAGGATGGGGCTAAATAGTCTAGTTCTCTTTTTGTGACTTCAGAGAAGCAAAGTCTGTAACGCCTTTGGTTCTGAATACTTAGTTACAGCTTCATCGTAAATGCTATCTCTGCCAGGAAATAGAGGGGAGCTTTGCAGATACCTTCTTGTGGCCTCTATGTTTGAGTCAATTAGAGAGTGATAGAGGCCAAAGAATCTGAGGAATGTCTGTGGTTCCAAGAGGCCTTGAACATGGAGTCAGTGTTGAGTGTTGAAAGTATCAGGCTCTCCCAGACCAAAGGAAAAATGGAACATTTGCAAGCGTATAATTTTTAATATGAAGGTGAAGGGGGGATTTTTTGTAACAAAGCCAATGCAGAATTTAGCACAATTTTTTGACATAGCTTTTTAGCCCCAATGTATCCATACCTAATGTTTTGTGTAGTCTACTAATTAGGCTGGTCTAAATGTTGTGGTCATCCTATTACAAAGGTAATAACATTAGTAATAATAATGATAATGACAAAGACAACAGCCTGTCACATTTTACTCAATGTCAAAAGTTCTAAAACTTTGTTAGACAAAATACTAACTGAAAAAAAAACAGGTTGAAATTTGTCTGTGTCTCTGTGTGTGGGGATTCCCTCAGCCCAGTTTAAATGCCACGGCATTAAAGGCATGATCCATGCTGTAGTTGATAGTAAAATGTGGCGTGGAGTAGGGTGGGGTGGGGTGGGGTGAGTGGTTGGCTTTTTTGTGCCAGCAACCGTAGAACGTATGCCCACATAGCAGCTGTTCAAGAAAACTTGCCACGACTCAATTAGCCATGGAGTGTTTTTCTCTTCTTTTTTTGATGTTAACAGACTTTCAGTTGGTTTTCATGGGCCGCGCGTGACGCTTCCGTAAATACTAGCCCCAGAGCTTTGTCTTAAGGCCGCCACACATAATAACGCAGCACCTGGTGCTTTCAGAGCCATGCAGCAGGTGGCCTCCCAGAGGCAGCTGCAGCAGTGCTGAGTAGGCCTACTGGGTGCACTATCGCTCCCAGCCTGTTTGTTTTGCCCTTTTTTTTCTTTTTTTTTCTTTTTTTTCGCTTAAACGGTATTGTTCTTGTGATCTTTTGGAAGAGTGATCTGTAAATGATCACTCTGTGTAGACATGAAATTGATTAACAGCTTTGGTCTATATTTATCTGCATTAGTGATACTTATAACGTCACATGACGTAACATAACCGTGATGTATTTGTGATATGTTTTCTACAAAAATTGATGATATTTAGACGTCCTCACAACTGAAAGTACAAAGAATATTCTTAGAGTTACACTAATAAATACTTTAGCACAATAGATGTTTCCATTCATTATATGGAACTCTGATATATGAGTATCAAAGGTACCAAACAATTATGTTATGTAGGAACAGATGCTCATGCTATCTCTTTTTTTTTTTTTTTTTTTTAATTCTTCAAAAAAGGTGTTTTGAAATACTCGCTTATACTTTCAACCATTTGGTTAAAAGTAACATGATGCTTCTACTAGAAAGTATTTCTAAACCAGCTGCTCTGTCCCCTGCAGGAAGGGTTCTGCAAGTTCTCCCAGAGTGCTCGGGAGGTCAACCAGGAGTCGTCCATGAAGACGGCGCTGTTCGCTGCAGCCGGAGTGGGCATCGCCGGGCTGACCTTTCTGCTGGTGCGCTGAACTGGGTCCAGATAGCATTTCTCATCCGCCATTAAAGTTTCATCTTCCCAGTAGGGTCAGTGTCACATCTCCAGAAGGTGAATGTTCCACACGACTATTTTACAGTACCTTAACTTTTAAATTATGACAACAGATTTCATTTAACTTAAAAAGGATGATTGTAGAATTGACACATGGCCTTCTGAAATCTTTGAAATTTTTACATATCTTTTTCTACTGTCAAAGTATATTTTGTAAATGACAGCAGTTGTCAGTCATTCACTTCTGTGATGTGTAATACCTTAACAGTCTTGTTTTGGAGTGGGATTTCTTTTGGATCATGTGATCACAGCAGAAAGAAAAAATCCTCAGTTCTGTTTTCCTTCATTGACCCCTTTGTGGATGGAACCATAGATGGCTTGAAAAGTAATATATTTATATGAACTGTAAACTGTAGCCAATTAGCAGACATCATCACTTTTTTATTTTGTTTGCCCATTTTTGACTGAGACGCTCTTTTATGAATTTGAAGTTTATTCATCCTTTTCAAGAAGGTAAGAAACTTGGTGCTAGCTTTTTCCAGCGGCAAGCATTCATGCTCTAGTCCACTAACCTCTTAAGTGACCAAAATGTCAAAATTATTTATTTAGCATTTAAGAACAAATCATTTCAATGTCCCAACGTCCCAAAAACATTATATTTTTACATCATTTAATTTATTTAACACTTTCTTAATAAAAAAACAATAAAAATGATCAATGTGGTGTGTGTGTGTGCGTGCGTGTGTGTGTGGTGTGTGCAGTGAAGACTCAAACCAAGTGAGGGATAATGGATGACACAGTACTTGGGTTGCAGGAGTTAATGCATATTTGAGGTTGTAATGTGGCCAGAATGACAATTAAGCCACACCTTCAGATTCATTCGTCAGGGCTGCACGCCTTTATCCTGTCTCAGATTGCATTTCTTGTGAACCTGGAAAGTCTTGATTTATGTTTCTGTTCCACTTCTTTTTTGCACTTTCACTCTAATTGGGAAAATACCGAATATGCCATCCAGATTTAAGAATGAAGAAACACTGAAGTAAGTTCACTAAAATTTCAGAACTGAAGTGATTTCTGTCCACACACACAGTTTTTGCTTCTCTATGCTGCCTCTTTTCTCATCCATCACAATTCCAAACTAAAGTGGACATCAGGCAAAAACGTGGTTACGTGTCCGTTACAATACAAATAGACTAATGTGGATGTAGCCTAAGAATCACCTGTATTTCTGTGGAAGATCCAGGCACACGTGTCACATCCTCTCTAACACCCCACAGTCCTGTTGTGGTTGTGTGGTCATTTGTTCACGACCTTATTTTTCTGTGTAATTTCTGAGCTATGGAGGTGGGGCTAAGAGTTTTTGGAGTTTTGGCAATCATTCTGAAGCATCGTACAGATCTTGTTGACTCTTTTTACACAGCACAAGTCAATTCATTTTATGTTATCTTGTTTTCCCCAGTCTGCCTTGCTGACATTTAGGCTCAGGGTCAGTCCACTCAGCCCCTTGCATCTAAAGCAAGTAGGCAGCAGGGTGAGGGACCATGTCAGGACTAGTATGTCCAAGGTAATGGAGCCTGTGAGGAAGGTGTCTTGTGACTGGCTCTGTGTAGGAAAATGCCTGTGGTAAGTCTGGTTGCACAGCCTGTCATAATCATGAGAAAGCTTGGTCAGCGGAGACGAAATGTGTGAAAAACAATGACATGGAGAGAATATTTAAGTGCTCCTTTTTGTATGTGTTTCTGGTCTACATAATATGGCAACCTTTACAGCAAACGGTTATTTAAAAAGACTTTTGATTGGTAGGGAAGTGTGTAACTATTGTTTCATGAATGTGTTGATTAGACCAGAGTTTTCAATCCTGGCTTCAGAAAGTAAAAACCCTGCCATGTATTCCTTCTGCCTATGCACTTGACACACGTAATTTCACTAATTATCTCATCTACCTGTCTAATGATTTGTGTACTTATTAGGAACAGCTGGCTTACAAAGTCAGTGGTTTTTCTTTCTGAAGCCAGGATTGACACCTGGTTTCTGCCTTAGATCTGCCAAATCAAAACTAATATCATGGTGGTCCACTTTCCTTTTTCCTGCTCCAGTCATGGCACAATCCCATCATGGTGGCCGCTAATTTTGTCTCCTTATCTCGTTCCTGTCCATTTTACATATCAAGTTGTAAAATCTCACTTTCTCCAAGGGTCAGTTGAGGTGTGAAATCCGAAGCGAGACTTTAAAATGCTTCCAGCACACGGTTTCAGTTTTATAATCTGATCCAACCCCACAGAGACTCCTCCATCAAAGCCCAGGTGTGTGTCTGAGTGGTTTACACTGCTTCAACCCTCATTATCAAGAGTGGCAATTTGGCACAGAGGTTTGACTGTGTGCAGCGAGAGCAGCAGTGTGGTCTGAGCTGTCTGGTCATCTGCCTGTGGCAAACAAAACCTGTAAGGACCACTGGTGCTCTAGTCTAGAGCAAGGTGTTAACTGTTTCTGTTTTACTTTTGATCTGCGAGTCTGAAGTAGCAGCCTTCTGTGGTGATGCAGAGAGCGGACTGGTGCAAGCCACTCTCTTTCCTCTTGTGCTTTTTATACGATTCTCAGAACTGATCTCACTAGAAAGTGCTGACTTATATCCTGCCAGGCTCCCACAGCTCCTTTTTTGGTCACGTGCACAACTTTTTTTTTTTTTTAAGTAGAAGAGCAGTTTAAATGTCTTTGGCTTTTCTCTTTGTAGAATAGCACACACAACAACAACAATAAAAAAAAAAAAACATCAGTAACATGGTCATGAATTTCAGGGATCTTTAGGTCTGTGAACTGTTTAATTTATACTGGTTTAGCAGTACATGCAGGACATGTTTGTATAATGTAACTTCTTAACATATAACTGTCAACAAAAGTCACTCATGCCTCTGCTGCATCTTGTGTACCTTCGTTTTTCTGTTTATTTAGAATTTACATCTGGACCAACTGGGAATGGTTGACGTCACCGAGACATACTATTTTACAATGGAGCCAGTCTGTAAATAAACCATGTGTTGTAGTGAGGCTTACACAACATGCAGCAGGAAGCACGGAGAACAAGCAAGGCTGATACAATTGTCCCTCTAATGCAAAAGTCTTAATAATAGAACAGCGGTGGGAAGATTCAGCAGCTGAGCTGGGAGGGTAAAAGTCCCCACCAACTAACACAATGGAGCGCAGACCACTAGCATGTATATCTATGGTCAGATCCAAGCTCTCAGCAGTGTTCACACCAAACACTGGAAAGAGAGAGGGGACTCCTCCCTCGCATTCCGTTCTTGTCTCAGGAAAAAAGGCCTCCATTCCCATGCCAGTCAAACGCCCATCTGGGGCTGTTATCTTGTTTATGGCGCTCAGTTCAGACTATTTTGGAAAGAAAAGGAAACAACTCCCTGAGTGTGTGTGCATTGAAATGATGCAGCTTTTGTTGTGTACTGCACCACTGATAGATTGCTAATTGGGTACTGGTTAAAGATGCTATATGTAAGATATAGAATGCAACCAATTAAATGGTCCTGATATGTCACTATCAGATTAAGGAGATGTGATACGTTAAAATACTGATTTCAGTCACAAAAATAGTACAACCAAAATATAGGCATTTTAAACCCACACATTTCAAGTGTGTTTTGCCTCTTCAGGTGAAGCAATGCTTTACAGTATTTAGAATATGATTGCAGTAGACTAGCAGTTTCTGCCAGAATCCTACATATTGCACCTTTAACTTGAGAGTTGAGGGGGGTAGGAACAGCTTGTGCAGAGATGAGGTTGGCTGTCTGGCGAGCCTGGGACATGCTGTACCCACAGGCTCCTCCTACTTCGAGTGACGCCGGCACTCTGGTAAGCAAAGCACCGTCACTGGCTTGTGTTTCTGCCAGATCTCGGCTTCTACTGACGTCCATGTCACTTAGGCTGTCTGACAGTCTGAGGGCGATATGGAGCTGCACCGATTAATCCTCTGGAGGGGCCAGATCATAATCTGCGCCACTCTCCAAACCGTATGCCTGATATAGTCTTGGCAGCTCTCTCTGGATAGACATTTGAATCCGGTGTGTGTGCGGCCGACGCTGCCTTGATCCTGGCAGGCTGTTTTAACGTCACTTATGATGGAGGCCTCTCCCTAAGGCATAGTGTTACCTCATGCCTGAACAGCCATTGCATATACACCTCACACCTGAACGACACGCACACACCTGAACAACTGTTACATACAAACCTCACACATCAACAGCTGTTTTAAACACACACACACACACACTAACTGACTTAGCCATAGATCTGTGTCTAGAATAGTGAGGATGGATGCAGTGTGGTAACTCTGAAAGCAAAACAACCTATATGACATTAAACAAAGAGAATAACCCTTTGTTGAATTCTACAACAGCAGACACACCAGATTAACAATCCACATGCACATAGCCTCTCGAGATTATGTCTTTGACCTCAATCTCATTATAAAGAACAGCAGATGCCATGTTTTAGGAGATGCTATTGCTCCAATTTTGTATTGTCATTCTGTTGTCTATTTTTCGTCTTTTGTGTCTGTGTGTGTGTGCTAGGGAGACAAAGAGTAAACAAAAGAGAGAAGAAGCCAAAGAGGATCAGTATGAAAAAAAGACAAAGCTCACTCCACATGACTTCCATCATTTTCATTTTCCATCCCACAGCAAAAGGCCTGGGAGACAGTGCAAAACAAGACTGACCTAAGCAATGTTGAGGACGGGAGATGTGCTGAATCAATGCTGAGGGCAGCTGGGTTTAGAGTGGGGAACTGCTGGGCTAGGCAGGGAAGGATGAAATATCACCTGCCTTTCTGGTCAGCGCATTAAGCCTATTCCCATCTTTTATGAGACTGGGAGAGAAGAACGTGTTCTGCGGCCCGTCACCTTTTGATTTATGCACAAATAAAAGCTTGCTTGAAGATTGTGTCACATCCTTTTTTCGTGAGTGTTGCTGACCCACTTTTTTCTTCCTCTGTTAATGGCGGTTGGGTTCAGCACAGTATTGATCTGGATCTGCTCTCCCAAAATATTTACTCATACAGGCCTATCAGTTCAAATATTTTGTTGTCATCACCAAAATCAATGTGAGAAATTAAGTAGGCCAAGTCCTCAAATAGACGCCTTCAAGTTCATACTGTCCACCACTCTTGAGTTAAAACAGTATAGTGTTAAAACTTACATTATACGTCATTTAGATATTTCTAGAGTGACTCATAGTGAATTAAGTACAAGGACAGTCCCCCTGGAGCAATGTGGGGTTAGATGCCTTGCTTAAGGGTTCTTCAGCCATAGATGAGGGTGCAGGAGAGGGCTGGTTACTTATTCCCCCCACCCAGATTTTTCCTCACTAGTAGGGGAATCAAACCTGCAAGCCTCTGATCCTAAGGCCAACTCCTTAACCATTAGGTCATAGTGTTGTAGGCAGTTATTTTGCAGTGGAGTAGATTATGTGACCATTACTAGCTTTTTGTAAGTTTTTTGATTTATGCACAAATAAAAGCTTGCTTGAAGATTGTGTCACATCCTTTTTTCGTGAGTGTTGCTGACCCACTTTTTTCTTCCTCTGTTAATGGCGGTTGGGTTCAGCACAGTATTGATCTGGATCTGCTCTCCCAAAATATTTACTCATACAGGCCTATCAGTTCAAATATTTTGTTGTCATCACCAAAATCAATGTGAGAAATTAAGTAGGCCAAGTCCTCAAATAGACGCCTTCAAGTTCATACTGTCCACCACTCTTGAGTTAAAACAGTATAGTGTTAAAACTTACATTATACGTCATTTAGATATTTCTAGAGTGACTCATAGTGAATTAAGTACAAGGACAGTCCCCCTGGAGCAATGTGGGGTTAGATGCCTTGCTTAAGGGTTCTTCAGCCATAGATGAGGGTGCAGGAGAGGGCTGGTTACTTATTCCCCCCACCCAGATTTTTCCTCACTGGTAGGGGAATCAAACCTGCAAGCCTCTGATCCTAAGGCCAACTCCTTAACCATTAGGTCATAGTGTTGTAGGCAGTTATTTTGCAGTGGAGTAGATTATGTGACCATTACTAGCTTTTTGTAAGTTATTCTTCTATTTTTACTAAGATGTTTTTACTAAAAGTATTTTTGTTAGTAATGTAGTGTGTAGTTGTGTATTGTATGTTGTTTTGGAAAAAAAAAACATCTGCCAAGAAATAAACCACGTAGGCATCACGTTTCTGAGCTAGAGGTAAAGTTCGTTACTGAGTAATCTAGTGTCATGCTATTGTTTGTTAACACAGTAGCTGGCAAACAGAGTCTCCATGTTTGACATTCTCAAAGGGCCATCACTGAATAAGACTGACCTCATTTCCTTATGTGTTGGATTCCAAGCGTGAGAGCATATATTGTCTGCCGTTACATTCTCACAGCCTTATTTTATGGACCATTTCCTGTTTACTCCCTCAAGGATACCATCATAACATCAGGCATGCTGGTAATTGCACTGTGGTCCTGTTTTTGTCATGGATTATAAAGATTAATGAAATGGGGAACTTACAAACTGTCCCAGTCAATGGCATAGCCATGCTGTGGTTGCAACTCAACAGCTGACTTAATTTTGTAAGCAGATTTAACATCTCACCAAAGCATGTTTGTGTTTTATATGTCAGTCAGCTGTTATGACTGGTGGTTAAGGGGAGATGGGGGCTAGATGTGACGGGACATAGTAGCCTATAGCACTCAAGGTTGGGGGTGGGGTACCCTAGAATGACATTCATAAAAAAACACAAGCCCGTGCAAGACCGGTCTAGATCCCGTGACATCACTCATCCCCCCAGTGCCTTGTGAGGTCACTCCCTGAACTCATTTTGTTTTCCAGGCGTCAGCTGAAAGCTGCCCAACAACACCCTCAGCCAGCCACATCTGTGGTCTGGAGCATGCAGACATGGAGTCAGGGTAAAAGACAGTGAAGACAACAGGCTGCTCACTGGGAGTGGAATGCTAGGGCATGTGAAAACACTTTTGACTCACCAGCCAACCATGAGTCTGTCTTGTTGAGTTGTACTTTTAGGGTTGTCTTTGTTTTTGTTATTGGTCACTGTTTGTTACAGTTAACAGTCCAAAGCACAATCGAGTGATCCACTGCATTGTAAAATTATGAATCAGTGTGTTTGTTTTTTGTTGTTGTTTCAAAGCAAATTATTTCACACCGGATGAAAGATACAATGTGTTATGAATGGAACATGAAGTAAGGTCTCAGCTGGCCAACGGATTTCCATATCTAAGTGCTATTTACATTTTGATCCTCTGATGCGACACCGTTTTATCTTCAGTCAGGATATGACCTGATTGAAATCTGGACAGGAAATTTTCTTAATGATTGCTGTCTCAGATGGCGAGGTGAGTCGTGTGTGGTGCTATCTGTTTGATGTGCACAGACTTTGCTTGTTCTCAGTATTGCTCACCAGATGTTCATGATGCCTTTAACACTGTGTCACCTGGTAACCGTTCACACCTTTTCTACATAAAAAAAACTTTTAGTTCTCTGTCTGTCTCTGTCTTTTTCTTTCTCTTTCTTTTTCTCTCTTTCGCTCTCTCTCTCTCTCTCTCTCTTTCACTGTCTTTGTCACACACACACACACACACACACACACACACACAGGTTAGGTAGTATTATTAGCATGATTTATTTACTTCGTTATTAAAGTATGTTAATTTCTGATCTGAATTCAATCTGAATAAACTGCACCCAGTTTTGTTCACTACAACTGGCTTTTTTTCTAAACCATGTGCTTCTGTTTCTCGGCACTAGGGGGTGCGAAAGCCACGAAAGCGCAGTGTTCTTTCCTCTGCCTGTACGTAAGAGACACACGTAAGATACGGTCATTGTGGCCTACTGGCGTGTGTGGAAATGTATTGACGCACGGTGGCCTCACGTCGGTGAGTGACACATTTCATATTCTATGAATATCACACAAAAATCAATCACGATTGGAACATCAGTTTAGCCACTCATTTAACAAAAATATATATTTGTGTCTGATGCCCAGTCGTTTTCTGATTAAAACCTCTCAGGGCAGGTGAAACATTTTTCATTTTAGAGCATTGCCTCAAATGCAAAACCAAGCAACTAAGGTTTACTACCATGCCTTATAACTGTGTTGTTTTTCAAAGAAGCCACACTCCCAGTTTTAGACAGTAAAAACCCTGTATTCCTTTTACCTGTTCACCTAACAATGATGACTTCACATCTACCTGTATGGCAATTTCCATGTTCATTAGAATTCAAATGTGTGGCAGGGTTTTTACTTTTATACCCAGGACTGACACCTCTGATTCTTTACAGAATACTGGGTCTTCACATCATTATTTTAAGAAGAGTAAAGGTAGGTGGAGGTATTAAAAAGCAATGAGCAGTATCAGCGAGGAGATTTCCATAGTTCTTACTGCCTGATGCTATGTGCTGAACACATTGGGTTAGATTTGCCCAACGGATAGGGCAACATTTAAGTGCTCAGACAAAGGATTGTCAAGGAGGGTGCTAATAAAAGCTCCCTGGGCTCTAACTGTGGTTTAGTTTTGCTTGGCCACAGAAGGGAAGGTATGTGTGGTTTGCCAGCTCTCCCATTACATGGCATCTCACATGGGCCAGGCCTCTCTCCTCTCGCCCTCCACAGAAACACAGCCAGAGCCAACACACTTGTTAAGATTTCATTATCCTAAGTCAACTCATGCTAATAATCTGTACGTATGTGCTAACCTGTAAAACTGGGGCATCTGGGTAAGAGTGACGTGTGTGTGTGTGAGAGTGAGAGTATACTGCATGCTGACACGTGTTAGAGCCTCTGCTCCCTGCGTGCCCTGTGTGTGTGTGTGTGTGTGTGTGTGCACAGGCTCGTGGCTATACTTGGGTTGCAGCTCACTTGACCAGAAACTGAAGGCGTGCAGTGAAGAGAGGGGGGAAGGGGGAGGGGGTCATGTGCTGTCTCGCCTCCCCCCATCCCACACTCTTATTAACCATTTTGCACACATGCTTGCCTTCAAAACGCCTCCACACACACATGCACACATACACACCCACACACACACATGCCTCTGTTGTTCTTTAAAGGCCAGTGATGTCGCCTCTTATGAAGAGGAATGATGCTGTGTGCGATTGCGCAGGCCAGCACGGATTTAGGCTTTCCCTTTTAATGACATGCCCCACCGAGTTGATTGGCTAAAAATACAGCTTGGCCTTCCTCCTTGGCATGATGCTGGGTGATTTACTCATGCCTTGTAATGGAGAGTGGGTGACTGGAATGGAAGCGTGACAGAATTTTTTTTTTCAGCTCAATATAAATTCTCACATGGTTTAAATCTCTTGAATGCTTCATAGCATAGATGCACATTTTTTGTATTGCTAAGCAGGTTAAAAGTATGCTTAATGTTCAAGATGCTGTTGTTCCAGTTCATGCCAGCAATCCCATAATGGAATAATCCTCTGGACTGTTTGTGGGTTTTGCCTGCTGAAGGTAGAATGGCATCAGGGAATGAATACATGGAGTCAAGGCTTAAGCTTGTTATAACTGTTAAAACGGAATATATTAATCTGAGATTAAAGGCGGTCTGGAGAGACAAAATGAAACAAAAAAGTTGTGAAAAAAATAAGAGGAAAGGAAAAAAGAAAAAGAGTTATGGAACATTATTATAGACAAATAAAAGCCGGTAGTTTTAGCCGGTAGTATACATACGAAACGTGACAGAGATACATTTGATGTCAATGATTCTAAGCATAAATCTCCAGTCATCCCATTTTTATGGATATTAAAAAAAGGCTCTCAAAGGACAACACTCTCAGTAACGCTACAGTGGAGCTTTAATCCCAGGGTCTATCACATGGCGTGAGAGCACAGCCCCAGTCATGAGGCAACCATGTCGTAGGCACATGCTCACTCCACCTGCTCCACACTGCCTCTGAACCATTCCACCAGGCTGCCTGTCAAAAGAACAGGACTTTTGAACAAAACACTTCATAGCACCTGTAGCCAGATAGTCACCAGATAAGAAAACTCGCATATTTGTTGTTTCCAGTAAATGTGTCTCTGAATGTGGTGATTTCAGTGTTAGCCTGGTTTGTGGAGACGTTTTTTTCCGGGAAATGTCAACCCACACTATGTAAAGGAATTTCTCCAAACCTCATCTTTAAAACAATAACAAAAAACAAAGAGGAAAACATTTCTCCACAAAAGTATGACTACACAAGTAGTTGGCTTTCTGAGGCACCCCATACACAATAGGAGTGAATGGTTACCTGGCAGACCAGTCTTTATATTCTGACCTTCCCAACACACACACACACACACACACACACACACACACACACACACACACACACACACACACACACACACGGGCACAGGGTTTGTAAGCCCACCAAAACATGGACAGAGCCAAGTCAGGTTCTATGAATGACCTTGCGGATGACCCCTGTAACATTATACCCTGAACACAAGCAGTAGCACACCCAACACACACACACACACAAAGGCACACACACTTGCACAATATATGCTCTAAATTCTAGGTCAAGTATATGGTAATATAATATGCTGATACTGCTGTATCTGTATATATCTCTATGTATCTGAAACTGCTGTATCTGCGGTATCTTTCTAGGCCATCTCTGTGTCAATCTCTACAGATATCTCAGGCAGATCCAGCCATTGAAATAGGCTCTGAGTCTCCAACTCAATGCATAATACTCCAAGGAAAGACAATTTACAAAAGACGTATACTGTGACCAGTCTGTTGTGGAGAAAATGCATTTCCTGATACATCATCAGCTGCAGCCTCATACTTTGCCAGTGGTGTCAATGTCAGTACAACGGTCGCATGAACAATTGAGCACAGCTCGTCTACAGCCTTCAGTGACACAAAGCCATCACCAGAGTAACCCTATATAGCAAGCCTTTAGTGGACGCAACCAAATACAGAGAAAGGTCCTTGTGGTTGCTTTGGAAACCGTTATATAAGGGAAATACAATCTTTTACCAAAGAGCAAAGAGTTCATCATGAGACACACAGATAACTCTTGGATGTACATTTTTGACTAAACTTTCATACAACTAAGACTTGAACACATAAGACACTGCTGCTGTGTGTCTAGCACAACAATCGACAGAAACCAATACAACACATTGTGACACATACTTAATATGTGTTAGTCTTGAAGTATCTGCCTCTGCCAGCATTTGCCTCTGAAGTCTCCAGTAGTATTGCTGAGGCTGTGGAAATTCAGGCTTGCAGGGCCCCACATGACACGATTAGTCTCTGTCTTAAAGCCACATCTCATATTCCTTAACTAAACACACACGTTTTATCTGCAGTCAGCTATGATGCTCACTTGTTCTTTGTGGAAGTTAATAAGTTATACAAGACTTATTTAGCAATGTATCTATAAATGTCAAACCTTATTAGTATAATACTGGAATGATATGATCATGATAGTGTTATTTATGAGTTTGCAGTTTGTTGTGTCAGTCCACAGAAGAGGCCCTGGCATCTGCTCTGATCTGTCTGGCCTGTTTTATTCGTGTCATGATAAGTTGATTATAGATACTTTGAAGAAATATTAACCAGGTGGACTTGGTGCAGGGATGGTGCGGTGCGGTACATTGTGTAACTACTAGTAACACAATGATCTGGAGTCCAGACGCCGGAGTCCAGACCAGGCGCCTCGTCCGCCAGGCCTCCTGGACGTTGCTTTTAGCGCCCGCACTGTCTGCCTTTTATCAGCACCTTTCGGCTGGGAGCAGCTGGATGAACAACGCAGAATAGCACTTGGTGCCGTTTTAAAATAGCAATGGAAACATAATGACAGTCACACACTATACAAGCTCCCTTACTAATAATATGCCTTTGGAAATATACAGTCTGCTGCTTTTTTGACAGCTTCCCTCCTTTTCCACCCAGTCTCGGAGTTATTTCGATATAATTGTTTTCCTTTTTCGGAAGAGGAACAAAAAGTTATTTTCATGTGCAGGCTAAGATTCTCTCGGGTTGGTTTAATTGGTGTTCCAGGAAGGAGGATGTTTATGACCTTGAATTAACAAATGCCCTGTTAAGCTGCTGTCAGCTGACTTGCTTTGACTCGCCTTAGAGGCAGCTTATCCTTTGTTCGCTGGTCCTGGTGCCAGTATTTTTAACCTGGTGCCACCTGGTAGTGTGGTCCTCGGTTGTACACAAGGTCAGTAACCAGCAGAGTTGAATATGAACTTTGCACTACAATTTTTTGAAAACAAGCTTGCTGCCCAAAAAGTTCTCACTCACTGGTTGGCACAATTGGATGGCATCTTGTCAGCTGATAGCTTCTCAAATCCAGGCCTGATGAATGTCAGCCATGCCAGCCCTGAGAGACACGAGCTACTCTGCCAACTGATTCTAGAATGTGACACCCCTGGATTTGTTTACACACAGTCCCGTGGTGACGGTGAAAGAAGGCTCTTTTAATAACACCACACAGAAGGGAGATGAGTGGATCAGGTTGGATGCTTGACAATTATCATTGCCATTCTAAATTACTACATTCTCATACTTGCGAAACTTGCATAGGCTGAACATTTATTTTAGTTTATCTGCAAAGCCTAGGCAGTGGTAATATTCATGGGTTTTTCTCCCAGATGGTTACAGGTGGAGATGTCAGATTCGGAGTGTAAAAACCCTTACACATATTTGATCCAACCATTTTCTGAACCAGCTTATCCTAATGAGCATGCACATCATCAGACAGTGGATCAGCTAATTGACATCTGGATCAGCTAATTGGTGAAAACACCTGTGGTACGTGCACAGGCAGATGGAATACATGGCCGGGGTTTCTACTTTCTGGCCGGGATCTCCACCTTTGCTGATAAAGTTAAAACCTGTATATGAGTCACATCCATGAGCTTGCTTCTCCATTTGTCTGGCCTTAAAGAGTGGTGTGGATAGGTGGTCCTTCATAAATCACTGTGTGAACTGTTAGGTCTTAGGTCAGCAAGGTATCCCCACCAGAACTTTCACACATAGTTTACCACGTGTTAAAATGTAAAAGTGAGATCCTGTAGCTCAGCTGATACATCAAGTTGACACCACCGTTGCTGGACTACCAGAGAACACAAACTGCCAAAGTGTATAGGTGCTGGTCATATAATTAGTATATCATGAAAAAAGTTGATTTATATCAGTAATTCCATTCAGAAAGTAAAACTTGTATATTATATTCACTCATTACATTTCTTTTTTTTTATTTGGATGATTACTGACAACTAATGAAATCTGAAATTCAATATCTCAGAAAATTAGAATATTACTTAAGACCGGTACAAAAAAAGATTTCTAGAAATTTAAAAAGTCAAAAAAGGCAATTAAAAAGTATGAACATGAAAAGTATGGACATGTACAGCACTCAATACTTAGCCGGGGCTCCTTTTGCCTGAATTACTGCAGTAATGCCACGTGACATGGAGTCAATCAGTCTTTTTGGCACTGCTCAAGTGTTGTGAGAGCCCAGGTTGCTCTGATAGTGGCCTTTAGCTCTTCTGCATTGTTGGGTTTGGCGTATCGCATCCTCTTCTTCACAATACCCCATAGATTTTCTATGGGGTTTAGGTCAGACGAGTTTGCTGGCCTTTTTATGAACAGGGATACCATGGTCCTTAATTTCACTTGTAGTCAATGTAGAAAACAAGGAATAACTAAAGAAATTTGCATATTACAATTTTTGCTAGTCACTTTCACACGTCTCTATATAATGTCCAGTGTTGCAAAACTCAGTGTGCTTTACCAATGCATCTGAGCACATCCGTTAACATTTAGTTTTTTTTTAAAGCCCATGTATATTGTGGGCTTTTATACTGTACTATACTGTATATTGTGTGTCATGTTATACACACATAAACTGGGGCAGGTCCCACTCAACCATACATACATACAAGCAGTGCATACATACTGTACATACGTACAAGCAGTGCCTAAATATATACATACATACATACATACATACATACATACATACATACATACATACATACATACATACGTACAAGCAGTGCCTACATACAGTACATACAAACGTAGAAGCAGTGCCTACATACATTCTTACATGCATACGTCCAAGCCTTGCGTAGAAGCAGTGCCTACATACATATACACTATCTGGCCAGGCCGGGGCCAGGTCAAACCCGGTGCGGTGACGTTAAGCACTCTGGAGGCTCCGACATGCTCCGCTCACAAACGCTTGCATCAAAACCAGTAAGCGCGCAGTACACGTGCATCGCTGTAATATGAGAGGGCGTATAGGCCAAAAATATCAGCTACTCTCTTAGACACACTATCAAACTCTCTCACACATTATCAGACATCTCTCACACACTATGAAACTACTCTTATACACTATTAAATCACTCTCACACACTATCAAACCCTCGCTCCCACATTGTCAAACTACTCACACAAACACTATCAAACCACTCTCACACACTATCAAACTCTCATTCACATACTATCAAACTACGCTCACACACTATCAAACTCGCACATCATCAGGCCTCTTTTGTAAAGCCCACCTTCTGGGAACTTTGCAGTCACTCCATGGTTATTGGCCCTATTAATAGTTTAAACCAAGTACTGGTATCTTTGGCACTGTGTGCAGGTGGCAAGTCCTGTTGGAAGATGAAATCTGCATCTCCATAAAGTTGGTCAGCAGCACGAAGCAGAAAGAGCTCTAAAACTTGCTGGTAGATGGCTGCATTGACCTCGGACTTAAGAAAACACAGTGGACCAACACCAGCAGATGACATGGCACCCCAAACCATCCCTTACTGTGGAAACTTTACACTCAACCTCAAGTAACGTGGATTCTGTGCCTCTCCCCTCTCCCTCTTGACTCGGCGACCTTGATTTCCAAAGGACATGCAAAATTTACCTTCATCAAAGAACATAACTATGGACCACTCAGCAGCAGTCCAGTCCTTTTTGTCTTTAGGCCAGAAGAGACGCTTCTAACATGTCTCTTGACACAATGAATGTGACAGCTGAAATCCATGTCTTGCATACGTCTGTGTGTGGTGGTTCTTGAAGCACTGACTCCAGCTGCAGTCCACTCTTTGTGAATCTCCACCACATATTTGAATGTGTTCTGTTTTACAATCCTCTCCAGGGTGCGGTTATCCCTATTGCTTGTACATTTTTTTCTACCACATTTTTTCCTTCCCTTCGCCTCTTTAGTAATGTGCTTGGACACAGAGCTCTGTGAACAGCCAACCTCTTTAGCAATGACCTTTTGTGTCTTGCCCTCCTTGTGCAAGGTCTCAATGGTTGTCTTTTGGACAACTGTTAGGTCAGCACTTTTACCCGTTATGGTGTAGCCTACAGAACTAGACTGAAAGATTATTTAAAGGCCTTTGCAGGTGTTTTGAGTTAACTACCTGATTAGAGTGTGGCGCCAGGTATCTTTAATATTGAACCATTCCACAATATTCTAATTTTCTACGATACTCAATTTGGGGTTTTCAGTAGTTGTCTCATACAGTATCTCACAAGAGTGAGTTCACCCTTCACATTTCAGCAAAAATGTGCTATATCTTTTCAATACTACACAAATGAAACTTGGATATGTTTTAGAGTAGTTAGTATAAAGCTTGTGTAGCAGTATAGATTTTCTGCAAATAACATAAGACACAATCATTTTTGTAAACATAGCAGGCCACAAAAGTGAGTACACCCCAAAGTGAACATGTCCAAATTGTGTCAAAATCATTAATATTTTGTATGAGTACCATTGTTATCTAGCACTGCCTTCGTATGAAATTCACCAGAGCTGCACAGGTTGTTTTTGTAATCCTTTTCCATTACTCCATGATGGCATTACAGATTTGGCAGATGTTAGACACTGGTACTCTTCCACCTCCTGCTTAAGGATGCCCCATGGGTGATCAATAGGGTTCAGGTCTGGAGACATACTTCACTTTCAACTTCTTCAGAAAGGCAGTGGTCATCTTGAAGATGTGTTAGGGGTTGTTATCATAATGAAAAAATGATCGTATGTCCCACTTTCCAAAGGGGGGGGGGGGGGGGGGGGTGTCAGAATGTCACAGCACATGTCGAAATCCATGATTCTTTCTCTCAGAGGGTGATCATGCACACCGGGTTGTTGCACTGTGCAGCTCTGACAAGCTGACCTCACAAGCTGACCTCCCACTTCTGCAACCTCTGCAGAAATGCTGGCTGCAGTCATGCATTTATTTTTTACAGCCAACCTCTACATTTAACACTGCGTGTGTGTACCTTACTTCTTTATATTGATCCTGTCAATGCCTGTTCAAAGTAGAACCCATTTTGGAAAAACACTTAGTGAATCCGGCCATGATGATGTAGCTCAGTTTCATGGTGTTGCTGATCTTTTATAGATAGGCCATCATTGTGTAAAGCAAATAATGCCATTTATGAAATCCTCAGTTTTTTTGCCACAAGGAGCCATGTTGGACATCCAATGGCTAGTATGAGAGAATTATAGCCAAAACATAAAATGAATAGCTGTAATACATTATTCACATATTTGTATGGTCCAGTTGAGCAGACCCAAACCCAAAAATGATGAATTGGACAAGCGGCTTTTCAGGGTTGAACGATATGTACCGTTATCATTGCGGGTGTACTCACTTTTGTGGCCTGCTATTCAAACAGAAATGCCTGTGTGTAAAGTTATTTTCAGAGGACAGTAAATGAATGCTGCTACACAAGCTTGTACACTGACTAGTCAAAAACATATCAAAGTTTCATTTCTGTAGCATTGTCCCTTGAAAAGATACACCACATTTTTTGTTGAAATGTGAAGGATGTATTCACTTTTGTGAAATACTGTATAATCAGAAATAAACACTTGAAATATGTGAGTCTGTGTGAACTAACTGCATGCACAATACACATTTCACTGTTTGAATAGAATTACTGAAATAAATCATGAATCATAAATAAATCATGATATTCTAATTATATGACCAGCACCTGTATATTCCAGCCCATACTGTGTGGTGTTCGTAATGGTTATAAGCCGTTAGGTGTAGATAAAATTGGAACTGGATGGGTTTTAGCAGCCTGGCCTACATATGCATGGCGCCGTAGAGAAACCTGCTGCGAGCCTAATGTGCTGGGATGAGCATTCTATTGCTCCCAGGGCTCTCTGCTTTCGTGTGCATGTCTGCTGTGCCATCCAGGCAGGCAGGACTGTTTTGTTTCTGGCTTAGGATCATCCACTGGCCCACATTCAAATATTCGCCTCTTCCAGGCTACCAAAGGTCATCAGCAACTGTCAACAGCTTGGAAAAGCTTCCAGTATCAGACCACTCCAGTGCTGCTCACCCCACCACAATGTTTTTTTCAGAGTCAATAAAAAAAAAGGTCAGGTGAAATCATGGAGCTCTGCCCTTGGTAAATGAGATCATAGTATGCCTAAACATTTAGCAGCAATTAAAATAATTAGTTTTGACTTTTTAAAACTTTGGTTTACGTGTAGTCAAAAATTCACAAGACTCCAAAGACTCCTTGCAAATGCAAATCAGGAGAAGCGGTTTAACAATTGAACCATGACAATACACAAAATTAGACTCAGCATTTCTGGGCCAAGATGAGACCAGTTTAAGCGGTTGGGGTAGTTGGACACGCTCCTGAAACTACAACAAAGGTAGTATCGGGTAGTGCCTTTTGTTAGCTTAGGAAGCAGGAGAGAAAGGGAGCCCTAGTAGGTTATTTACACATTTATCATGCTTTACTGACATTTCTGAATGAACCTATTTATATATTGTGCTCTGTGGCAGTAACCAGACTATAGGTTTAGGTGGTCTATGTGGACACAAGGGCTTCATGGCAGACATGAAATGGACTGCAGTTATTACAAACACTTATGGATTTTAATCAAACAACACAATGCAAACGGATATTTGCTGGCAATTTTTATTAATGACTTTTCTTACAACAGGGGAACTGATGATAAAATCTGAGTACCAGTTTTAAAGGCAAAAATGTTTCTACATGCTACACCTTAACCTAATTTAGTCATGCTTTGCTTGGAAAAAAATATATAAACTTTTTTTCGTAAAAACATACAATTAAAATCAAATTAATGATGTACAATATACTTCACCGTTAACTTCGTTTTTAATGTACCTTCTCTTGGTTTCTTCCATGCACATGATTTAAACAATACATTTATATATAGCATTGTGTGTATGAATGTGTGTAATGTGTGTGTTATATACATATTACAGATATATACTTACACACACACATATAAACACCCACACACACATTAAGAAAAGAAAAAAAAAAAACAAAAAAACAAACAAAAACAAAATTAAGACTTTTAGGTGCAACTGGAGGAGAAACCCACAACCCATATATTCCTCTCACTGACCACACCTTTAAATTAGAAAAGGGAAAAACAAAATTCCTTAAGGAGACAAAAGATGGAATATGGAAAGCTTCTCCATATAACAGAAGAGGTGGATGAATCTGCATCCTACAATTAAAAATAAACAAACATACCATCCTGCCAAAAAGGAAAATGGAAGTCCAATGTCTCAGTTTCCAACAGTCACATTGAATTTACGATTTTTTTTTCCTTTCAAAATAAATATCTCACATCTGCAAAAAATAAATAATGATCTTAACACTTCACTATGGCAAATGCTAATGTTAAAAAAAGTCACTGCTCACTGAACGGTTATCAGGATGAACACGAGTAAAGCACTAGTGTGGCTCTGAGTGTCTGCTCTCTGCTGTTACCTTGAGGTAGATAACACATTTACAAAGTTCTACATTTAATGGTTTGCTGCTGGCATCATATGTCCAATAAATGGTAATATTATGAAATAAAATTTGAAGAATCTGGGAAAAATACATAAATAACTTAAACCGAGTTAGAAAAAAAATGGAAATAGACACAAGCTGGAAAAAAATGACCCACTATCCTTGGGTGGGTCACTTCAACAGACTCACCTCAAGGCTAGCGACGTCAACCTCAACATCTCCCCACATCTCCCATGTTCTTTTTTAGTGCATTTTCCTCATCATCTTGCCTGCAACTGATTACTTTCTGTGCTCCTTTCCTCTAACGCTGTCTCTCTCTCTCTCTGGTCAACCCAATGCACTCTTACTTCCACATGCATCTACAGTACACCTTGTGCAAATGACATGCCAGTTAAAACAAAATTAAAATGGAAAAAAAGCATGATGATCATACACTTGTGTGGGCCTAATAGGATATTTCAGGCTGCTACAAGACCTTTTGGTGTTGTCTGAGGTCGCCTCATTTAACCGAACTGGTAACTTAAAAAGTCAAATAATAGAAACCATACTTTAAAAAAATGGTATGAAATGATTCAAGTAAAAAATAATGTACTACTTAAACAAAAACAAAAAATCCAGGAAGTAGTCTAAACGCTGCACTGGGACTTTAATTCAGATGTTTAAAAATGCTGCTGTAGGTTTTGTGGGCGATTTGAGGGGAACATTTCACGGTGGAGGGGGTTAACGAGGCCTGGATGGACTTCAGAGGCAAATCGGTGGCGCCCTCGAAACCAGGCAGGGTGAGGGACTCCAGCTGCACGTTGAGGACCAGCTCTCCGTTCCGGGCCAGGAAGCGGTCCTCCACTACCGTGCTGCCCACCTCAGGCTCCGGGTCCAGCACCTCCGCCGCCTCCTCCCGCTTGCTGAAGAGCCGGTCCAGGTAGCTGGTGTAGGCTGGTGTCTCCTTCTGCTGCTGGTCATCCTTGCGCACGTCCCAGCAGGCCTCGTCTATCAGACAGCTCTCTTCACCTGCGGCGTACACGTAGCTCCCGAAGCTCTCCCATGGATTAGGTGCCCGACCTCCGAGCTGGGCCAGGTTCACCAGGCACTTCTCTTCCTTCTCCTGGCTGATGGATTTTGACATGGAGCTGCGTGTCTCCAGCTGGGACACAGAACTGTTGAGTTCGTTGAGGATGCCCACCTCACTGGGCTCGGGCTGAAGACTGAGCTTGATGGTGCCTGCGATGAAGGAGTCGAAATCAAAGCCCTGGCCCTGGTCCAAGTCCTTCTCCTGCTCACTGTCCTTCTCTGGGACTTGGTTCTGGGTGGCCTCACGAAGAGCGATCTGTGCCTTCACCAGGCCGTTCTTCTCACACTTGGTCTTGCCTTTCTTGTCGGCCTTCTCCTTGCTCTGCTGCTCCTTCCAGTTTGACAGGTCGATGATCAGCTTGGGCTCATAGTAGTGGTTGACTTCACTCTCGCGCCAAATCAGGTTGTCCAGGTACGACGGGGATACGGCCTTGTAGTTACACGTGTGGCCACACTCCAGGTCACAGTACTTGTTCTCGTGATGGTCCTCATGTTGCCAGGAATCGAAAGAGGGGTCGTCTAGGAACTTCTCCCTCTCGCCGTCCATGTACTTGCGGGGGTCGACTTGTACCTCCTCCTCGTCAGTGACATCAGACATGGCGCGGGGATCCCGCTGGACTTCCTCGGCCTCATGGGTACTGTGGAGGTGCCAGTCTTGATCGGAGAACTGGCTGTCGTGGTACCTGGAATGGAGAACCAGACAAAATTAAGAGTTAAAGTCACATGGACTAGTACAGCGGTTGTTAAGCTGAGGTACTTCTATGAATTCTAGATGGTATGCTAAATAAATCTGTAAATGGGTTCTTAGCTCAGGTGGAATAAAGGATGCTGCATTCAAACTATCCAAATCCTAGTACTAATACAACTCAATTTCCACTACATCATCATGCAACATAAAATGCGCTCGCATTTTGTTTATTCTGAAATAATTATGCAATATTCATAGCAAGCCATCTTAGGTGCAGGGGGTAGTTGGCAGGCATCTCGGGTGTCAAGACATTGGGAGGCACTGGACCAAAGGCAGTAGTCCTGCAGGTGGCCTGGTGTTCCCCTGCTTACCTGTCCCAGTTGTAGACGTGGCTGTGGCTCTGGTCCATCAGTAGGATGTCGTCTACCTCATCCTCGATGTGGAAGGGGTGGCTGGATATGGGTTCATCCAAGGGAAAGGAGTAGTCGCTCATGTAGGGGTGTGCCAAGGCCTCCTCTGCGGTCAACCGATCCATGGGATTGAAAGTCAAGATCTTCTCCAGGAAATCTAGGGCTGTTAGTATGAGATATTAAATTACATTAGTAGGCATACTTGGAAACTAATATGTTTAACACCTAATGGGGTCACACCGAGGCTACTGAGGAGTTTCAGAGGCAGCTGCCTGACCTTCAGCACTGACGCCGGGAAGCAGCTTGGCCAGCGGGGTCTGCGGCTCAGACATGTCGCTCTTGATGAAGACCGGGATGACGCTCTGCAGCTCCTGCCGATCCTCCTCGTGGACCACAGGAATGGACTCCAGAATCAGCTGCATCTGCTCCAGTTCGTGGGCACCTACACGAGACAGCCACATCAGTAGATTAAATCACTGTGTGTGGATCACATCTAGGTAATGTACCTTGGTAAGGTTAGCTTGTCATGTTTAATGACAAGCTAGCCTGATTTTATGTTGAGCAAAGGACTAGTAACTTTTTTTTTTCTTCTACTTTAATTGTAAAGAGCTGTCTACATGGCCGAACAAGCTATACCATTAATCTCTTGAGTAACTGAGAGACTGTGTGTGTATATGATTTTGGAATAACAAACCAGGGTAAGCAGGAGAAGTAATAGTTTATTATTACTAAAGCAATGTGGACTTGAGGCATGTCCTGCTGTCTTTCCCCCCACCCCTTTTTTCCCCCTTTTTAAAAGGCTGTTCCTCCTGCAGCCTTGACCTACTTTTCATTGTGTTGAATACGGATTTTTCCTCTCCAAAGAAAGTAAAGGCTAGTGTGCCACTTAAATATGGTTACATGGGCTTTACTGGTTTAACACTGACCTGCAAAGAGGGTCTTCCCTGTCAGCATCTCAGCAAAGATACAGCCAGCTGCCCACATATCGATTGCTTTGGTGTAGTTGTTTGGGGAGAGCAGCAGGCGAGGAGATCTGTACCATTTCGTCACCAGTCCTTCAGAGAGGTGGCCCTGCAGACAGAAACACGAAAGGAGGTCAAACACGATATCCTGCCTGTATATTTACATGATGGCACTGGAAAGATGAGCATTCGATGACGCAGACATCCAGTCTGCCCCTAATACATACACAAGACATCTGGAAGAATATACAAAGCCCTTGCTAGAAGAGCAACCCCCGACGGCTCAACTGAGCCGCTGAAAACCCGGAGCGCTCAGGCAGACTAAACCAGATGGGCCACGTGCGGCCTCTGTCAGCAGCTCCAACGGCCGCTGCACAGAGCGGGATAATCTGTCTCGTGCCCGACCCCCGCATGCCGGCCACACAGAGATCAGTGACACCAATCTGCACTTCTAGGCCGGTGACAGCAACGCTGCACAAGTCTCATGACTTGCCCTCGGCAACCTCAATGACTGGAGCGCAAAGGCGACTGGGTGAGGGGTATGGCTGCCATTCACATGTGTCAATGTCACGTTTTATATAGTTGAAGGTGTCTGGCCTACGTTGGTGCTACAACACAGCACAGCACAGTACAGTCTTTATGATATCTTCTTCCACACAAGCATCTCCCGGCCAATGGAAATAGTTTCACACTGGTAGGATTAATGATTGTACAGTACAGTCTGTATGATGACTACTTCTACATAACTGCCAATGGAAATGGTTTCACACTGGATTTGAAGAGATTTGGACTCGCCTCTGAACACAGTACTTTTGAAAGGCGTTAATCTAGAGAAGTTGATTTTTTTCCCCAAAGAGGCAAACAATACAGGAGGTTGTTTTAAAAAAAAAAATAAAAAAAAAAGTGTGATGGTGCTATAAAGACTGTCAATTTAAGACAACCATGTAATCACTGGTGCCCTCGCCATATGTAACTTCGCCAATATCACCATATGACTGCACTAATAACTGATCCAATGACACCTTGTAAAATAGCAAATTAACAGGGTCCACTCATACAGAATTTTTGACAGGGAATTTTTAAGCAATGTGAACCATGTGGCCGTTTATATGGCAGCTCAGAGTGAATGGTGACTTGTGTGACGTTTCTGCCATGTGGGAGGTTTTTTTTTTCCCCCTTAACTGAGGAAGTTGATCTCTGGCCAGTCTCTGTGAACAGACACCACTGAAAGGAGTGACTCACTTCCTCTGCCCCGACTCTCCCCTCCTTGTTTCTTAAGTGCTGACGGAAATGGTCTTTGCAATGGCACATGAATCATATTTTCTCAACTAGACTACGCACTGAAAGAAAAACACAAGGACTTTTTTTTGTTGTACTGCTTAAGTTGTACTGCACAGTAAGTATTTAAATGACTCTTCTGAAGCGAGAGTGAGAGTGCTGACGCACTTACAGTAAACCCCATCACATGGCGGGTTGAGATTGGGGTTTATGTGTAGCAACTTAGGGCTGCTGGCTGTATTGCCAAGAGTACTTCTCAACCAACACCACAACTGAGAGACAGTACTGTGCACTTTCCATTAGCAGTCAAACATCTGTAGAGGCAGGGTACAAAAAAGTATAATCATGTGCCACGTGCCACAGAGAAGTCGGTAGTTCTTACAGTAAACGTGTAAGAATGCGTGACCTCTCAAACAAAGAGAATGCTTAATGCCGGGAAAAAGTGATGAGCTCCAACGTGTATAACATCCTGGCAAACAGGTTTTATGGACTGCTCATAAGTCCTTGAAGCACACTTTCAAAGAGTCATTCTTCTGACTGCCTTTTTTGTAAATCCTGCTTTCCAGAGCCAAACACAGAGAGTCAGAGGTCCGCAGGGAAGCCCCTCAGAGACGCCCACACAGACTTGGATAGACCAGGAGCACAGAGACCTGCTCTCGCCCCAACCCCCCACCCCAAAAACACAGCACAGACAAAGGCTGCCTGGGAAAGAGGAGAGCAGGAAGGGGGGAGGGGCGAGGGGCGTTTGATCGTGGCTGCACGTGAATTCCTGAGATTCTTGAATCCGGGCAGATTTCCACCGCCAACAAAAATCTCATACAGTGAGTGTCTCACACAGCCTGTGAATGCTCTCAGTGGCTAAACCAGTCATTCGTTTTTTTTTTTAAAGCTGTTTAACCACAGATAGTTTTGCTGCTTATCTGACACAGCCATATAATCCATTACCATTCTTGGACAGAGGAAGATATCTGCCTGCTAAATAAGGCCCTTTTGGCCTTTTTGTTTGAAAAAGCTCACAACCAGACACTGATGTTCCTACAAAACTGCTAAAAATTGTGACAACCGCATAACCTGGGTTTTTGAAACCAAAAATCAATGGTTTCCACAGGTTAACACTAAGGCAAACAAGCCATCTTCATTTAGACACTCCTGCAATCCAAATAGTATCATATTCGGCAGGTCATAAGACCGTTAGACATTGCTGGCTCTTTAATTATAGGCTGCACTTCACTGAGAAGCGGGTAGCACCAGACAGGACGGTTCTTGTGAAACTGCCACAGAGGCCAAGGAGCATGACTAATCGGCAACGGTGGGTGCCTGCCTGCTAGGCCAGGGGGTTGTGGCTCTCGGTCACACTGGTTTTCACAACAGAGACAGACAAAAGCCCACAGTCTAGCCTGCATGTGCGGTTCTCATAGCTGTGTGCTGTGCTGTCTTGGTCCAACATGGAAATGCTGGAAGCAGAGGCAGATAAGTACTGCTCTCCAACAAGGCTTCACTCATCTGTTCATCAGCACAAACATCAGACAGACTGCTGGTATAGGGGCAGATTGCCCTGGAGCTCAAAACCCAGTGGAAAATGAATCATGCTCCGGGCAGGGTACAAGGACAAGGAAAGGTAGCAACATTGAAGGTAAACCTACTGTTTACACAACCCACTGCCAGCTGTTTTTCATTTTTACCTGTAGTAGGCAATCAGCCAGCATTCTGAAAAATCCATACGTGGTTGCACGCGTAAATCCGCAGTCGCTGGGTAAATGACAGCTCAGCCAAATTTAGAGTGAGGCCCTCCTGGCAGGCCAAGTGTAATTTGCTGCTGCCAGCTGCAATGGCAGAATCGGCCTGGTGACTAATCTAAAACATGTGCAAGCATCTCTCTGCTCATCTACCTAAGCCCACTGGCCTACGGCACAACTGCTAGCAACCTACTTTCCACACTCACCGCCTCTCAGGCATTTCAAATACCAACCTAGGCATGAACAATTACGAAGAGTAAATTTTATATTATGCATGCCTTATAAATGTCTAAAATGTGAGTGAACCACCATTACAAAAACAAAGCTTCATAGAAAAGCCAACACACACACACACACACACTTCACCACTCAACAACAGGAAAACCCTTCACGGGGCACACACTGTCAACATTTCGGGTAAACAAAAATAGGACCATTTCCTTGTTAACCTATGGACCCAGCCTCACCATTACACAGACACATGAAACTGCACCAGGAAGTCTGGCCTAAGTAGCTGGGTGTGTGCAGACACACGGGTGTCAACTAAGACAGGAGAGGCATAGTATTAGGATGGGACTAAGGCATGCTTTGCCACAGATACCTACATCCTCTTAAATCCGAAGACGTAATTGTTAAGTGGCCTACCGAAAGCCAGATGGTGACTCACGACGGTCATTCACAAACAACAGTTGGTCAGGTTAATACAGGCACAGGGGAAAGCCTACCCTTTGTCCCACCTTCCATTCAGTAGACAATGCACCCTGCACATAACCAATAACCACAACCAAAATGGAAGTGGAAAAAAGACATTTAGAAAACACACATTACCTTGTGGGAGTAGTGAGGGTCCATGATGCGAGCCAGGCCGAAGTCTCCGATCTTGAGCACCAGGTCCTCCGTGTTGACGAAGAGGTTGGCGGGCTTGAGGTCACGGTGCAGGACGTTGGCCGAGTGGATGTACTTGAGGCCGCGCAGCAGCTGGTACATGAAGAGACGGGCATGGCCCTCAGAGAGCAGACCCTGCTCCAGCAGCTTGCACAGGTCCGTCTCCATGTACTCCTGCACAATGTAGACGGAGTTCACCTCGGTCAGGGAGCTCACGTCCTCAGTCAGACGCCGACCGCTCGGCCCCAGCGTCTCAAACACCTTGACGATGTTGTCGTGGTCCAGACGGCGGATGATCTTGATCTCACGCAGGGCGTGCTTGACGCTCTGCGGGTCGGTCAGCACGATCTTCTTCACCGCTACCCTTTTGTCACAGTCCGTGTCCACGGCGGAGAACACCAACCCGTTGCCACCATAGCCCAGTGGCTTTAGGTCCATGTAGCGTGGACCCAAGTCAAAGCCATGAATGTTCATCAGGCTCTCAAACTTCTCAGCCATGTTTGGTACTTCTCTTCCAGCAGACCACTCTACTTCTGCCCCTCTCAACGGTAGTGAGGTTTTGAACTGTTATGTAGCCCAATTTGAAATGACGATAACTCTTGTCTAACGTTCTCTCAGTAATATTGAAATGGCTAAGTCTGGGTTATCTTTCTTGACCAACAAGCCCCAATGGACCTCTCTGCCCCCTTTCTAGCCCTCAGTGTGTCCTCAGTGTCTGGAAAAGTGAACTCGTTGATATGTCATCATACAGTGAAGTCATTTCACTATTTTGTTTGAGAAATGTTACCTAAATTGGAGATTTCTTGACAAATTTGATTACAATAATGGAATGGATAATTGAGGCCAGTTAAAAGGCATTAAAGAAAAGCTGAATTACTTAAATATCTAATACCATCCTCCTCACAGTGCAGATACATTCAGTGTATGACTGGTCCTGAGCAGCATTGTTGAATTTAAGTAGCACTACAATTAATTAATTAACTAATATTCTATTTTCTTCCTTTTTTAAAATATATTCAAGCTAATCACCTGAAAACAAAACTGGCAGCTGATTTAGGTTCTCTGTCCCTCAGTGATCGGGTGGCTCAAGCTCGCCACAGTCGCAATCAAAACTATCCTCCATCTTACATTGGCGTAACCTGAAACAAACAAGCACACAAAAGAAAGACACAAGTGTCAAGTTACTTCTAAAAAAAAATAAATACACAGTGTATATGGTGTCGCAAGCGTTAAATAAAACAGTTTACCTATAACTGTTTAGCATCCAATTCTCACTCACGTGTGCCTACTAGTCTTTTACATGTGCTGATGTGAAAACTATGAGCATAAAAACACCCAGAGAAGAACACCCATTTGCTTCGATACATGACCAATATGAATGTAGGTTAACGATAAGCAAAGCGCAAGTCCTCCCATACTGCAATTCACGTTTTCGTGTTTGCTTCCCGAGGCAGTCACCGTAGGAACATATGCACTCTGAATACTGTAGCACACGGCAGGCCGCGTTCCGGCCACGTTGCAATATGCCGGGAGGGACCTTTTTCTTTCATCTCTCACACATTAGAGTAGACATATAATCTAATTCTAAACCGTAAAGTCGAAACACTTCACCGACTTATACTTACACACAACGTTATTAACATGTTGTTTGGTTGTATTAACCAGTAGTAAGGTATATTACCGAGGAAATGTCTTGCAGTGAACACGGCTTTTCAACTACTGATCAGCCAACGGCGTATTTTTAATAATAAAATATGACCGTGTAGAATAGATAGCGCGTAGGTGAACTTGAGGGTTAGCGTGAAATGCTCAATCTACTTTAGAGAAACATCAATTGATTGTATAATGTAGACATTAACTTTGACAACAATCGCTGCACATTAGAGTAACTGTTCAATTCATTATTGACACCCGCTGCCATTTACTCAACAGCATAGAGAGAAGTCTATAATCTAGGTCAAAGAATTTTTTTATTTACTGAGCAATAAAACCAAGTAATGTGGCTCTCGCCGACTACTGCCCCTGACTACGATACGTTGTAACCTGAGGTGGAAGCCATTTCCGATGTTAATACAAGGTATATACGAGGCAGAATTTGGTGTTTAAATGTACATTATCCAGCGCTATTTTAAAGTAAAGGCTTGGTGAATTAAGTTTAAAATGCTCTGCCTAACGTTGATGGACTTTTAACTAAAATAATGTGCCAAGTCGAAAGCGAGTGACATAAACAAATGATTTATTTGACGTAAACTGTCACTGGAAGAGTTAGCAAGTTTTAATTCCACAACAAAAAGAGTATCTGATATTGCTTACGTACCCCACATCAAAAAGTTAATGTTACCAGATACAATGTTTCTCTCCACAATGCACGAGACAGCATATTTGCTGCCTGGTAGCATGATGTAGCGTATGCTAACTGTATCGTATCGGTTGGTAGCAAAGTCAAAACTAGAGCGTTTACGCTTCCACTTGATATACATGTTGACGTGACCATACTAAAGTCGCGCAACGACCCCTTTTGAAATAAACACATGTTTAGTAACGTAATCCGTTATCATACTCTTAAGCATCATGTTTTACCAATATGATTTCTTATGGTATTGACGAGGCTCCTCGGACCACCGTCGTGGCTAACGGTAACGTTAGCGTTGGAGATCACCAACCTTAGCCAAGTTTACAATCTCTTGAGGCTGTTAGTTAACCTTAACCTACGTTAACAGCGGTAAGGGCTTTATTGGCTTCACAGTATAAGATTGTAAATCTGGTACACTCACATTATCCGAGTCACAATTAAATGTCTTAACGCTCGTCAATGAGTAAGGTAGCTAGCGATAGGTTTTTCAAAAAGGTCCAGGCTCCTTTCGCCATGTCGTGCGGAATTAACTAATGTTAACATTCAGCATAACGTTAGCGTTACAAAACCATAACTACTGAACTTCTTAAATGCCGATCTGATGTGATTGTAACACCATTAAACAGGGTCAGCCGATTCGTTACAATTCGTCTAATGGTAAATGCTAAGGCTAATTCAGCAAAGATCCCATGACTCGAACAAAGAGTTCAACTGTCACCTAGCATGCAAGCTAGCATCTGTGCATTCAGAATTACTTGAGTCCAGACCATTATGCTAGGTGGCTAACGTTAGTATGTTAGCTTTTTTACTAGCCAGAACACAAAAGGGCGACTTCGAAAAAAACAGCCAGATAAATAACATCGAAATGACACAATTGACGGCTTGTCTTAACGTCCCAAACTGTGGTGAATATAAGGAAATGACTTACTATTCTCATCCGTCTCATTTGTAATTTTCTTTACCAGGTAAAGACTTGGGCAGCGCTCCGCTCCTACAACACCCCGGGTCTGTTGCAATCGCCATTCAGACTATTGGAGCTATATCTATGTAGCTTAGCAGCTGCGTCAGTCATTCAAGGGGAGGTGGTGGGACTGTGGCGGTAAATTCGAAAAGCCAAAACAATATCGTTATATTGCGGCAAGATTTTAGGTAGGCGTTTTCATTTAACACAGTCATAAGAAGTGGATAACATAGTATTTAAATAAGTGCAATTATGACTTTGTAGCCTATTAAATCGGGATGTGAAGCATCATATTGTGACGGCCACTTCATCACGGTAACCATTTTATTCCCACACAAGGCAGGCTAAATGGCACTACTGATTCTCAGTTTACAGTTTTCCCTGACAAGACAACGTGGGTTGTATCTTCTGGCACTTTGCACAAACAAGACAGTTTTGTTTTGGGCTAAAATGTTAGCCTGTATTTTGGGTATTGGGTGTATTTGCTTAATGGTCCAACAAATAAGTTTTAAAATCATGTGAGGTGATTGTTTTGAAGGCCATTACCAAACACCTGGTCATAGTGAAGAGATAGAAGCTTAAAAAGAACAGTTCATGCCTTCCCTAAAACACGAACCTAAAGAATGTGGGTAAATGTGTAATCTGAAATTGG
Organism: Setipinna tenuifilis; assembly: GCA_030347295.1. NCBI lineage: Eukaryota > Metazoa > Chordata > Actinopteri > Clupeiformes > Engraulidae > Setipinna > Setipinna tenuifilis. Next base: position 13,818,658 of record CM059280.1, on the reverse strand, counting down.
TCACGGGTGGCTTTTTTTTAGGCCGACGCTTTGAATAGGCTAGGCCATAATCTGTAAAAGAAACTTTATCTTTACACAAGATTTTCCAGCGTTCGTATTACAAATGTGTAGTTCAATGTTTTGTGTTTTCCTTGTCTGACATTAACGTTATTTAAATCTTATGACGTTTTGTAGTCATTTCCTAATGGATAGTAGCGTTTAACTAAGATGAGTTGCAGAATTCAGCAAGACTTAATGCCAGACTTAATAGCTACTCATCTTGTTCCCAGCAGCCTACCTTTCGACGTCTCACTGTAGATCACTGGCCTCCGGGCTAGATGTCAAATAATCAAACGACCTAGCTGCGACGTTGCAGGATAGCCTATTTCGCATTTATATTATGCCCTTTTGGACGTCCTTGATCCTGCGTATACAGACAAACGTTGTATGTGTTATCCCAGTCTGAAGCCTCCCCCGTGGTTCTCCTGGCAGACTGCGGCGTTGGTGTTCAGAACTCGCTCAGTGTCTAACTGGGGACAAATTGTTGGCTGTTGCAGCAGTATGGATGCCTTGCAGTCTGCACAGCAGCAATCGATGGACGCCCTGATTTCCCAGTTGTAGCATGTGAGTCCTTTAAATGTTTCTACCCTCGCTATATCGTTATCCTACAACAAATCTAATATGTCCGAGTAGAAAACATACGCATACTGTCTCGATCGTGCTGTTTTAATCCATGCATGCGACGGGACCCACGCCAGGAGTCATTTTGATGAATGGGCTTAAAGAGCGTCAGCCCTGCGTGTAGGCTATGCGGGACTGTAATGCTGCGCATCAGCAGCAGAGGTGGACCATGTGAACAACCATGTGCTCCAAAATGCAGCAACATAGACGGGTACATTGTCGGCTAACCTACGACTGGACTTCAAGAGTGATTTTGGTTCTGGATAGTGATTTGAAAGGAAATTAATTTAATGAACTCGAAGGTATCGACCAAGACCTAATTGTGATGCACGGTTTGTTTGTTATGAACATAATTGGAATGGTATAAGAGCAATTAAACGCTGAGCAAGACGTTAGTCAGTATTAGACCCACTGCAGTTAATGATGGCAAGAAGCTATGGGCACTGAAGCGTAGTTCTTAGACCTGAAATCAAATGTTATGTTTTGACAAACTGTCACTCAAATACAGACCTACATCATTATCACGCAAAGTGACTGCATAGATTATGGCAACGTATCTGTGGAGTGACCCCTCCCTGCACATGTGTGTTTTTAGACCAAACAGTCAGGTTTATATATTTCATTAACAAGCTATTGAGGTTCCCAGGCTTCTTTTGTAACTGTCGGTGTGTATTGCTGTCACCATAACTGTTTCGCAAGAGAAAGGAAACAGGCCTGTCCTGTCACCAGAGGCTAAGGGCCATACATTAGATTCCACTTGTAAGTGGAAACATGGACATTGCTCATGTCAAGATATATCAGGAACTATCTTGACATCACATGCTGGTATTAACAGAAGTTGACATTAGGTAGCTTCACCAAAAGATAGAGTTGTGTTAACTGTGTTTTTTTTATGCTCAGTCAGCATAGTAGGCCTATAATGCATTCAGAAATCAAAATGATGCACTGGCAATTCTGAATGTTCCATAATCTTTGATTTAGGCCTACATGATTTGCTTAGTAAGTCAGTAACTTCCAGTTGTAACAGGTTTACTTACACATAATTATTCTGAAATCATCATCTGCAAACCTGACTGTAGTCTAATTCAAGAGCAATGTCTTAATGGTGACTGTCTAAGATAGACTAGTACCTTGGTAACTATTGCTTGGTTTTTTGTTTATGAAGCCTGATCCTTTGCTTGCTTCATCTGAACAGACTGTTCCTACTGGCTGGCAAGTCAGCCCATGTACCAATATGAAATGGACCTGAACTTTCTGTAGTGCAGAAAGTGGCAAGTAAGTGACTTTTGAAATTATTTAACAGGTCCTGGATGTTGGTATAAATCTTCCACTAAAGTTGTTATCCTGTCAATGAGATGTAAGATACATGTTGTTTTCAGTGGGGAGAAAGTGTAGCAAAGTCTCCATTTCACTTACCATGGTTGATATTGTTCATGTTTGTCAGAACCGACATGCTTTATTTAATAATCCATGTATATGTCCAAACAGAAAGACGACTCTGTGACTCAGTATCCACAGTGTACAGAGTAGCCAATCGAGTAGATGTAGTTAGTTGGTGTAGTCTTGCCCACCATGTGCAGCTGTTTCTGTGGTGGAGGCTCCATGGGGAGCTAATATAGGCCAGCATAGAAGGGGAGGAGATTTCACTCTGTATGGCTTTGGCTTGGCTTGCCAGTGACAGCCTCAGTTTTACTGCAGACCACTCAACACCTCAGACATTTGCCCTCCCTTCCTCCCTCCCTTGCTCTCTTCCTCACTTGTTCTGCCATTTCCCCTTTCCCCTCTCTCTCTCTCACGTCTCCTGCTGTCACCTACACTTACTCTCTCTCTCACTAACAGACTCGCAATTCCTCATTCTTCTCATCAAGTGTCTTGAGTTGACCTTGAGCACAGCTATTAGCCTCTCCTGCATTTAAGTGGTCAGAAGGTCAAACAGATAAGGACATATTTATGAATTTATATGAAGGATAAAAAGGTTTGAAATCTGATGTGATTGTAACACTGGTATATATGTTTGCAATGGTCTTGCGCAATGTTTGAAATAGTATAGTAGTCAGGCATGTATTTCTGTGAAGAATCTAGTGGTTAATACTGTGGCTCACATCCAACACAAAATAAGAATTCATCAAGGATATTTATACCGGATTAATCCATTCACTGTGAAACATTGCATTGTTCAGGAGACACCCTTTAAATAAAAATTTCTCACACGTTTGCCGCTGTAATCTACCAACAGGAAGGCACATCCGTGCAAGTGGAGTCGCACTTAATGTTTTGAGTGTACATTAGCGAACTGTTTTATGTGGGTCAAGATATGCTAGTGAGTGACATTTAAGATAGCCACAGCAATCACACAACTCTTGTTATCATAATAAAGCACCACATGCAAGGGTGTCACATGGGAATGCAACCTCGGGAGGGAGCCCCCTGTGGAATGATACAGCACCCCAGTGAGTGAGATGGTAGCTCTGACCTCATTAGATGTGAGAAAGCTCTGCTCTCTCATACCTGGGGGACTGTGCTCTCCACTCTAACAATGCAGGGATTAGAGACAGCCTGTTTGTAAGCTCAGCAATGGGGGGGGGGGGGGTGGGGGGGGGGTGGGATCCAAAGTAGACTTAGTCATGGACTTTGAAACACTGGTGTGTTAGATTATTTCCATAAACCAGTTCAGTCAATTTTCTCAAACAGCAAAATGTGTTAAACATATTGAAGACATGGGAACCAGCTTCATCTCAAGACATATCCAGGTGTGAGGTGCTGGTTCAACTCACCAGGGATGTTTTGATATCTATTTTCTTTGGTGTGGTGGGTTGAGTATAACCATTAACTTTGCAGTTAGTGGTTTCTCTTCACTGAATGTCCTGTTCCGTGGTCCCTGCACGTCACAATGATGAAAGCAGCCACACTTGATTACCTCCACAGTTGGCAGGTCTGATGATTGTGCGTATTCCGCTGGCATATCTTAAAAATGCTAAACTCTCCGGATTCAGCTGGGAACCCCAGCTGTCTCTCTCAAGCAAACAGGCCTAATCAGGGGCTGAAAGCAGATGTGGCAGCATGTTTTCCTCTCCGTCTTCCCTCAGGGCAGGGGGGCCAGGGGTGTTTATCCATTCTTCATGTGGCCCTTAAACTCGATAGGCTTATTTTCATATTATGCTGTAACTTGTAGATCATGTACTTGGTGTAAACCCCTAGTTAGCATCTTACCTGTCCACAGAGATGACATTCATGCACTCTCATTTCTGCGTTGTGGCCCTTGTTTGAAATTCCTAAGCTGCTCATTAGGTAAGAGCGGCTTCAATGCCATCTGTCAGTGTCCTTCCACCATCTGGATCCTCTCACAGCATCTCGAGCCCAGTTCAAGAAGCTGAAATCAAACTTTCAGACTCATTGCAGGGGCTGATGCTAGAAGTCACAGCAATCAGGTGCAGCGAAGCTAGCAGTCACGGCAGACAGCACTCGTCTAGTCAGGGGGCAGATAGGGCTTGATGATGTAACCATGCTCCTGCTGTCTCTTGCTCCGGGACATTGGTCGGTGTCTGCTCTGTGAATATCACCCTTCAGATTTGCCATTTGTGTGTGTGCTTCTGTGAATGTGTGTGTGTGTATATGCATTTGTGTGTTTTTCTGTGTGATGGGGGCTAGAGGAGAAACTGGGTTCCTGGTGATATAAGGGGATTTCTCGACTTTATGCAATTTCAGAACAGGGCTGCAGACGGGGGGCCTTTATAAGGTGATCATTTTAGGTGTATTTAACCTCCAAACAATCCCCTCTTATTCAGTTCTGCAAGGCTGGGATCATTCGGCTTGTTTGCTGCACCAGATTTAGTGGGCTGAGTTCCATTAGACCTGCAATAGACTTGTTTGTTGTTAACTGGTGCGGAGAACATTGTGTTACTCTGCAGGCTTTCATGTGCAGGGGAGTCATGTGATGGAATGAGCTCACCGAATTTGGCCCAGCTCACAGTTGGTGATTGTTAGGTCTCGTTTAGCATCACAATGCACGAGTTTGGCCTTCAATCACCATTTCATTTATCTCTCTGAATCATGTGACAGAATTAGCCACACGACACCACATCTAATGAACAAACCTGGTAAACTAGGGATCAAGAATCATCAGCTGTGCCTTGATATTTCTTGGGGTTTGAGTGAAGCAACACAAAACGTAAGCCAGTTTTGAGTGGAAGATTTTGTGAAACCATAAAGATAAGGATGGAGCAAAGTTTACACCGTCTTGTGAGTTCTGGCAAAGTGGTGTTAGAGCAGAACCTTACACGTCAGGGTCAGAAGGAGTGCCGTAAACTTTCCATAATCAGATAAGGCACACATGATGTACACCAATAAAATTAGCCAGCGGAAAACAGTATAATAACATTGTCCTGTTGACCTCATAGCAGTTATCATCCCAGACTGTTGACTAGGCCAGGAAGGCAATAATTACATGGTTAAATGCCATTCGTGCCTTTCATGGTTCACCAACAACACGATTTGTACTGAAAATATTTGTACGTCAAACAGTATGAAACGTGCTTCCAATTTCATAATCAACAGTAGACAGTGTCCAACCTTTACCGCTTTCATAACATCTGTTTTCACACCAAAAGTGTTTGTTGTGAGGTTGGCATTCATCTGATGGCCGTCTGTTTTGGGGCTAAATGTAGGAAGAGTGGAAGGGATGCCAGCAGGTCCCCTGTGGCTAAGAGCCAAGGATGCTAGTCAGGAGCCCTTACATAATCCCCCCCCCCCTCACACACACACACACACACACACACACACCACTATCTCAGTCTAGCACACAGCACATCGAAGCGCTACAAATTTCCATTAGTCGACCTTCAACTCACACACCCCAGTTTGTGCCAGCAATACAAAGCAAACGCCACCGCGCCTTATCACCCATCAAACCTCTTCCGAATGCTTCAGTAAGATTGATTGCTCTTGTCTGAAGTAAGGGCTGCCAGCCAAGGTGCAAGGACCTGTGAGAGTTCCTTTTGCATTAATGAAGGTCTGTTTCCACTGCATCCAGGAGTTCTTATTCTTGTCTCTCGCTTGGACCTTTTGTGTGTTTGTGTTTGTGTTTGTGTTTGTGTTTGTGTGTGTGTGTGTGTGTGTGTGTGTGTGTGTGTGTGTGTGTGTGTGTGTGTGTGTGTGTGTGTGTGTGTGTGTGTGTGTGTTTGCGTGTCTCTATTTGTGTGTGAAGAGGTGGGGGTGCATAGTTAGGCAATGGCAAGTCAGTCAGTGTTATCAGAATAAGGTAATTTTGCACATATACTGCCCAAACACTCCCATCTGGCTTTATTCTGCATCGTAACATCAGTGCAGATCAATGTGTTGCTTGAGTGACAAAAGGGCACACAATGTTCTTTCCTGAGAGCTGTAGTCGCTTGTTGGTTCAGTATAGTGAGGCATTGATTAAGTGACAGACAAACGCATGTTGGGCCTCCCCTGTGTCAGAGACGTCAGACAGACACTTGAGAGGTCTGGCAGAGGTGTGCACCAACATAACCGAGGCTTTTTCTCATACCATACACCAAACACAGACTGACCAAATGCTGCTGTGTCACCTACATGGCACATGGCCAGGTGTTCACACATGGTCATTTTCCCCTGAAGGGTACCTCCAAGTACTATTAATCTTTATCCTCATAACAGCGTTGGAGTGTGCAACATCTGCAAATGGTGAAAATATCAAGTTGTTTATTATCGTGGCCAAGGGAGTCAGCTTTGTTCTTGCCTGTGGAACAGCACCCCTGCCTGTTTATGCGTCCCGTGTAATACAGTCTGTTGAAATACCACAGGCACTTGACTATCTGAGTTGATGGTTTACGCTGCCAGAGCTCGCAGATGCCTGCGGTTTGTTATTTTTCCAGCTGTGCCCCATTGTGCCGGAGTGGAAGGATGGGCCATTCCATGAGGCCTGTGTCAGGACATAGGATCTATTACCAGTTTATTAAAGTTCACCTCTCTACCTCCTAGAACCCACATACACTGTTAAAAATGCTGCATAGCATAACTTCAAGAGGGTTAAACAGTTGCGTTTTACTCATTTTGAATCAGTCTGATTAAATAATTTATGTTAAGCTAATAAAGACATCCTACTGTCAGACCCGGTCCAAAGATCGGCTGAATGGATTCAAAAATGGTCAAATTCAACTGTTTAATTGTAAGCGAGTTGAAAAATGAGTTTTTTCCCCCAAAAAAGTGGAGTGTTCCTTTAAGGCCGCTGGCTGCATGAATCTTTTATGTTGGTTTAACTTAACAATGCTACATTATAAAAATGGCATGTTCAGGCTAAGCCAAGGTAGGGATCCATGCAGCATGTTTGCTTCATTTTTTGAAGTTTGTTCAGCAGCACTGTTTTACAGTGTAGGCTGTGCCCACAATTTTGGGTTTGAAAATTTTAATTTATTGCCTCACATCAACCTCAGTATCATCACAAGTGTCATTAATATCAGTTTTCATATTTCATGTTGAAAGTGAGACAAAACACAAGTATAAGATGCTATTTTATTAGGCTGCAATTTTGAATTGTATTATGTAACCGTAGTCCATCCTGGATACAGTATTGAACATACTGTCCTCACTGGGGGTGACTGCCATGGTCATGGTGTCATTAGTCATTTAAGTGATAAATAGTCTGATCAATAATGAAATGGGGTGTGTGTGTGATGTGCTATATTTAGAAAGTCATGAAGTGAACTGGCCCAGTGCCCTGACCGCCTTACTAACTAGTGGTGGAGACTGGGCTTTCCAGACTGAGAAAATGAAAGACCAGTGGTACTGGCGAAGGAGGGAAGTGGGCATCTCAACTATGATGTTGTCGCTGAAACATTCATGCAATATGTCCTCAAAAGAACTCTCCACAAAATAGGCTCATTTTGCAACTCTCTTAGAATTAAACAATTGAGCTGTACCATTTTTAAATCTATATAGCCCATCTCTGGATCTGGCAGTAACACTTTAGGTATTAGCTTAGCATAAAACATTGAATCAAATTAGACCAGGACTGCCAACTGCCAGATCCTGACATCAGCTCCTTTAACATTTGGCTCACCTTTGATCAGATGATGGGAAGAACAGCTTTCAACACACTTTCTGAGAACTTCTGTGATAAATTCTGAGGACATACAAAGGAAGGGTATTCATAGGCAGACAAACCATTATCTCAATTATCTAAGGAAGTACATGTCCATGTTTTTGCTTGTCATAAAGTTAACGCACTTGAGAACGTCAATAGCCAAGCCTTCCTCTATTTGTGCAACCTGCTCTTTGACCACAGGTGTGAACATGGCCTTTGGAAAGAAGGGAATATTATATAATCTCAAAATTATGTATGCCATGAATACAAAGAAGGAACTATGTCTAGAAAAGAATGAATTTTGACACTTTATAAAAACTGCTTCCTAATGAGCATTTATTTTGCATTCGTTAACTCTTGCTTAACAATTCATTATTTGGTTACCATTGCTTTTACACTACTTCTCATCAGTAAATCATTTATAAACATATTGACACACATCTGTTTGTATGTCTGACGGTTGGTCTTTATGCTGTCTGCTATCTCTCAGCCTGCTGAATTTCTGTCTGTCTGTCATCTTCTTGGTCTGCTTTAATATTTGTAGATATGTTGATAAATGATTTACTGATTAGAAATAGTGTAAAAGCAGTGGTTACCAAATAATGAACAAGTACAAGTAAAATTTTACAAATGCAAAATAAATGCTTAGTAGGAAGTTGTTATTATAGTGTTACCGAAATGAATAAGGAAACCTCCCATTTCTGAAGCCATAAAAGCTATCCCTTTGTACTGACTGCAACACAGGAAAAACAAGTGAATGTTTTGAGATAACAGCTGTTTTAAGACATGACCTCCACACATATACCGTGCATTCTCATATAAATAAAGCTGACTTTGACTTTTTGACTTTGACTTCTCACACAGTTTTGCATGTTTATTATGTGTTTACCTATGGTGCTGGGTGGAGACTTCACTTGGTGGTTGCTGTCACTACAGGGTAAACACTTGGGTTGTGCCTTAAGCCTTGTCAGTGTATCAGTGGAAGCATTTTTTTTCTCCTGCTTCCAAAATGTATCCAAAATTGTATAGCTTATGCTGTGTGGGTTGCAATGCTAGTACCAGTTTTGAGGTAACAAAATATAGAAGCAAATATGGCTTGTTTTAAAATCCCAGGAAAGCTGACCCTTCGCCCATCTGCATAAAAGGTGACTACATGGAGAGGGTGTCCACCTTCAAGTTCCTCAGGGCCCACAAGTATCTGTCTTGAGTGGCTAACACATTTGCTCTAGTCAAAAAAGCCCAGCAGTGCCTCCATTTCCTGAGATGGAACAGGCTGCAGACTGACCTGCTGGTCTCCTTCTATGGGGCACCACAATCGAGAGCATGCTGTTGCCCGCCATCCCTGTGGTACCCTGGCTGTACCGTGGTTAATAGGAAGAGATTACAGAGGGTCAGCAGAACTATAGAGAAGGTGATTGGTTGTCCACTTTCCTCCCTGGATGCTATTGCCAGCTCTAGGTGTCTCACCAGAGCCAGGGCGATCATAAAAGACCACCTCAAACCTAAACATCACCTGTTCAACATGCTGCCTTGTGGGAGGAGGTTTAGATCAGAACCAAAAGAAACAAACTATAGAACAGCCACTTCCCATGGGCAGTCAGAACTGTAAACGCACCAGAAAAGTGATACTGCTTCCTAAACAGTCATGTTGTCACTTTACTGTTGCTGCTGACTAATGTTGGCTAATGTCAAATTTGGTTTTTGTCACTCGACTGCTTTCGTTAATTATGTTCAATATGGGTTTGCTCCTGCTACCTCTCACTATGCAACACCTACAGGATAATGTGCAATACCTAACTCATAGTGCAGTATTATTATCCACAGCCTCTGTACATAGCCCTTTTACTATTTATCATTTATTAAGCCCTTGTAAATAGTCCCTTCTTTCCTTGTTTCTTCCTCGCTTAACACTTTGACACTTGACACTTTTTACACTTTTTACCTTGTACCTTTGTGGCCTTGCCATCTAATTTCGTTGTATAGGCAGCTGTTCAATGACAATAAAAGTCTTAAACCTTAATGTTTATGTTTATTGCCCAGTGCAAACTCACAGTTAGTTCTAAGAAAGATAACAGATGAGAAGGCCCTTTACAATCTCTATTTAAAATTGGCTGCAATCCCAGTGTTTTAAGGCTAATGTTGAAAAACAAAAAGAAGAAACTGACATCGTTTCACACTTGTTCTTTTCTTAACATATTTTTGTCTAACAAAGCACAGGTCTACATGAAAGAGTGTTGGAAGCGGCTTTTACCCTTGTAACTGGCGAGCCGGGTGTTAAAGATATATTGCAAAAAATGTTTTAATGAATAAGAGCAACATCAAAAACTTGGCAGAGCATATGATACGCACTTTAAAAAAAACCCTCAAAATCCATTTAGCTAAAAATTGCTACATTTCCACATCATGTTGGCTTGGAGAAGAGTAATCAAAAACAAAACCCAGCTTTGTGAGGTAGAACACTGCCAATAAATGTATAAAGTTGGCTATCAGTCTCAGGGCAATGCATGGCATGAACTCTTTATGACTAATTTGTGATTATGAGCCACTGATAAGTTTACTTATTTATTCTGTGCAAAATCCAATGCCTGAAATTGGTCTGTAGGTGAAGGGGTTCACAATTTTCAGAGCTATTCATTAAACGACACTATTATAAGAATAATCTGCAAAAAATGAATAACTTTTTAGTATAACATGCACAATAAAATGTATCTGCATAATTTTTATACAGTATCAGAAAAACTGTTGCTGTCTGTTGTAAAACTAGTCCAATGCACTGTAAACCTAAAAGGACACACGATCTGAATTGTGAAGCTAAATTAACTACAGTAAAGTAACCATTCTAGAAAGTCATCATGAAAACTCTTACTAAGAATCTGTGGCACTAATTACATCATCAATCTAGATGATCTTTGGAAAAGAACAGAGGTTCACACTCATGTAAAACATTGGTGCCACTTGTACATCTATCTATCCACTGTTAAGGGAAGGTTTCTCCATGATCTGCTAGTGTTTCTTCATGTACTCATCCTCTTTCTCCTTCACACATTGTGTCCCTGAGTAGGAGACAGAATGATTTATCAGACAGGAGAGAGGCGCTTGTTCCCATAGAGACTTGGGGTTTCGCTTAGGAGACATACCAGGTCTCTGAGCAGGAAACATAGACACACACACACACACACACACACACACACACATCCTGTCTGCTGCCCTAGAATTTAGCTGTGAGTTTGGGCAGGGGTGTTAAGGCAGAATGTCCTCAAAAGAAGCTGCAAAAATCATTTCATGTGTTTTAATGTAACTACAAATGCCATACGGAAAAAAAGAATTGTTTTAAATTGTTTCACTCATTTCGTTTTTATGTCAACAGCAAGGAAACAATGTAGTTTTTACAACTGCCCATTCAGAAAGTTTTTTTAACACAAATTTCTCACATGAATTCTCATTTTCCAAAAAGAAATGTCAAAGATGTGAAGAAATTAACAAGACAAAATTGTCATTGTTGTAGAAAATACAGTTATCTCATTGTCTGTCTATCTGTTTTTCATTTTGCCTCTACCAAGGAGCACCAAGTACTGCTGATGACAGGCATACAGGATGTACTGTGCCCATCCACAGACTGCAGAAGAACCAGGGCCTGCTGATTCGGAGGCAATAACAGGTGTTACGTGAGTGAAACACCTGCTGTCCCTGTCACGTAATGTATAAACATAAAGCAACATCCCGTACATCTCATTTCTACTTCAGGTGCAGGATCAGAAGCCATTAAGCCTCACAGGGCTTGAAATGTTACTGAAATAATGAAAAGCAATGGGAGCTGTGCGGTATGCAGATGTTTGTTTTTAATTTTCTGAGCAATGGCAAAACATGAGAGAAATGGCATCGTGGTACCAAGCCTTAGAAAAGAACAGAACATAGCTTGGGTATAATAAGGTAGAATTCTAAAGAGAAGGGGAAGTTTGTAGAGAAAAAGCCTGACCTACTTTTGCTTCAGTCATCTCTCTTTTTTAAAAAAGGTAGGAATTGATGTCATCTGGTATATGGAGAAATCAGTACTGTGATCTCGGTCTAGTATCAGCAAGATGTTTTCAGTATGATTAATTAATCAAACTCATTTTTTGTATGTTCAGTTTTTAGACAGATATATTTTAAGAACATGTTAAAGTGTCCAAGTTCTGCTGTCACAAATCTTTTACTACATTACATGTGACTACTATCTGAAGTTGGGTGTGTGTGTGATGTATCTCTGTTAATGAAAACAGTGAATTAAAAAATATATACATCGTCATTACTTGTGATGATCATTATTACTAGGTGAATATGTATTCATTAAAGCTTGTGACAGAATGTTAACAGGAATGTAAACATGTGCTACCGTATTGTCTGTGCTTCAGGATGAATCTTCATCAGTTGACATCTACTTAAAGTGCAGTATTGCTCAGTTCCTCTGATAGCATCACCGCCATTCATGCAGAGTAAACATGCTCCGCACAGAATCCTCAGGGACCTATTTACCTCAATAAAAACTCTCCCCGTTAGCACAAGCTTGACGTCACAGCTGCTCTCTGCTGTGATCTGAGTGTGGTGCTCAAGGCACAGAGGTGTGGCGGTAGGGACCCTCCTCCTGAGCACTGCGGGGAGGGAGTTAGTTTGGGAATTAGACGGGTGCACAGAGATGTGTGAGGTGTGTGAGGGAAGAGGCTTACTAGAACGTTCCATTATTCTCGGGATCTGACATTTAGATAACAATGATGTATAAAAAACACAGAGAAAAATAGACTTGTATGAATTGCATTTTCTCACTTTGGGGTCCACTGTGTTGCTCCAAGATATTTGGTTGGGTGTCTGAGAAATGGTGGCACGTATTAGACACTTTCAGCTTCAGCACTCACAAAATTATTCAGAATCGAAGTACAGCAAATAGAAAACACATAGAACTACCTTCTCCGGTGGAAGGGTTAAGACTTTATGGACACAGGCATCAGAGAGCAGAAGATGGGTATGAGTACAACCTGGAGACATGGGCGCGGAAATGGGGTGGGTTGGGGGTTTCAGATGTAAGTGAGGTGCATGAGAAATGTAGAAAGGAAAGGGCCCTACAAAGACTGCTCGTACAATATATACATGGTCCCGAGTGAAGTTGTAGGGCCATACCAGGTGATGCAGGAAAGAGAGTGTGGTGTGGATAGAGAGGGTTCAAGGGCCAGGAGAGAGCATGGGAGGAAGGTGTGCTGATAACCATGTACTCCACTGAGAACCAAGCAGACAGGAACTCAGGTCCACAGAGACGTACAATCTCTCTCTCTCTCCTCCACTTTCCTTCCCTCCCTCCTGATAAACATCATTCCATCATGTCCCACAACTACTGTGTGTAAGAGTGTGAGTTTGTGTGTTTGTTTGCTTGAGTATGTGTGTGTGCATGCATGTGCACTGCGTCTGTGTGTGGTTGCACGTGTGTGTGTGTGTGTGTGTGTGTGTGTGTGCGTGTGTGTGTGCATGCATGTGTGCGTGTGTGTGTGTCGGTAGTCAAGCCTGGTGCTGTGAGACGTTGGTATGGGCCTTGAGCATGACACTGCTGTTTCAGAGCCTGGAGCCCGATGCTCCAGCCTGTTGATGTGGGCAGTCAAGCAGATCCTTGTGCACCCACACGAGCAGCTTGTGCACACACACACACACAGACACACACACACACACACACACACACACACAGCTTACATAACACATATGAACCTGCAGCAATGTTTTGACTGTCTGTATGCTTGAGATATTGAAGGAACAGTGGACTTTAATTAGCAAAAAAAATATTTATAACCTGCTCGATCTTCCACAACACAAGTGTAGAAGTCAGAGTGTTTGCGAGTGCACAGTGTTCTGCGACGAGAGGATTATCCCTCCATCGTACCAAAGTTGTATTGGCAGTCACAGGGATAAGCTTGTTCTCCCCTCTCGTCTCAGCCTGCCTGTCCTAAAGGTTAGGGATTACTGTCACAATGCTGGACACTCTTGACAGTATCTTGGTAATGTCTCTACTTAGACATCACCCCCTGACATCATTTGACGTCTGCTGTGCAAGTCAAATGGAATATTTGTTTCTCCTTGGCTTCACGATGAGTTAAGCGAATCCACTGGTTAGAACTGTTATACATTCCTCTGTGGATAGCATTCCAATGGATAACATTGGCCAGCTTAGGTTTGAAGGTGTTTACGGTAATACAACAGAGAGAGAGAGAGGGAACGAGTGAGAGAGAGAGCTCTGCAAAGATTAACATCCATGACTCAGCTGTTTAAATCTGTGTTAATAATGCAAATCTTTAATCTAAGTTTGACTAGAGCAGAACGTAGGCACCTGAGCTCCATGGCCTGTCAGTAAGTGAAGAAAGCTCTTCTCCACCTACCCCCCTACCTCTACTTGTCCCACCATCTTCAGCCCCTCTGCCAGGAGGCTCCACCTTCTCATGTCAGACTGGACACAGTGGACCTTCAGCCTCCATACTGCACTTAGTGATAGAGAAACACAAGAGCACTCCACATACAACCAGCAAACTAAAGCTGCAGTGGTAGAGTCACACTGGTAAAGCATTGAGGCTCTTTTTGTATGTGTTAGTTTCACACAGTGTTCAGGTGGCATAGTGTATTCTAACGCCTGTGTTACATGTGAAATGTATGTGAAGACTTAATGCATAGTTGCAGGGGTTTAGATGACAGCTCCTCCACATATTTGAACCGACCATTCTCAAAACCAGCTGATCCTTATGAGCACCCAATTCACCAGAGAGGTAGATCAGCTAACTGTTGAAATCACTTATGTTAAGTCCACAGGCAGAAGGAATACATGACATGGTTTTTTACTTTCTGAACTCGGGATCTCCACCTCTACACAGCAGGCTGGACAACCGGTCTGAATAGGTATGGTTCTGAATAGGTGTCAGGTATGAATAGAGACTGCGGTAAAGAGGGGAGCTGATAATCCACTGATGCAGGCTAATTCAGCAGTAAAATGGCAAGTCAACAAAAAACGAGTGAATACAGAGCTGCAGACCTCAAATGGCCAAGCTTTGCTTCCAGTGAGCGAATGGACAGGCACTATTGTCCCGGCACAGAGTTGCAAGAGCCGTCTGTGTGACACCATGAACCCTCTTGTCCTGAGGCAAGAGAGAACAGGACACTCTGGGGGTTCAGTTTCCATTGCACTCTGGCTGCTCATGCAATCGCCATGCCTCTTGCTGGCAGTCAGACCTTAAAGGACAAACCTGTTACATTTCATTGGCTAGCAATGGATACCAAAAGAAATGAGGAGAGATGGATTGGAGTCAAAAGTGCAGACAGAAAAAAGGGGGTGGAGTCATTCTCCTTTATTTCAGGCAGTTGCTTCTGGAAAGTAAAGAAGGAAAAGGAAGCCTAAATGTGGCACAGCCTATTTATATCGACAGGCATTGCTGTTGGCTCAGTCACTAGCCCTTGAGCGGAGAAGCACAGGAATAGTGGGGGTGGGTGGAGGTCACACTTCACAGAGCCAGATAAACAGGCCCCAGTCTAATAAGGAATCCATGGTATCTCTGGTTTCTTTTCTTTTAAGATGCTTTTACACACTATGTATGTAACGCTATGACTCCTGTGTGCATTAGCCTTAGGTGTGGGTTTTTTGAACATTCTAGAAAAGAGCACATTCTACAACAATGTAGGATTCTAAAATTCAACATCATGTTCTTTGCAGCCCAACATTCTTTAGAACTTTTACTGTCCCAACATTCCCGTTACACCAGTGTGATTACACACCTTAAAAGGTTAAGGTCTGTAAACCTAAATGTTAAGGTCTGTATGTTAAGCTGTTAAAGTGTGCCGGCCCATCACAGTCCTATGTCATGACAACAGGTCTATTTTGTGTGATCAGCACGTTATTCAGCATGTTATTTCAGTGCATGCTCTTCTCTTTAAAACAATGAAGACAATATGGTGTCGCATTTCTAATCGTGCCATAATCTTAAGGAGTGCCGTTGCTGGAGGGTTGTGCTAACCCCTGCTATGCCTCTGAAAAAATGACCCCCTAGCATTGTAGCTTTAACAGCAGGATTTACAGTTTACGCACTCAACCCTGATGTGGAAAGAGCAAATCCCTGTGGAAAAGACAAAAAAGCGTCAACGTAAACCCAACAAATCACCCTAGTAAACTGATTAGAACTGAACTAAAGGTTATTGTCAGTGAGGAGGTCACTTCAGATACTTACGAAACATACAGTAAGTGTAAGATTACTTTAATAAAGGTTTCTTGTGTTCCCTTAAAGAAAGGTAGTCGAGGGCAGGTTGTGTAAAAGCTGGCCTGAACTCTTTCCGGAGTGCTGAGACACTGTGCAACTTTTATGTATGCTACACAGGAAGGCTGCACACATTCACCACACCATCATTTTCCTATATGTCAAATATACAATTACAAATTATTACTGTGATGCCTTATGTGCACTAAAGATAAAGTGCTGGTTGCTGCAGCCAGCCATAATAGGTTCTAAGGCACGTAGTTGGCCTCATTTTGCCAAAGACCATTATCAATGAGTAGGCCATGGGCAACCTGCAAAGTAGGTGATGTGCTTGTTCTCCTCATATGACAATCTGGGTTCCATCTTTTGCAATTAAACTGGCCTAGGTAATAGTCTGTTTTAAAAGAAATGCACCTTTGAATGAATAAATAAATGAATACCATGAGTACCATGATATATGTGAATACCATGATATATGTGTTAGGGCACATGGCATTAGTCCATAGGCTATTAGCGTTTCAGTGGTTTGACAGATCATTCTACAATAATGTTATTGTATTGTGGGAGGTTGATCATATGCCATGATGTCATGGTGCATGGTCAGCAGTTATCACCAAAGCCATAATGAGCTTGTGCAATATCTTTGCATGTATGTGGCACCTGACAAAGTACGAGGAAGTTAGCACCTCTAAGGAAGTGATACGAAGGAGAAAAGGGAAAAATAAAGAGGGAGACTGGCACAGGAACACAAGCTTGGTAAAAACTGGGTCTTCTCACGTAGGTGTTCAGCTTCCGTTGCCACAGTGAGGTGGGGTATGGTGGGGGTGCGTGAGGTCGGGACACGAAGGGTCCTGTGAGATTTCACAGCCACACATAAGAAGGGTAGGACATTCCCATAATATTGGGATGGAGTTCAGACTGACCTGCCCTGCTTTGCCATTCTGTTATATAAGAGTAGCCCTTAAAGTGCCTTAAATGTTATTCTAGCTCTGTTCCGGTCACAGTGTTACTGTGTGTGCCAGTATGTCTGTTATACCCTGAATCATGAGCATGAACAGGCCATATTGGAAGTACATCGATTCGACACGCATTTCCACATTTAATGAAGACACAGCAAACCTAAGGTTTTAGGCTATTATTTGTCCGTCTACTATGTAGAAAAAACAAAGCATTCATTTGGTTGTGGTGATATAGTGATGATTTCCAGAGAAGAGATGCTTAACTGTAAAATACAGTGAAAAACATGTCAGACAGCCTTCTTACTCAGAAAAATAATTAAGTCCATGGACACACTGAATCCTTTGGGGAATTTGTCTAGTGATATTACTGCCACTTGAGAGATTCCATTCTGACAACAACTTTTAACCTACTGCAGCTTGTAGGAGTGCAAAGCAAAAACACATGCCACTACTGTGCTTAATAGTATACCACTGCTTGGTTATATTGCTAGTATCATCCTAGGGTTTGGATGACAACCAAGCAGTGATATATTATTAACTCGGTCATACTGGCTTAGAACAGGTGTCAGTGTAAACACAACGTGTTGCCTCCAGACAAATCACGGGCTCCTGATGTGTGCATAAACTTACTGGGATGGATTTGACCTACATGTTCCTTATTTGCAGTCACAGGTGAGACTAGTTGGGAGTGCTGTACTAATGTATGCCACAGAGATTTTAAACTGCATTAAATATGCTCATTAACAAACCAATACATTGGAACATAATGTCGGTTACAGTGAAAAAAAAACCCACTGTATTCTCAGGCAAGCAATGGCATGCATGCAATATTTGCACATCTAAGCTGAACTGAACTGAACACCTACGTGCCTTGAGCGTCCAATGATTGGTCAGCTATCCCTGCCTGCTTATGGCATGGCTGACCCCATTCACTCAGGAGTTTTCAGTGTACACACAGCGATGTTAATACAACAGCACTGTGGGAAAAATGTCACAGTGATTTATTTGAAACTTTTTGGAAACAAAAAACATTCCAGCATTCATGCCTGGCTCTTGTGTAACTGCCTGCGCTCCCTCTCTCTCTCTCTATCTGCGTTACTTAACAGGGGCCTGTCAGAGTTGGTGGCGTGGGGAGGCTAGCGCTGGGCTCTGCTGTTTTCCTTGGCCACAGATACAGGGTTAGATAATTGAAGGGCAAAGGGGAGTGCTCTATCTTTCAGGATTCACAAAGACATTTGAAATGCCGCAGGTCTGCCAAGGGCCGTCTGTGCTGACCGTGTGTGCGGACGGCTGTGGGTCGAGGACATCGTCCTCAGCTGAAAATCTCACCATGTTGGTGGGGGCACAAACTTGTCAGGCCTCTGTGCCTAGACAGGGATGAGTCAGAACACCATGGGGTAATGCTGCTCTCATAAGCACGCAGACTGAAGATTGTCAAGAGAGGACAGTTTCTAGACATAGTTCTGACAAAGACGGTCAACGCCTAGCTATTTTACAAACATGAACACTGCATGTTTTTTTTTCATCCGCAGTTCCGATTATTCTATTGCTTAATTAGTTTTTGTTTTCCTTGTCCTATTTCCTTGTGCTGTATATCAACTTTGCAACAAGTCAGATATTCAAGTGCTAGAATGTATTTTTTGCAGCTGCAAAAAAGCAGATTCTCATGACACAGACAACTCATTAACTGAAGGGGTCCACTGTCCAACTGACAGGTAGGTCAGGGCAGCACTGCTACAGAATCTGGCACTGTTGGAATATTTAGTATCCATCAAGATTTCTGTGTTTGCTGTCTTGTCAAAGTCAGGTCAGGAAAAGTCAGGAAACAGCATTAATTGATCTGGTCAGTAGGATTCTGAAAGTATTTCGAATGTCTGCACCATAAAGGTTCCCACGGCCCCATTTAAGTACTTGTAGAGGTCAGTCTGCTCCCTGACCACTGACTAAACTTGTTTTGGTTGTTTTTTGTGTGTCTTGAGAATTTCCAGTTTTAATTGCATACCCTCAAATCTTATCTTTGGATGTGACTGGTTTTACCTGCTAGCGCACTAGTTCCCTCTCAGAGAACAGTCTGACCCAAATAGAAAACAGGGTGGGGGGTGATTAAGTGCAAAAGAATTTGCAGCACTGTTGATCAAGACAAAGTATTTAATGCTGACAATGTCCTGTCACTTTTTACCCGCTGGATCCAAATGGATAAACAGAGGAGTCCTCTGTTCGCTGTGCTCCTCGATCACCTTTGTCTATGAATAATGACAATGACATCTGACTGGAGCACGGTATCAGGGGATTATGTTTCTGTTTAGAGTTATTATTTTGGTCTCTTATGCAACTTGCTCAGGGACACCGGGGACACTCCAGGTCCAGCTAAAGGGCATCCAACTTGTGAAACACAACTGCGGCCCCGGTAACAACACCGTCCGCACTCAGGCGTCATTACAATCAGAGCCGGGGTGACGCACGACCTCGGATAAAGTGGCCACTCAAGAGACTCAGCGGACAATGCCACTGGGCACTCTGTGTTTGTTTGTGTGTGTGTGTGATTGCATGCTCTCTTTTGTGTCTGGTTTTTAGGGTTTTCCCATTTGGGATACACATTCTTTGCTTTCACTGTTTTAAAGTCCCTTCATTTGGGTATTATGCATGTCAGTCACAATAAATAAAGAGCACCAAATGGACCCCCTGGCTCGGTTGCCTGGCTCCTATGCCAGTCTTCAGCTATGGTTTCATGAAGACAGTTTTAATGCAGTCTTCATGAGCAGATTCAGCAATACTTTTGTAATGAACACCATGGCCATTGAATTACCATCTGTCGAGTGAAAATAGTACTGGGTAACTGTGTTCAGGTGGCTTTTCATCTAAGTGCATAATGGTTCTGGCCTGTATTTTGTTTCCATTTCTTAGAGACATAAATTTGTGCTATATGTGCCACATATGGTAATGGTCAACTGTCATATTATGACATAAAAAAAAATCTATATACAGACACATATTTGTGGCCTTCAGATATGTGTGTAATGTACTAAAGATATGCCAGTTGATATAGATTACCTTCCAACATAATGAAGTAACCAAACAAAAACTATGTTCGGAACACCTGACTAAAAACTTAAACATGATCTCTGTATACACACACACACACACACGTATCCTTGATCGATTGCACTGGTCTAAAATCAGTTATACGCTATAAGCTGCACATTCAGTGTGCAGCTGACCTGTGTGCAGCTGACCTGTTTCCCCAGGCATGCTCAGACAGGTTTAAGCAGCCTAAGAGCTCCGTCCTGTCCCGCCTCAGCCCAGCCACTGTCTCTGGTTTCTCATTTGTCTGCAGGGCGGTCACTGGTGTCAGGGCTTAGCCTCTGTCCATCGGGGAATAAGCACCTGAGTACTATTATTTCCTCTAAGTAATTTTCCCTGACACACCTACTCGACATCCTTGCACCAAAATAATGACCAGAGGCTGCTCATGTTTTGCTATTATAAATACCACACGTAGGAGAAACCTTTTTGTGGGTATAGAGGTCAATAGCCTTTAGCCCATAGTTAATAGCCTTATTTTATGTCAATTTAGGGTATTTTCACATCATTCCCTTTGTCTTTTCCTGAGACATTTTCTCAAATAGTAATGCTAAATGTATATATTTAAAGATAGAATAAATTATGTCACAACCCAGATCAAATTAAGGGCCTTTGTCATAATATCTGATGTAGAAACGGAAAAGACAAAAACAGAGCACATTTAGGTGCAGAACATTCCCAGATCAATGTAGGTCCTTCAGAGACGTCTTTAGTGACTGATTAGCCAAGCTGCATTATGAAACTATGATAAAATTTGCAATAGAGTCTTAAGCATACCACCAGTCAGGGAGGGGATACTGTCAATTAACATAAAAACATGGGAGTATTTCACATGGGGCAATGTCAGGGTCACACTTCACTTCCAGTGACCAGGCTATACTGACTTGTCTAATCACATCACCCAGTCTATGGCCTCAATAGCTTCTTTAACGACAAACACGTCTTATAGGAATGTGCATGCATCTCTCCTTACACTGAAGTGAAGCATGGAGACCCAAGTGTAGTGTATCGACCGCTTTTCTATTGTGCTCCAATAGGGCAGTGACACTGCACCGCCCCGCTTTCCAGTAGTCCTTTGCTTGGGGCTGTCAGCTGGAGGACAGCAGAGGAGGAGGGGAGGGGAGGGGAGAGGTAGGGAGTCTGAAACTGCAGTGTTGGGGTGGGGTGGGGTGGGGGTGGGGGTGGGGATGAAATGCTGCAGAGGCTCTGGTCACCCCATCCCCCCTCTCCCCTCCCTTCTCCCCACACCTCTCGTCTTTCTCTCCTCCGCCACATGTCCACTGCCCCGCCAGTGCAGAGACCTTCCCTTCTCTGCAGCAGAGTTATGTAACGGCGGGGCTGAGGCAGCCAAGCAAGCACGGAGCGGAGGGGCCCGCCGACGCTCACAACATCCCGAGCAGAGGGGGAGGCAGACAAACGATGCCATCCTACTCACAAGCCGGGAGAACACAAAGCAGCGCACTCACATCAACCATCTCAATGACACGGACATGACAGCAACCTTCCAACGCTGTTCCACATGAAAAGGGCCTTTAAACACTAGCACACCAGGGGAACCATCATAACATGCAAATATTCTCACTCACAGACAAACACACACACACACACAAATGCCTGCGACATCCTTGTCTCTGCAGCAGTTGCATCTTTAAGCGCCGAGCGCGTGCTATTTTTAACTTGTGGTGAGCCAACAGATGCGATTAATGATGCCAGCCTTCTCTTCTCTAGCAAAAAGGATCTCCTGAGATTTCTGAACTAAAAAGCATCCTCCCTCTCGCTGAACAGGCCGGGACCCGTCCTCCTCTGGGCCCCTCTTGTGCTGACTCAAGCGCGGTGAGGACAGCAACACAGCCGTCTAGTTTGGGAACTCCGTTTGCTGAGTCGGTGGGACTTTTTTTTTTCTTCAAGGCAATAACTATCAAAGACGGCATTATCCTTTGCTGTACCTATAATCAGGGGTGTTGAAAGAAATTTTGGACCCCTTATGATCAAATACAATTTCCCCCCCCCCCCCTTATGATTGATAATAATAATAGTGTTCTCAAATGGCTCGCTGTCAATGCTGGTGGGGGGGGGGGGGGCTGAGAATCCTTCTTACAACAACATTCCCCACCCCCTACCCCCTGGTACCCCTGTCAACACTGCTTGAGGGGGGGGCGGGGGGGCTCAAGTAAAGGCCTAGGGTGTGCCTGGGAATACTTTGAGTGGCTTTGGTCAGTACAGCTGATGAAAGGGCCCTTGTTTCTCCCCTCCATAGGGCTCTGATGTAAAGCCACTCGCTAGTCCAGCTGCAGAGCAGGAAGGGGGAGTGGGGGTGGGGCGGGGGGTTGCTTGAGGGCGACTGTAAGCAGACAGTGTAGCAGCACAAGTGACTTTACGTAACTCAACTTTAATTACACGCCCACCTCTGCCTGCTGGTCAAGCGTCTGCGTGGCCGGTCCGTTCTGGCCGAGGCTTAACCTGGGAGGTTTCGGACGCCTTCCCAGGACAAAAAGAAAACAAAAAAAACACACACACGTGAAGAGCTAAGCCCCTCTGTTATCTCCCAAAGTGCACAGTGTGCGTCACTGGGGCCTGCTCATGGTGCCCAATCGCTAACCAGGCGATCTGTGTGCTGTGTGGCCATGGGCAGATTTAGCAGGCTGTAGTCTAGCATGACTTCACTCACCCCACCGTACCGTACCAGCCAAGAGCAGGACAAGCCAAGGCCAGATTACACACCACTCTGTCAATATTAAACTGCACCTGTGCACCAGTGAATCTGCCCAGACTGCCTTCATAAATTATGGGTTACACTTAAAAATAGGTCTATCTACTTACTAAACGGGGGTAGTTAGCAGTTGGTGAGGTGATGTTCAAAGGTAGTGTGTGATTTCTGATGCAGCCAGCAAAGAGGTGAAAGTGCTTTGGAACTACATATGTTAGGTTCCCCAGGGACAGGTCTGCCTCCAGGCAAAAATGACAACATTAAATACTCGTCTTGTTTTCTCAGCACTTGTGCATTTATTTCTCTTTACTATACATCCTTGCAGTTCCATTATAAAATGTACAAATGGACACTCCATGGTACTAAGTCAAACACACAGAAACAAAAAACATAAAAAAATGAGTTAAAAAAAAAAAAATCTATCACTCATCCTCTTCCACTTCCTCCTCCTCCTCTTCCTCCTCCTCTTCTCCTTCTTCCTCCTCCTCCTCATCACTTATCACATACTTCTTAGCTTTCTTGGTGGAGGACTCGTCATCGTCCTCTGCCTTCCTCTTGCCGGCCGAGTTCTCTCCCTCCTGAAAGAGCGCAGTGAGACAGTAAACACGGGTGCTTTCCCACGTCCCTTCCCCTCTCCACCGCGCTGCCATGACTGGCATGCACAGCAACAAAAGGTTTCCTGTTCCTGCTCAACACTCCACAAAACACCAGAGTGTGGTGAAGTGTCAAACTATGCCACCTGCTGCTAGCATGTGGAACTGCACACATTTACTTTGACGGTTTACTGGCTTGCACATCAAAGCCTTGTCAGATTATAAGTAGAGAGGAGTGTACAGGAGCAGAGGCTTTGGAGTTTGGACTTTAGTAGAGTGCCATTACATGTCCTAAGCATTCTGAGAAAGCCACTGTTAAGAGGAATTAAGTTCGAAGAGGTCCATTTCAGTAACTAGAAAAGCACTCGGAGAGCTCAGACCTCCGCCAAGCAGTTTAATTCCCACACTTTATTTTTAAATGTATTTTGTCGATGGAATTTCCCATGTTAACTTGTTTTTTTAACCAATCAGGAAGACATTTGACAAGATGGCACCCATGTTGGTGCATATACGTAACAGTGGGCTGAATAGGGTGATCTAGGTGGATTTAACCCAGCTGGTTTTCTGATTAGAAAATCTTCACTCTCTGACATGACTGAAACCCATGCAGTGATCAGAGGTGAAGGCTTAAGAAAGTAAAAACCCCACCACGTATTCCTTCTGCCTGTGCACTTAACACATGAATTTTTATTAGTTATCTGATCTACCTGTCTGGTGATTTGTGTGCTCATTAGGGTCAGCTGGCTCAGAAAAAAAAGTTGGATCAGATATGTGGCAGGGGTTGTACTTTCTGAAGCGGTGATCTCCACCTCTGGCAGTGGTCAAGGAGAGGAATTAAGTGTGCAGCACTCACGTCATCGCTGTCCAGTTTCTTGGCCTTCATCAGCCTCTGAGCCTTGTCCTCGTCTGAGCCCTCATCGCTGTCCGACGAGTAGATTCTAGCTCGCTCCTCTGTGGGTCATCACAATAAACACAAACATGAAGGTCACACAATGATGATGACAATCATAATAATAACAACAACAAAAAACAGAATTTATGCAGTGCCTTTGTCATGCCCAAGGTCGGTTACAAAGGCAAATGGAGAAGACAAGCAAAACAAACATCAGGACACACGAAAGGTCAAATACAGAAAAGCAATGAGGGTATGGTAAATAGAGAGGTCTTCCTAAAACAGCTAAGTCTTGTGATGATATTTAGAGAAAGGAAGGAGCAGTGATGTTGGGACCTGGGGCCATGACACTTAGGAACATGCCCCCAAGGCAGAGTAAGATTCCATGATGAACATTCCAGATCTGGGACAACCAGAACACACACTGTGACAATCAATCTAAACTGGTCATTCCGGGTACATTGTTTCTTGCTGATTCTTGAACATTATGTCTTGAGGCATGCGGTGAACATTTTAATCTGGAATTAAAATTGTTTTGGGGGGAAAAAAAATCATCTTAATGTCTAAATCTGGAATTAAAACTGTTTTCAATACACAATCTTAGATTCTAAAAGTATTAAGAGTCCTACCAAGGACATTCCCCATAGCTAATACCTACTGCAATAAGCAAATGCTGAGCCCCACACCCCCTTCGCTGGGGGACAAAAGACACTTAATTTGCTTAAGCCTGTAGGTAAGCTCAGCTGCTCTTGTGGCTGTTCTGGGCTGGGAACATAGTGCATGTTAGGTGTCTCGGGAGCCAAGATGGGGTGACGTCAAAACCGATCTAAATGCGTTTTGATTTGTCACAGAACAGAGCAACTGAGATTAGCTTGGTTAGCGTAATTTGTTCTTGGCAACATCGAGCAGACCACTTAATAAACCAAGCATTATGTGGTATTTCACGTGTAACGGGACCTACTGACTATTGACCATGGCAACACAGTATTATGTGTATACAACTGACAAATTTACAGCTTTAGAAGTCATAGCTTCTATTACAATCCATGCACAATCCATGAGTAAGCATATTTAATCATGAACATGGTGGTCCTGTGTTGCAAGGAATTTGGGTGGATTGAGGGCATCAGCACTGGAAAAACCAGCTCTGACTGCAAATGGAACGCACTAGCAGTGTCCAGGCAGTGATGGGAAAGTGGCAACATTTTCCTATACTGGTTTGGAGCTCTGTCAGTCTGCGTGTCTGCCTGCGCGTCTGCAGACATGGCCTTTCATGATAAGATGACCAAGTAGCAGCCCTTACTTACAAAGATCATCAATCTGGGCTACTCCTGTAGATTGACTGTACTGATACTCGGTGGTTTGGGACATGTTCACAAACCATCTACTAGTGGGTTACAACTGGCAGGGCTGATTAAAGGAAAACCCAAGCAGTCTCGCTGGGTGGGGCAGGCGATGCTTTCTGTACCCACGATTGTCAAAGCGGTTTTTCACCTCTGAAAAATATTTGCATCCTGTCTATGAAAAATGTGATTGGTGGATTCAAATAAAGAATTCAAAATGTATGTGTGCGCGGGTGTATGCGTATGTGTGTAATGTCCGCCTCACCTCGCAGTCCTCCACCCTTGTACTTGCTCTTGATGGCGGAGAGGCTGATGGACTCCTCTCCCTCCTCGTCCTCATCGTAGCGGTCGGGCTCCAGGTAGCCGGCGCTCAGGCCGCGCTGGTGCTGCTTCTCCCGCATGCGCCGCTGCTGAGACTCCCGGCGGATGGAGGCCCGCAGACGCTCCTCCTCTTTCTGCAGCACCGAGGGAGAGGGGCGAGTAAGTATAAGTAGGCATGCAACGAATCCTAATTAAAGGTTCAGCCAAACACTGCGTGCACATGGACGAGCTTAATCCGATTGTAAATGGATTGGGATTGTATCGAATTCATGTGCACAGGCTAAAGATCATATAGGGACTGGATTCACGAATCCGATAGGAACCCCTGGCTTAAACCGATGTTAACCCACTTGGTGCCACCTTGTGCACACTATCGTATCAGACTTAAAATGATTATTATTTTTTTAAATAATGTACATATGTCATGTGTATGCCATATTGTAGAAGCTTAAGGATACTAGAATTTCCTACAGGATCTATCCATCTAAAATTTGGCTGAATCCAAATACCACATATTTGTGTGATGCACTCTAACTAACTGCAGGAAGAAATTAAAAGCTGTGTGATCAACAAGCACTAATCAATGTTGATGATTTTTCTTTCTAATTATGTTTAAATTAAATGCTTAATTTAATTAGGTAGCTTAGATGCATGGTAGACACTACACGTACATTTAGCATTGACTAAAACTGACTAACGTATCTTTCGCTACACTTTAGGTTAGGAACTCTTGGTAGGCAATTAAGTTCTCATGTAACCCCTGTTTGTATGTGCTTCCACAAATTGTATGCAATTACTAAAAGAATGGCCATTTTGCATGGAACTTACTGCTCACCATCAGAGACCATATTTCAAGTTTAAAGTCTGCATCGCTGCAAAATACGTTATTCATTTTACCTTTCGAACCTTACAATACTAAAAGAAGCATTAACTGGAAATGTTTCAATATCCATGATTTAAGATCTGCTTGCAAAATGCAACATTATGTCAAAGTGCCTAGGATTTGATTTAGTTAAAAAAAATGGTAAAAGACATGACCGGATCTGTAGCCCATTAAAAAGATGAAAATTTGGCTAAATCTGAAACCGAATCATGCATTTGGCACAACCCTAGTAGGCATCAATCATCACAGAATAAATCCCATTTCATTTTCCTTATAGCCCCTCACAGTGCTAATCATATATGCGCTGGCCAATATCACTGCCAGTACCCTTCACTTGTATACCAATCACTGGGGGTGTCTCTAATACAAACACCACACATAATTGTAACTGTAACTCCCACAGGCCTGTTGCTGCAATCGACACTTCCACAATCCTCTTGTGCCTCTCACACCTCCACTGCTCACTATGTAATCACAACAAACATTTGCATTGCATAAGATAAAACTAAGCTGTTGCAGAAATGGAAGGACTGCATGGCCTTACGTAACTTCAACTCTTTTGCCCCTTTTTGAGACAGGTCAGCATGGTCGAGACCTTTAGTTTAGCCTATTTTAGCTCACAAATATCAAGAACCACTCAGCAGGTGTCCCTTTTATGTGCCACCAGTTTTTCCAGAAAGCGGTTACCTTAATCATCTCATTCCTCTGGGATTCCGGATCACGGCCAGCCATGGGCAGGATACGGATCTTCTGGGTCTTGGAGCAGCGGTCAGCCAGAGACAGTGTCATCTTCCTGTGAGTAGCACTGTCTGTGGAGTGAGGCCTGGAAGGGAGCAACACAAGACGGTTTTACTGTAAATCAATAGTTACCAGATTTTATTGGACATACAGGAGGAACTACAGAGATACGAAGTCTTAGAAACCTGCATAAAGTTGTGGCACCACCACTTCATGCCTGTTGGTGGACCACTACATGTGACCTCAAACTTTGAAATATGGTACCTTGCAATATTCAATCAACAAAACAATCTTATATTCAGCAACAGACTTAGGGGGCTTTTCCTTTCAACAGCTTTAGACTGTCATTTGGCATGAAGGCGGCATAATGACCATGGAGTGCCAAATCAAAGAGGCTTAATCTGTTTTAAATTGTCCAGCCAGAGGGTATCGAGGAATTATGACAGTTCCTAAGTAGCATTTGTTCAGTTGTTGGCCATGCATACAAACTTCATTTACTTTAGTGGTGATGCAAAAAACACATTCTGTAAATGTACCTGGTGAGTGGGCAGTCACTACCTTGGAACATAATAAGGGCTATTAAATGCTTTGGTATACTTCCTAGAAAAGGGTCTGCAGAGGGTCACTGCATTGTCAGCATAACGATAAAAATGTTCCACTATGAAGCTTTCACAGAATAACCTAGATTTCTTAAGAGATTTCTTCTCAGAATGAGAAGGCTTAGTGCCCCTGCGTGAAGCTGATCTCCTGTGATTGTCAGCATGTTGCAAAAAGTAGAAAAACTAGTATACCTCAAACACACAGATGCAAGCGTTTTCACTCATTTTGCTACATACAGTAGCTATAATTACGGAAGCATACCATACTTCCTGATTAGATGCGGAATCAGTAAGGGGGGCTCACCTGAAGGTCAATTTGGTCTTGAACACAGCTTGACCCTGTAGACCTGTGCCCTGTCTGATGAACAGATGGTTGTGGTCTCCCTGAAGTGGGGCCTTGTAGACATCGAACACCTCGTTACCCAGGTGGAGGGACATGCTGGTGTGGGGGAGAACATATTTTTCAATGTCAATTTCCACCAATCTATGAATAGACTACTCTGTGAGACAACATGCAGAGGTGGACAAACCGGCTTGAAAAACACAGTTCCTCCATGTAATCCTTCAGTCTGTGCACTTAACACGGATAATTTTTAAAAATCAGCGTATTTTACAAATTATTCTAATTAGGATGAGCTGGTTCAGTGAATTGGACTTTTACTTTCTGAAACAGTGGTGTCCACTTTTCTTAACATAAACATCTAGTCGACAGTTACATTTGTCTCTCATTATAATGCACACACACTTACCTGCCATCAGACCATTTGACAATGCGAGCGTTGCTCTCTCGAGTCTCATTGCCCTCCTCGTCTTTGCGTGACCGCCACCTGATTGTGTTTTCCACCTGAACCACAGGAAGACACAAGTATATGGCATGTCAAAGTCAAGACCAAGGTCATGGTCAACGTAAACTTTAGTATCCCGCCAGGGGAAATTCAGGTGGCCCAAGATTGCATGTCTTATAAAATTATATGGTGTTAAAACAGATGAGAAGATAGACTGCAGACACACCACAATACAGGCATAACAGAAATACACAGATATGTCTCAAAGGATTGAAAATAAATACATATAAAACAGCTAAAACATAAGAAAAGATAGATAAGATACCTAAAAGATAAAGAGAAAAATACAGTAAAAAAAAGGTAAAAAAAAAAAACATAAAACATAAAAAAACATAATGAAAGTGCAACAGCTCTAGTTTGTCTGTTACTGTGTAGTCTGATAGCTGTAGGCACAAATGAGTTGTGGTACAGTGTCATTCTGATTTTCCTCTGTAGGATCCTGCCATTTGACCTACTGCTTTTAACATACTTTAGTAACAGAGGATGTACACTACAATACAGCTTAGCAGGCTATGCATTGCAGCCTTAGTCCTGTTAATCTTTTTTTAGGTGCAAAAAGGTGGACAGTACCTTTAGTTTGAGTCTTGTCCTACCCTCCTCATCCAACATCTCCTCATCCTCAAACTCATCTTCGTAATACTGGGGATCAAATGGCCTATGGAGAAAAAGGTATTGTTATGACACATTATGCAAAGAAGATATACTCAACTCGCTTTCGATAAGTGTTTGCGAAGTATAATGTAATGTCTGTGTAGGTTGTCACTTATACATTTTTCTTGGAGAAGACCTCCTGTTGTCTTACAACTTAGCACTCATGACTATAAATTCAGCTCTATATGTGCACCAGTTCTGTCCTTCGACATTAAAATATTTTCCATTTCTGCCTTGTCTCAAACCCAGTTTGCCTCACAGAAAGTTAAAGATCAGAATAAACCATAGTTACATTACGCAACAACAACAAAAAAAAGAGACTTTGCAGGTACTGCTCAGGGTTATGGCTGTTATTAATATCCTATTGTGTTTTGTCTCCCCAGTGCCGTTTGTCCCCATTTCTCCCATACCCTCTACCTGCTAAGATGATTATGTGATGGGACGGGCTTGATTAGGAGCACCTGGCCATGTCATCAAACTGGGCTTAAAACTACCTGCTCAGTGATGCTCAAGGGAGGCTGGTATAGGAACTGCTTTCCGTGTTGCTGCCGCTCAGTCTGGGATTTTATGTCGTATTATGATTTTGACCTTGTTGTCTTAGTCTGATGTCCTGTCCTTTTGTCTATATGTTAATAAATCCCACAGGTTGGGTAACTTTTAAAAGGTGTCTTCATATGACTTTGGTCAATGGCGGGTTTGTTGTTCAGCCCCAGTAGGGCCACCCAAGAAAGGGTGTGGTCTAACACTCAGTAACGCATGCCAACTGATCACCTGGGCTCCACACTGAGGAAGTTGGGCAGCTTGACGAAGTACAGGTCGCTGCCCAGGTCTGTGCTGACTTTGGGGATCTCCACCTCTATCCGGGTCTCGGGGACAGGTTCTTCCTCCGCGTGCTCCCCCTCCATGCCCTCCTCATTGTCCTGCAGTAAACACCACCAGTCAGACCCATGTCATCTCTCAGTTCTACAGGACTAATAGACTGTGCAGAATGACTTCATGTAATACAACCCCCAATGGAGTACTAATCCAAGTCCCCTGTCTCATTAAAACAGTGATGGGCAAGTTGGATTTAGAAACTATAATTCAGTACCACATTTTTTGTTTCATCCAGTTACCTAATCACCTGATTCGAACTAGCATAACTCTTCAGCCAGGCAGAGGAGATTCCTTTATTAGGTGTGCATGTATCCACTTGATTTGGAATATGTGGTACTGGATAGTAATCTTACCAGTGGTTGTCCAGGGGTGGGAGGTTTCTCTGCATCACTATCTGAAGAAATGTCATCAGCCTCACCAAACAGATCATCTACAACTGGTTTTGGACCTGTGGAAAAGAAAGTGAGTTCCACGTATTAATATATTTCCTAAGACAACTATATAAGTTCCAGGCCAGTCATTAGCTTTTTGTCATGTCTGACTTGACAATTATTGTATCCCACACAGCACATTCCACTACGCCATCTGGGCTATCCTGTCCTACGGAGCTGTACCAGAACCACATGTCACTGGCCCTGGTCATATAACTAACAACCACTGTACTTTAACCAGGACCATCACATGAATGGCAACACTACATGCTTTAGATGCTTACAGGCAAACTAATTCTGAACTCTCAGAATTTTACATAACATATGAATTTCAACAAGACATGAGGGGTTTCTTTATTGCACTTTAGTTCAGTCGATCATATTTTTAGGAAGAGTGTTCAATTATATTGTTAACCCAACCTTTTTTAATCACATTAATACTCTTACACAGTTTATAAGTAGTATAAAGTTCTAAAATTAATTCTTAGGCAGAAGTAATTACTCATTTGTCATCTCCAAAGTTTTTTCTGAGGCAGCTATTTCTTCACAGTGTCACCCTCTTACCTTTGGAGCTTCCAACGTCACTATCAGAGTCAGAGTCTGAGGCCACTTTCTTCTTCTTCTGTCGAATGAAATCATCCTCACTGTCGCTGCCTTTAGCAGACTCTGTGGAGCACAAAACAACACAGCCAGACTGCAATTAGGAAAGTCCGCCATTTGGTAAATCCTCATAAAACTGAATTAAAAAAAAAATGGGTCAAAGCTATAAAAATTAACATTTTCAGGATATCTGGCATGGTAAATGGCTAAAGCTGAGGTTGACCTTACAAAAGTGTATCCTTACAAAACAGCTCTGGTAAAATTGATTTCAGTATACTGCTTTTCACAGTAATATCCATGTTCATAACATCTGATGTTTTAGTCATAATTTCTGGTGGCAATATGAGTTAGCACATGGGGCATAAAGACAATAAAATCAATCCATTATAGCAGTTCAAAGAAGAGTCATGAGTATTAACCTGGCTTCTGTCTCCTCACTGGGCCCTCATCATCTGAGTGATCTCTGTCTTCATCCGAGTGCTGGGCTTTTTCCTCATCCTCCGACTGGTCGCTCTTGTGCCCTCCTCCCCATTTCTCATCCTCAGAGTGGCCCTCTACGTCTGAATGTGGGGTGCCTGGCCCAGACTGGGGCGTTCCCGGGTCAGAGCGAGCACTGCCGGCATCAGAACGTGGGCTCCCTGCCTCTGATCTGGGGGTCGCGCTGCCTCTGTCTGAGTGCCGGCTGCCTCTGTCTGAGTGCCGGCTGCCTCTGTCTGAGTGCCGGCTGCCTGCCCCTGATGCCGGGCTGCCTACATCTGACCCCCGACCCCGGTCATCCTCATCATGATGGGCCTCAGAGCCGCTGTGCTGCTCTGCATCTGAATGCTCGTTGTCTTCTGGTTCAGAGTGCATGCTTGCATCTGACTGATTTCCAGAATGGTCGGATTGGTTATCACTGCCACTGTGTTGGCTTCTACGATCATCCTCGCTGTCATCCCCAAAAAGCTCTTTGTTGCTGGGCTTCCCACCATCTTGGCCTTCATCATCGTCGTCATCGTCATCTCGTTCTCGCTCGCTTTCACTTCCTGAGGCATTGCTTACAGACCGTGGACGCTCGTGCTCAGCATCAGATCCTGACCCCGAGCCAGACTCTGTACAGACAGAGAGAGAGACAGAGAGAGAGAGAGAGAGAGAGAGAGAGAGAGACGGTCACACTAACATTATCCTTAGTAAATTTAAAGCCTACTTGTGGAGTCATTAGCGTATTGTTGAGATGATTTCTATTATATGATTATGGCGTTGATGAGTTGTAATCATGCCATCATCAAATAATTAGGGGAGAACAGTTCCGGTCATGTGCTATACTTGGGAAGCTAATACGCAAGTTTCCATAAACAGATTAAAAGCTGTTACCTTATCGACATGTTTATGCTTACTAAATGCTATGTTAGTCAAAGGGAGTGTAGACGTTGAATAACACACTCATCGATTTTTATAAAGAAACATTTCTCCGTATCTTGCTTTTCACTAATTTACAGTGATTGTTAGGCTATACGACTAGCTACCGAGCTACCAAGAAAGCTAACTCGACTAGACTAACTAGAACATAGATAGTCTTTGGAAATTCAATATGAAACGCAACGCCAAATAATTAATTCATATTTTGACAATGTATGAGTATAAACAAATGGGTTTACCTCGTTGTTCACTGTCACTGTCTCCATCACTCCCGAACAATTCATCTATATCCGCCATTTTTCGAGGAAGCGTGGACAATAACAAGTTTGCAGTTAAAAGCCCATGTTTCCGGTGGGATATGTTTTAGATATTTTGCTAAAAAAATGTCCAGGTTTGTTCAAGATGTATAGGTAATTCAAGCATAATGAAAACACATTCAATATAAAATATATTTTCCATTACAGATTAAAATATAGTTTGTAAATTGCATTCGCAGGACTTCATAAGCAAAGTGAGCCATGCAGAGAAAAGTCCATCAAGTACAAGGACATGGACACCATCAGTCTACGCTAAAGGCCCATGTAGCAGATATGGTAACGTGCACTATGGGTCACTGATGCAATAAAAATATACTCAATTATATAAGGTAATACATGAATACAATTTTATAATATCAACTCTTTATTTCTACACCTAGGCGCCCCCCGAACCTTACATTGCAGCAGTTCAGCAAATTACCACTGGGTGGCATGAGAGACTTGTATGATGAACAGGACATCAAATTAGATAGATTAGATTAGTTCCAACTTGATTGTCATTACACATGTATAAACAGAAGTGCAAGGAGCAGCAAGTGCCGTGTATACAGTAAATACCATATAGAACAATACATAGTATATTACAGTGTATTTTATAGTGAAGATGTCCATAGAAGTTTTTCAGGATTAACTCATTCACATATTTTGAAATTCAGAATATGATATGATGTTTGAGTATGATGGCTGAATGTTTTTGCAGATTCATGTGGAGTCAATGATACATGTTGAAGGCTTACTTTAATGAAAGCCTAATTTAAGACTCCACTTATCCTGCACACACTCTATTTAACCTCCTTCGCTCTGGCAGGCACTATACAGATCCCTGTGCACCAAAACAACAAGACACAAGAACAGCTTCTTTCCCACTGCCATCACTCTCCTGAACAACTGATAAGTTGGGTCATCCCCACTTTGGCCATTCACCCACTTGCCAAACACACATACTTATCATTCCATATGTGTCTTGCACACTATATTTACACATTATATATTTTATCATTCCAAATGTATTTTGCACATGCAATTCATTGCACTATTAGGTGCAACCACCTAACAGAAACCACCTGTAGCACTTAGGGTGGCAGTTATGAATTCAGTAATTTACTATGTCAAAGCTGACAGGTGTACATTACACTATGACATAACGGCATAACAATATTAGTGTTATAGCTGAACAGGAACTACTGGAGATGGAAGACAATGTTACCCTAGTGAACTGAACAGGACACATGCACGATTCACGCATGCACACACACACACACACACACACACACACACACAATCTCGATATCTCTAAAGGGACCTCCTGAAGAAATTAATATAGTTTAATCAAAGCTTCAAATCTTAGATTCTTTATTCTATTCTATTCTATTCTGTTCTATTCTGTTGCCCCTGTACATGGTAGAGTAGTAGGTGTTATGGCTTGGGCTTGTAGGGCTGACACAGGTATACTGACACATTACTCTTTATTGATGATGTACGAATGGCAGTGTGCCTACTGAATATGAGCTCTATGAAAACATCTTATCGTCTCAAGTTCCAGTAAATGCCTCCAAATTCACTGATCGGTGCTTCATGCTGCAACAAGACAAAGTCAATGCTAAGGCATTAACCAGTTGTTTTCCAAAGCTAAAAAAAGGAACATCCTTAAATGGCCAAGCCAATTAAACCAATTAAACATGCCTTCCAATGGCTGAAGAAGAAGCTTACCCCTGTCACAAGCAGGAATTGAAGGTGGCTGCAGTGCAGGCTTGACAGAGCATCACCAGAGAGGATACTCAGCACATGGTGATGTCAGTGAGTCGCAGAATTCTATACCCTATCTTGTCCCAAGCATAATAGTGTTGACAGGAAGGGGACTATTAGAAGTGTTGTTATTTCTATATATGTGAATGTAAATGTAGAAACATGGCTGTTCACTACAGTCTGGTATATGTCCACTTTATTCATGAATTTACAGTTTCATTTAATATTTTACACTGAGAGACACAGTGACTTTGTCCAAAACATTATGGAGGGAACTGTATAAGTTTCTCCCTCTGGACAATAAGTTAAAATGATTACCCATTATAGTATATTTTATAGTTAAGAGAGCTGGAGAAATAACATGTGCATGTGAAACATGTAGGAAATTATCGTGTTATAGTGTGTAATATTGAAATAATTATCCATTATGAAGTATAACACACATTTTTCACAATTGACTACGTATCCCATCGTCCTTTTGGAGTACGAGCTTCTCAGCTTTTGGTTGGTTGAAAAATATTACGTTCCGCGTCTAATGCCTTGTGTTCCTTTCCACACTGTGCACTTAATAGCTTCCTGTGGTACCGCCCTTTGGGTGAGTGGATCTCGCCCTGGGAAGATTTTTTGGATTTAGCAAAACTGTCAACAAAGTCGTGCTGAAGTGAGCTCGCAGACGAGGAGTATTAAAGGTAAGGATAGCGCAAATAACGCACTGGTTGTATCGAGCGGTACTTCTCTGCTTTAAACAGATTTTATATAGTAGAGAACACGTCGTGGACTGACTTGCTAGCCATGCTAACTAGCCAGCTAACGAGCTATGCTGCCGTTGTCAGCTTACTTTACGTTAATGCAACTTCATAGCTAAGTGTGTCCTGATGGTACAACCGTATGTACTCGGGGACATTGGTGTTTATTAGGACATCAATACATTAGGTAGCCACGTCGTTATTACACATTGGCTAAGTGAGCACATACATTCTGCATCGTTCTCAGTCACGTATATTTGCCAGGGTTGTGACAGACTATGAATGAGGAGTAACTTGGCGCTTCTGGTCATAATATGTAAATCATCAAGGGCACATAACTTGGCTATCACATCACCAAACGGTAACAGCTGTTTGACCCACCCATTACGACACGGTTAATATAATGTGCATTAGCTAAACTGATTTACCTAGTTATTGTATGCTATCAACTTTGCCAGCTTGGCAAGTGATCGAAAGGCGATGATAAATGGGCCTTTCTACTAGGTAGCTAGCCAGTAATGAGGAAACGGTCGCAGTTACTGTTTAGTACAAAAGTACGAAATAGTTTATGGAAATGCGGGTTTATTAGGTCTAACTGACATGGTCCGTGGATTTCTGATGCCGTGGCTTTCTTAGATTACGGTTGCCGTCAGTTTCTGTAGGAAGCTAACTAATGCTCAATGGGCGTCATTCTGTTGATGGCTCATGAATGGTCCTGCACCTTGGTCCTGTTGATTGTCTTCAGTTAACGTTAGTTAGTTTCGCCCACTTGTTTGCTGTAAAGGCCCACTTCTTTCGAGTAGAAAGGCGTCTGGTTAGCCCTGCGGAAAAGCACGAGCTCTTTGCTGAATGAAGTACCATAGTCTTCCAGCAGCTGCTGGGTGGCTACATCCAAACGCATGGTGTAGTGAAACTGGGAATTTATGCCCCTGA
The DNA here is from genome assembly GCA_030347295.1 of Setipinna tenuifilis. NCBI lineage: Eukaryota > Metazoa > Chordata > Actinopteri > Clupeiformes > Engraulidae > Setipinna > Setipinna tenuifilis. The sequence continues at coordinate 13,782,009 of CM059280.1, read as the reverse complement.
CGTTATTTTGTTTAGGCAAAGTGTGGGGCACTTGACTACCATTTTAGTACTGCGGCCATAAATTGCCTTTGCGACCCCATCCCATTTGGATACAGCGGTTCAAGATTTGTGCCTGTGTATCGCCGTTTCAGTCACCAATTAGAACACTGAAACAGTTAGATTGTTAATATATGCCTTGAGGTCTGTTAAACCAGTCTTCTAATCAATCAACATGTAACGCTATACACTCTCTACGCTGCCCCCCTTTATTGTCAGCCTTTGTGTGGAGAATCAGATTTTGCTGAGCCTAGGGTGTGGTCCAACACAAGGAACAAGACCGAGGGAGCTGTAGTTAAGACGCACCCAAAAATCTGATAGCCTCGCTTTTGCGCAATGTTACAGTCTGGCAAAAAGGAAGGAATCAAAATGACTTTGCCATGTTGTATTTGCATTGCAGCCCTAACCCGATAGCAGAGTTTGGACTGCTGTAACCATGTAAACAGTAAACTCTGCCGCTAGTGATCATTGTGTTAATTCATAATGTTTTGTTTGTTTGGTAATAGTTTTAGGCTGTGGTTTTAAAGCCCACACTTTCCAACCGCTTTCAAACCAGAACGTCCAACCTGATCATATTAATGTAGTGGCTCTGTTCAATGATCACTTGATAGTCACTGAAATGATCAGGTTGACAGTGAGGCTTCCAGGGCTTTGATGCTGTGGTATTTGAGCATACCCAGCAGACCGGTATTTTCCTTTTGGGTGTATACTTGGGTGTATCCTTGATTCCCACTGGTGTTCAACCTGCTGGGCTGAAACACTGTACGCATGAAATGCATGTGAGGCTATCATCTGTCTCCTCCTCAAGCAGTCTTCTCCATCTCTGTGGTGTTATTGAGAGAAGGGCATAGAGGAGGAGAAGGCAGGATAGAACCCTGCCACTCAAGAGAGAGCTCAGCACTGCCAGGATGAAGGCTAAATTTAGCCCCATTCCTCCATCTGTTTTATGTCATAATGAAGAAAAAAAATTCCCTCGTTTCCTCCTCCTTTTGAAATGGAGTCACAAAGTACAGGCTTGCTACACAGGAGGTATGCAAGACCCCGTCCAGGGCAAATATCTTTTGTGTAAATAAACAATTAGGCTACTAATTTAACCATGGCGTTATCCTCACTGGGTAGCGTTTGTGGCAGGCTGGACTGGACTACAAGTGTGTGCACAGACAGTTGTATTTTGTTGTTGTTGTGCAGGATGAAAGACGAAAGACATTGTGCAGATAGAAAAAAAGTTAACAACGAATCATTCTATTGTTTTTGTTTTGGAGATTTTATTTTCAAAGAATTTCATGACATTACACTCGGCAGTCACTTTTGTTCAAAGTGACTACAATGAAGGAAATGAAGCTCAATCGAGATCAGGTCACCTAAGACATTACAGGTTAGTGCAGACAGACCAGTTGAGAATGCATGTAGGTGTCAGGTGGTTGGTGACTGAGTTAGAGTTGTGAGGATGGTTTCTGTTTCATGAAGCGACCGTTGGGTGATGCATACAGTGTTGCCAGACTAAAGGGCAGAATCAGGCTGATGTGTGTCACTGGATTAAATTACCTGTGCAGTGAACTTTGGTCATCAAGCGGAGCTCTCGGGGGGGCCCTACCTGCACTCATCCCAACTCAAGGCCAGCTCATCAGCATTGTGCTTAACATGTCAATGGTTACATTACATATTATCAGCATGTCATTAATAAAGTGCCAATAGTATGGACATTTTAACCTGTAAAGATACAATAAAGAAATGATTAGTTTTGTAGCTGACAAGCCGCTAATCACCAACTGTTTTGCTAAAAGTAAGTCATCAGCTTATAGCTTCTTAAATGTATTTTTTAGATTCAGTCATTCAGTCAGATATTTTTATGCAGACAGGTACATCTATGATTGAGATATTATGATATTTTGAGAGATTATTCAACAATTAATAATGGCTGCAGCACAGATGTAGTAGGCTATTTAAATATGTATGCACACGTAGAGCCAGTCCTCTGACCTCATTGTGAATGGCCTAGCACATACTTTAGTTTCACCTTTTAGGACCTGTACAGCATTGTTTGTCACTTAATATTATATGACCTTTAAGGACCTTTTACATGTGTTTGCATGTGTATGTGTATGTGTGCATGCCTGAACATACTTTGGCTATGGATGCTGCATCAGGTGTTAGCACTTGCCAACAGCTAAAGAAGGTGCATTTTCTAAATTCTTAAACCCACCAAACACACAAAAAAGTGTCTATTTCTTACAATGGGCTAAAAGGAGGTTCATTATTTCCCTGAATTTGCCCTGTGATGTAGGTAACATGTTCTTCAGGGTCTTTGACAGTAAACAAATGACTTTCCTGTAAGAGCATTACGGATGTTCTGGTAGATTAGACTGACTTAGCCTCTGCTGGTGGGCTGCAGTGGGGGGGGGGGGTGGCCAGCCCAAACTCAGTGACCTGACATCTTTTATTTTTTGCAGGTGCAGTACTAGTAATTGAAGTAATGAATCCAATTAAAATATGTCCTAGGAGGCTTAGTTTCATAAATCGCGGTACGCTGTTCAACTGGAAATGGTAGTCTACACATCAGGGGTACAGTGTTGGCTAAGCTCTTTGGAAAATAAAGGATAAAAAGAACACTAGACCTCGGAAACCTGGCTTACACTGTCAGACCCAGATAAAAAAGCGTTTTGGTATTAAGCCCATTTCTTGACTTGGTAAATGTTTAATGGTTGTAAAAAAAAAAAGCAGAAGTGGAATGGGCACATCATCTGAATGATGCAATATGAGTCTTGTAGTATTACAGGCCCAGGGCAATTTCCTGACTTAGCCTATGCTATAGTTTTGGTTTCTATCATAGCCATAGTCTTAGCTGTTGCCAGGGTCCACTGAAATGAGTTGGGAATGAAAAAAAGGAGCCCAAGGTTGCCGGGTTGAGTGTGTAGATATTTGTGTCATGTTTGGGCACGGGAGCCAGGCGGTGACCTAACCTTGGGTTGTCATTGCTCTCTAACCACAGTGCTTCCCGGCCAGCCGAGTGAGTCACGGTGTGTGTTGGGTCTCCTGGATGTTTATCATCACAACAGCTTGTCGTATGCGTCTGAGTGCTACACTTTATTTTTCCATTTGCTGTGAAACTGCAGTACTGGTACCAGACCATGAGGGTCACCTAGTTTTCCAACAGCAGGTCCCTCCAAAGTGTGTATCAGAGGGTCAGGCCCAGACACAGTAGTGTTTCCCCCAGTGCCTTATGGGTATCACGGCCACTTTAGCAACACATCCCTCCCAACTTAACTAATTTGTCTCAATATAACACTAAAATTAGACTTGGACTTACAGTTAGGGAACAAGGTTATAGGAGTGATAGTCAGTTTATCAGTTGCCTGTCATTTATACCAGTGGTCCCCAACCACCGGGCCGCGGACCGGTACCGGGCCGCGGAGCAATTGCTACCGGGCCGCGGAAGAAATAATGAATATGGAACGTTTCGTCATGAGACAAAAAAAGCAGACGTTAAAGTTATTAACAACGTCAAAGCACAAGCCCTTAACTCGCGCCTGTTTGAGCACAGACGTCTTCTCCTATACACCGAAATAAATTATCCCGAGGGAAATCGCTGGCCAGAGTGTTTGAATTACGAGAGCCGCTGCAAAGATTTCTCTCAGAAAAGAAGTCACCGCTGGCAGCGCATTTCAGTGACGAGAATTGGGTCACTAGTGCGACATATTCAACCTGCTCAACGAACTCAATTTGTCACTTCAAGGGAAAATGACACCTGTCTTCAAGTTGGCAGATAAAGTAGCTGCATTTAAAGCAAAATTGGATTTGTGGGGTGTCAATGTCTTCTATCACTCCCAGATGGGGCCGTCTCATTGCAGAGAAACAAGCGCAGGGGTCCCATTAATTTGACGTTATGTTTGAACGTCGGAATGTTGAAATATTGTTGAATGTTGAAGGAATAAAAATAAAATTTTATTTATAAATGTATCTGGCGCATCTGTATCTTATTTTGAAGGTAGGGGAGAGCCGTGACGAATGAAACACGGGGCGTAAGAAACACAGCTATTTTCTCAAAAACAATACACATCTGAAACATCATATGTCGTCAGCACATTCAGCATGCAAGACTTCACATCTCGTGCCGTGACGTTACTGCGTTCAAACGTTATCTCCGCGAGACTGTTTTTGACATCGGAAAGTAAAATATTACCTACTGGTAGTTTTTTTGTGATCCAAAATCATTGCGTGTTTCATTCGCGCCAACAATGAGGGACGATTGTAACAAACGACACCTTGCGTTCAAAGTTAAAAATGAACGTGATTTCTTATCGGATGTGTTAAATTACACCAGTAACTAATAGAATACACGTGTATGTTGATGATCATATGGCAAAATAAATCTAATTTGCTTCACTGTCTTTGAAAATAACAGTTAAGTAAAAAGTGTTTCATTCGTCACGGCTCTCCCCTATATTTAAAGTAAACGTTAAAATAGCGACCAGTCACGAGTCAGCGCGCTCTGAGAACGACCCCCCCCCCGGGCCGCAGTAAAATTGTCAAGCGTGTTCACCGGTCCGCGGTGATAAAAAGGTTGGGGACCACTGATTTATACCATCTGGAAAGCTTCAAACAAACACGATGCAAAGGACTAATATGAATAGTTTTGGAGTGATGTATTTCTCAACCATAACCCCTCCCAGACAGCCATCCCCTTAACCAACAAATGCTCTGTGGGGAAACGCTGTAGGCCTGATGTATGGTGTGCTGTCATCAGATAGCGTTTTTGAGAGGCAGTTGGGGTTTTTGTAGGGTTGTTTATTTTTTGAATAAGAGAGTCAGCGTCCACTGTGGTGCTGGGGCCAAGCAGTGATGTGATGTGGTGGTGTTATGCAAGAGCACTGCTTGCATGTTTCATGCCCTTCGTCATGGCATTCCGCAGTTTAACGGTCCTCCCCTCCTCTTGGCTTTGGCATCTTAATGGATAACTGTGCATTTAAAGTGTTATTCTTCCTGTAGGTTACATGGTTGGTGTAACAGCAGGTAGTGTTTTGAGATGCAGCCTGATCATTGAGAAAGTAGAATAGAGCAGAACAGAAGAGAACAAAATGCCGTAATTGTCATTGTGCAGCAGTATAACAAAATTCAATGCACCTCCCTCCCAGTGTTAAGAGATAAAAAGATAAATAACAAGAAGATGAAAATAGAAATAACATATTACATAGTCCTTCATAATAATTTAAAAAGGCATTCATGACTTTTGACTCATGACTTTCACTGCCCTTTTGGGTGTTGAAGAAGCATTCTTAGTGCAGCAGTGGGAAAGGAGCTTTACACTAATGAGATAAGTAGGGTAGTTTCTGTGTTCATGTACTGGGAGCTAATAAGTAACACATGCATGAACAGTGTCCTGGTGCTTAGCCGCACCCCCCGCCCCCCACCCCCCTCCGAGACCCCTCCCCACTCATTGTTGTGTTCCTCCTGTGAGATGAGCTGCAGGAAGAGAGGAGTTCACCATTGGGTCAGCGAAGGGATGGGAAAGAGATGTGCTAAGGCGGAGTGTATTCCAGCTCAGGGTCAAAGTGTGTGCGAGACAGGCCGCTTGTGGCCAGAGAATGGCAAACATCTGTTGGAAGTAGGAAAAAAGAGCTCATTCTTGACAAGTGACCATGGGAGAGAGTTTGAGATGAGCTAGTTTGTTCTCTCTTGGTCCTCACACTCACCGCTCTCTCGCTTACACTCTTAAACCTACCTGCGTTGTTCTCCACAGAACGTCATTCTACCGCGCACAAGCAGAGCTATTGTTCAGATACACTTGATCTTCTGCTATCTTGTAAAAAGGTTTCATTTAATTTATCATGAATTTCAAAAAATGAAACGTTTTTAAATCATGTGTTTGTAATGGCCAGCGTAACACCGTGTCCTAAAGGCAGGCAACACGATCGAATGTGTGCGACAAAATCAGTGTAATTAGTTTGTTTTCTACTTCACTGTCCTAACTGAACGTGATGCAAAGCAGTGCGACATAACGCGATGATACACGACTTCTTTAAAGCCTTTTTGTTGCTTGGTCCGTTTCTATTTTAGTCGCGTTGACATGGACTTGGGAACAAAGCTACACATCCAAAAAAAATATTAACGGATTTAATGTGGACATAAAACATTCAGTGAGACACGATAGTCAAAAAGGCGTTTGCAGTTTGCACTTTTCAGTGACGCCAGAATTTGGAGGTTGTTTTGTAGTAGGCCAGTGAGGCCTCAGTGAGTTTCATTTGTCACATGTAGGGCATAGTTACAAGTAAAGCATGTGAAACGATGGCATGACCATGAGATGATCATGACTGCCAAAAGAATTCAAGTGTAAATGTCACCATTGTGCTTCACACAACTGTGAAAGAGGCTGGCTTTGCCAATGACCGCTCTGCATTGGGTTCACACAGCTGATGATCTGCAAGTGTAAAAAATGTGTAGGCCAAAACTGTCGGCATCTCAGAATGCTCCGTCACATACAGAGTTTGACAGCACCCATTATTCGAAAAATCTCATGTTAAATCTTGTAGAGATTTCCAAGAGCCATGTTTTTCATCACTTGACCGGTTTATGGGGGGAAAAAATCCTCATATTTTGTGTTTCTGTCTCTCCCTGAAGGCATCTACTTTCTCTGGCTTAACACTTGACTGAGCTGAGCTACCACACGACCACACGTTTCCCTGCAACTATGGCGTTGCCGTTCAAGAAAGACCTGGAGAAGTACAAGGAGATCGACGAGGACGAGATCCTCAACAAGCTCTCGGAGGAGGAGCTGAAACAACTGGAAAATGCCCTGGAAGAGATGGACCCAGAGGTGAGGCTGGAGTACTATGACTTATTTAACATTTGGGATAAAAGAATTGTGAAATTATTTCCGGTCTGCAGCCTTGCTAGTTGACTTTAAAAGGGTCTGAGAAAGAGCAGTTGTTTGTAGCACCATGCAGATGCACTCTAGAGACAGTCCAGGATTTGTTTATTTGTTTATTTGCTTATGTAAAGTCTGTAAATAATGCATACACTACATCACCACATCACTCAGGCCTCTTCAAATGTGTTATTTATCCTTAATAGAGTTTGCAAGGCAAAACCACACAAAAAGGGGGGGGGGGGGTGTATAACAAGTGCGATTTTCAAACCTTTTTCTTTTTCCCCCTTTCAGAATGCACTGTTGCCAGCTGGCATGCGACAGAAAGACCAGACGTCGAAGCAAGACACGGGGCCCTTTGACAGGGATCGGCTGCTCAACTACCTGGAGAAGGAGGCACTGGAGTACAAAGACAGGGAAGACGTCGTGCCCTACACGGGAGAGAGGAAAGGTGAGCCACCCCTGTGTGTGTGTAAGTGAGTATGTGAGGCCAGGAAAGGACAGTAGTCTGAGACTGAGGTATACAGTACAGGCACAGTGAAAGTGGGGCTGTGTTATAATGTGCTTGTATTAATACTCACGCTTGGGCTGTTCCCTCCAGCTTTTATATGGGATACTTCAGTGTAATGTTTTTCGGTTTATATTGTCTTAATGTGAACTAATCACAATCAGTCATTGCACATGGACAAACTTAATTCGATTGTAAACGGATTTGGAACTGTATCAAATTCATGTGTACAGGCTAAAGATCGGATCGGGACTGGATTTGCAAATCCAATAGGAACCCCTGGCTTAAGCCGATGTTATTCCGCTTGGACGCGAATGCTGCTCCGTCAAACTCCTCGAATGCCATCTTTGTTCATATGCCACCAGATAGTTTGTTTATTTTCTTTATTTAGTAGCCATCAAACGGAAGTAGTTCAAGGACCACAGCATCACCTAGCATAGCGGAGTTGGCCAGATCTCTGACCATTATCTTATTACACAAACTCCATGTGCACTTGGATTTTGGGACAGACCACCCGATGGGCAGCAAGATCGGATTTGGAGAGATCCAGTACAGTCCTACCATGTGCACATAGTGACAGATAAAAACTGGAGCTTGTGTGGGAAAAGACTTGAGTTTTTGGTCGCTGGTGTGAAATGCGCTCGGGTTTGGTTGGCTGACTGGTTTTCATGGCCCTCTAGCATGACTGTTCATGTGGCTGTTTCTTCACAAGCTCTGCTCTTTTTGAGACGCATGTTCTATGGCTGTGTTTATTGGTCTATGTATGCAGTGTGTATGTGTGTGTTTATGCAGTGTGTTTGCTTTTATGGTTTATAGGTAGAGCTGTAGGTTTGTGTGGGTGTAGTTATACATTTGTGTCTACCGGTAGCTGTGTGTGTGTGTGTGTGTGTGTGTGTGTGAGAAAAAGAGAGAATAGGACAGCGTGTGTGTGTGTATGTGTGTCTGAGAGAATGTGGGCTGCCTCAGCCTTTGGTGAAATTCCCACTCTGCTTGCACTGCAGGTATTACCAACACACCCTCCGCCTCCTGTTACATAACCTGCTGCAGTGTCTCACACACACACACACACACACATACACACCCACACACACGTGCGCACAGACACTCTTACTCTGAGAGAGAAGAGCCTAGTTTCTGTGCCACAATGAAATTATGGATGAGGAGGGAAACCTGAGATTTACGAGTAGTCACCTTTATAGCAGAGCATGTCACGCTAGCTGAATTAGGCTACAGCATTTCCGGCCTTTCTTGTGTTATCACAAGCTGCACTAGCTATGTTAACATTTTTTTTTTTATGAAGATTAGGAACCATGCCCTCGCACCATTAACGATATGGACATTTATGTTATTGTTCAAGCTTGATGTAGCATCATGAAAATGAATTAGCCTGTTATCCCTCTCGGCAAACCCCACTGTGTAGGTGTAGACAAAAATAGCACATTGAACGACAATTGACTTAAGCAAGCAAGATGTAAAATCCAGTGAAGTAAAATGCTAGTTGTATTTCTTTGACATGCACTCTCATAGAGGGTCTGGAGGTTGTCAGGCGGAACAAAACAGCCTGTGAGATGAGGTAATGACTGAGTGTGTGGATCAGTGCATATGTAAGCAGATGTGGTTCAGGAGTGTGCTAAAGAATATGCAGAGCAGCCGTGCATGTGTTTGCATGTGCGTGTGTGTGTGTGTGTGTGTGTGCGTGTGTGTGTGTGTGTGTGCATATGTGTGTGTGTGTGTGTGTGTGTGTGTGTGTGTGTGTGTGTGTGCATATGCGTGTGTGTGTATGTGTGTGTGTGTGTGCGCATATAGGTGTGTGCGCATATGCATATAGGTGTGTGCGCATATGCATATAGGTGTGTGCGCATATGCATATGGGTGTGTGTGCATATGCATATGTGTGTGTGCATATGCGTGTGGGTGTGTACGCTTATGCGCGTATGTGTATACGAGTGTGTGTGTGTGAGCGAGGGAAACCGAGAGCTGATGGAGTAGATGCAGACATTGTGGAAAACACCCAGATATCCTGGTGTAATGGAACGCTCTGTTCTGGAACACGTCCAGAAGAAATTCCAGAGTGGTGAGCATCAGTCCCCTGGGTGATTCCAGAGGGCAGCCGAATGAAATAAACGGCCGCTGTCCGAAGCAGACCTTTGACACCTGACCGCCCTCTGGGCTCTGGCTGGGGATGCTGGAGGAGTCTGCTGTGGCCCCCAGAGCTGGTTGCCTTTGGTCAGCGTGGAAAAAGTGGAAGCTATGATTTCCATGAATCCAGTCCCAGTCCTCTTCCTGTCCCGCTCTCTGAAAACACACAAGACTCCCCTTCCCTCATAAATCCATGTCACAAAAGCGGGCGATGTGGGGAAGTTTAAGAGAAATTGGTCTGACCAGTAAAACAAGAGCTGCTAAATTACTGCTTCGAGGTCTATCTTTGTAGTTCTAAGAAACAGACAGGAAATGAGTAATTCTCTCCTAATGGTGGTGTTCTGTGAGTGGCCAGGGCACGGACACCACCAGACAGTACTGCAGGGGTTTGAGGTATAGCCCTGGGCAGGCCCTCAGTTAGCTTTTGATACGGACACTCCAATGAAGCCTGTCTGGTTTCTTTGTTTGTTTTGCTCATGCTTGGTAAGCAGTTTTTTGTCCTGTCTGGAGGTGAATATATGTGGGTGCGGTGTGTGTGTGTGTCTGCGTATGCGTGTGTGCTTATCTATGAGTGTGTGTGTCGGTGTCGGGGTGTGTGTCGGTGTGTTTGCATACTCGCACAGCTCTGAGTGGCTAGGGTAGCTCTCCAGTCTGTTTCATTAGGCTGCTGGGCACGTTGTTCTGTAGGGGTGTGTGCGCGCTAAGGGCTACAGCAAGGCTGATTTATGAACACGCACCGTCTCTGCACTGCTCCTCTGAGGGGTTATTGGGATGACCGTGCACAAAGCTCCATCCTCATTGGTGCAGAGCACACTAAATCTAAACCCCCCCTAGTAATTTATGGTTAATGCTGGATATCCGCCACACAAAAAATTAAATTGGTTGCTTTTAAAAGCAAACAGTAAAAGGCCTGAACGGTAGAGCACAGACGCATAAGCTGGAGTGACGAGTAAGATTACTGCTGGAGTCCAGTGAGACTGCAGGGCATTTTCCTCTTGCTTGCTTGTTTGTTTGCCTGCCTGCCTGTGTCTGCCTGCGTCTGCCTGCCTGAGTCAGAGCAGTGGCATTGATCGCTAACTCTAATTGTTGTGGATGAAAGGAAGCAGGAAGTACTGGTCTCTCCCCCCCCACCCCCAGTGGCATACCCGTCACCCCCCCCCCCCCCCCACTCGCTCTGCAGCAGAGGCACAACACTGGACGTTTGAAAGATTTTTAAAGGGCAGCCCAAGTTTTATGCCTGCAGGACACAGTTTGTTTTACACTGCAGTGCCTCAGCAGCATCCTTAGCCCTCTCAGACCCCTCAGCCCTCATGCTTACAGTAAAGGGGTGTTATTTTTAAAAAGCCTCACTCACCATGTAGTTCATTTGCTTGCTGATGAAAGTGTTATTGTGATTTGTATGTGCGGTCTCTTCCATGCCAGTGTTTTAAAAGCAGAGGGGAATGTGAATGTGTAGCGGAGGTCGAGCTCCTCCTCCCCGGGGCCTCTCTCTGGCTGCACTGCAGTAGTCATGAATAAAGCCTAACGATGACAAGGCTCTTCAGTGGATGCTAATGTCCCATCATGAATCTCCTCATCCACAGGCCCCAGTATGGCTCCCACAGCCAGGCCAATAACACACACACACACAATAACACACAACGCTGACTTCCTTCTCCTGGAGAGCCAGAGAATGAGGGAAGCGGGTGAGCGGAAAGAAAGAGAGAGAGAGAAAAAGAAAGAGAGAGGGAGAGAGAAAAAGAAAGAGGGAGAGAGGGAAAGAATTGGCCATCTGTCCATCACTGCAGGGGAGTGAAGAGAGAGGCAGTATGGGTAAACTCGAAGGGTCAGTTGTGGCTGAGCCACCCACCACAGGTCACCATGGAAACCAGCCAAGCTCTGCTCTACACACAGTCCAGCCTGGTGTTTTGAGCGGCTGCTGAGAAATAGGGTAAGACTTTCTTTCTTTTAACGGTGTTTCCAAAACACTAGAGATAACGTGCTTTACAAGCTCAAAACACACCTAAATGTCTGGACAACACATTTTTTGATTTGTAATCCGTAAGGTTACACACAGAGAGAAGCTTTACAGAGCAGTAAGGTACTGAATTGAGGGCACATGAAAGTTTCCTCTCCTGGAAAAGACTGAATTTACTCTTTTAAGCCACGTTCCCTTGTGGCATATCAGGCAACAGCTTCTCTCTGCTCCCAATCTAGTGGCCTCACTGCCTGTCAGCGTTTCTGTCTGGTCAGGGACGTTGCAGTGACGGTCCCCAGTTGGTTTGCCTCTTTCTCATGTTTCTGAGAGAATGGAACAGGTAAACCAAAGCAGCCACAACCAACAATGGATTACATCAGTGTGCCCGAAGAACAGCAGTGTTTGATAAACACGACTTCAGTCATGCCGTCAGTTTAATTCCTTTAAATACAGCTTTCCCTCCTTGCCCCCTGACCACCAGTATGATGGCATACCGGTCGTAAGGAAAACTTCCCCCTGCTGAGTTGAAGAATTACCTATTCTGTTGTTTTCTTTCCTCCCCAGAAATAGTTTTCCGTCTACCTCATGCTTTGTGGGCTCTCGTCTGGCTGGGCTGTATTATAGGGCCCCACTGGTTGCCTGTTTGTTGATTTGAGGCTTTCTTTTTTTGTATCTGTTCCGGGGGCAACTCCACACATGTTTCTTGATATTATAAGTGGCAGGTGCGGTGCCCGTGTTGATGGAAACGGGATGTAAGATAGTGCAGACTAATGCCTCTGGTGGTATTTACATATAAGGGAACACAGCACATAAACATAAGAATGGTTAGGTACAGTGGTACAGCCTGTGTAACAATATGTAATATCACATGTACTAGTGCTGTACTTACATTATGTGTTTTTGTCACAAAGGTACATTATGAAAGTACAATACTAGCACATGATGTTACATGTTGTTACACAGGTTGCACCTCTGTACCTCATTAATGCTTAATTAGGTACAGTAGTCCATAATTAACTAATTAACACCTATTGTACAGTTCCTTTTTCAGTATATCTACATGTCACGACATATAACGTTATGTACTTACACTGCATATACTTCACACTAACCTTAAGGTGCAGTGTAAGTAGATAATGTTACATATTGATACACACTTTGTAACACTGTACCTAATTGATGTAACAGAGACTGTAAAATAAAGTGTTACTGAAGAATGTACTGATAGCCCTGCAGTCACAGGAAGCCTCTCTGATAATGTGTCTGCATCCTGACTCCTGTGTCTTGTGTAGAGGTCAGTCAGGATCCTGAGGATATTGTGATGCATAAACAGGCCATGAGACTGCCACAAGTTTGGTGGAGTGCTGCTGGTGTAGTTTGATACCACTGGTGTTCTGGGAAGACCACACGGTCAGAATTGGAAAATTCAGTCCAAAGTCCAGGCACTCAGAAGGTTCACAAAATGTAAAAACCCCTTTATTGATTGGATGAAAGCAAGGCAAAGCATGGCAAGACAAGTTTTTTACATAGCGTATTTCATACACGGAGGCAATTCAGTGTGCTTTACAAAAAGCATAAAAAGTGTAAAGCAAGCATAAAAACATCAATGTGTTTTGTTTCTATGACCTTTATCACAGTGTAATATTAGTATGTAAAGTTATCCTGCTCTTTCACCAGTGAGTTTCTGGTCTCTTTTAGTGCACGGCATCCAGTATACACATGCACGTATGCACGTTCCTAATCACAGTAGTGCTCAGCTATCAGAGGTAATCCCTCTGTGGCGTCTTCATGCATAAGTGTGTAGGGTAGTCGTGCTCCCCTGGACATTACTGGCCCACTCGGCAGGAGACGACTATCTTTACCTGCGAGCAGCTGAAAGACTATCCTCGTAGATCATGTTTCTTTAAATGAAATTGACTCGCAGACACTGTAATGAGCATGGTAGAAAAGGAGCAGGATATGTCGATCTTCCTGGTTCCAACTAGGCTAGTCGCCGGCCAGACATGAATATGTGATCCAACGCACCACAATACACAGCCGAATGGAATACGTACCATGATTCAAATGAACAATACTCAAGTCAAGTTCATTTGTTAAGCACATTTAAAAGGTTAACCAAAGTGCTATTAAGAAAGCTAAGACTTAAGAAGGCTGACAAATGACCCCAGAGAACTAGAAAAGGTATTCAGAAATGACAACGGAAACAGACAAAAGTAATAAAAAGGCAGTACGTCCTTTAATAATGTCGTACTCATCGCAAAAAAGCAGAAATGTGTCTCTCCATTTTTGAGGTTATTTGAAAAGTGCACCGCAAGCAGTGAGCCTCCTGAAAGATATGACTCTAGTCTGTGACCCACACCCCTTTGGGCCACTAATAAAGGGAATCGGGAGCATCACCAAGTGACTGCTCTACAAAGGGAGGTCTGGAGCAAAGCGGGAGCTATTAGAGGGCTTTGTGTTCCACCGTAGTCAGCATCTTCTGGGGGCCTTGGGAGAGCCTGGTGCAGCAGAGTTATGGAAGTGAAGTAAAGTCACACTGGAAAGCCTGAGGCTGATGGGGAAATTTGATAGCATGTTGTGGGTTTTGCTGGCTTTACTGGTATGGAAAATGTGTTCATGCTTCTTCATCACAGACACACACTCACACACTCTCTATTTGTGCTGTACTGTATTTGAGATTATTCAGGTGATTATATTTAAGACTGTGGACTTCTTAAGGTGAAATGCTGTAAAATCTTGGCCCAAGACATTCCTCTTTCCTCTGACTCATCTCTGCTGTTGGACCGTGTCTATATTTTCTACCTAAATATGCTCATCAGACGCAGTGGATGCATTGCCTATCACTCCCAAGGCACACTTTCTCTTTCAGCATCAGCTAGTAGTCTCTTTTATGCAGAGGCAGGAAAACAGGCTTGAGAAAGTAAAAGTTTTGCTTGTGTTCTTAACACAGGTGATTTCACTAATTACCTCATCCACCTGGGTAAAGAGTTGTGGTAATTAGGATCAGCTGGTTCAGTGAATTTGCTGAAACAAATATGCGGCAGGACTTTTACTTCCTAAACCCCGGACGCCCGCCACTGCTAACACTGTATCCCAACTGACAAACATCTTGGCGAGATTAAAGACCTTCTTGGTTACCGCGTTTGGCGCAACCCACCAGTAGTTTTTTTTTTTTAATTCTTTGTGATGTTGGCTGGGCCAGATCACCATGGTGACTTGTCACAGCTGACTGGGTGTTTGCCTGACTCTGACTCAGAGTGCTGAAACGCAGAAAAAGACCCACTGTGAGGGGCAGCAGAACTGGGTCTTTGTACTCGGGCTTAACCATGTGCTCTGCTGGTCTGCTGATGTGCTGCTGGTGAAAACACAAGGGCATCTCTGGGAAAATAAACACAGTAACAAACATACAAATATATAAGCATACTTTTCTTAAAGTATGTTTTTGGCCTTTTATATCTGATAGGAAAGGGAAGATAGACAGGAAATGAGTGGGAGAGATAGATGGGGTGGGGCTTGGAAATGGCCCAGGCCGGATCTGACCCTGGGTCCCCATGGGCATTTGCCTGTTTATGATACGGGTGCTTCAATCACTGTGCCACAGCACCCCCCATAGAAATGAAACTGATAAAACTGCTGTGCATGTGCATGTGTGTGCTTGTGTATGTGAATATGTGGGACGGTAGACTTATATTGTTCTCTTTGTTTGTCTTGTTTTCCTCCCCAGGGAAAGCGTGGGTGCCCAAACAGAAGCCTATGGAAACCCGACAGGAGGAAGCGACAACCCTCGACCCGGAACTAGAAGAAGCTCTCTCTAGTGCCACAGACACGGAGCTCTGTGACCTGGCAGGTGGGAGGAGCTGAGGGAACAGAGCCAGATTGTCTTCTCTGTTTACAGTGATTTACTGTTTACTGTACTATTTGTAGTACTACCGTGAAACAGTAAGACATTGTATGTTCGACGTTTTAGTTAAAGGGAAAAGAACTGCCCACTCAGACAGACAGACAGTGTGGGAAAGAAGGCAGCGCTAACAAAGGGCCCTCAGTTGCCAGCCTCCAGTCATTCCTCTTCGCTCGCTGAGTGACTCCAAAGTCAAAGCTTTTAGGGAGTCTAATTCACTGGACCTGGCTGAAGGGAGGAGTAGGCGTCTCTCGCTTGGCCTCTTTGTTTCTCGTCTCTAGTGTCAGTGGCGCCGGTAACCTTGCTTTCTGTTCACTGGAGCTTTTTCTGGCTTCTGTGAAGAGAAGCAAAAGAAAAGTTTCCCTCTTTTAAAAAGCCAGAGAGAGATATCCCTTAGGGCAGCCTCGTTTTGTAATAGTGTTCCCATCTACTGGGGCAACCCATGTCTGCTGGGCTTTTGGGCCTGTTTTCGCCCCCTCATACATAAAAATACATTTCCACATGTCCGTTATAAAAAACAATGGAACATTACCCCGTCCCTGTAATCCGCAGGGGAAATGTGTTGCTACATCTCATCGTGTCCACCAATCAGCTTGTTTGTCCACACATTGACAACCAGCCCAACTACGGATTTCTAAAAAACACGTCTGCACTAAACCCCAGTGTAGTTTGTTTTTCTTAAAGTTGTGCATGTTGAGTAACAGTATGCACAATATCAAAAATATCAAAATTCATGATTGGAGACCCAATTTGGCAAAATGAGTGTGAAGTTGCACATTCTAATTTTAAGATGCAGTAAAAAAAAACAGTTGTCAAGATAACTATGAAAAGGTTAAAATTGGTTCACTTGCACCATTCAAATAATACCAAAATGTCCGAAATAAGCATTATTTTCCCAGGTTTAAAAAAAAAAAAAAGAAACATAATAGCCATTTGTAATTTGGAATTCATCATGACAACCGTGTAGGACTAGTAGATCATTATAAAGTATGTGGTCTTTTCACTGGTATCAAAATCTCAGTTTTAAAATTTTGGGTTACTGTATCTCATTTTGGCAGTTGTGGTCACATTTGTGCTCGTTTCTCACAGCTATCCTTGGGGTCCACACACTAGTGACGAGTACACAGACCTATGATGGGACCAGCAATAAAGACGGCTACAACAGTGAGTATACTCTGCTGAGAAGACCTTCTGTAATATCCAATACCAGAATAATATCTTAATGCTAAATGCCAAAAATGGTGGTCAGGACTGCTACAGGTGCTCCTTGGAAACAAGGGCTTGTTTAATCAATTAGGACAAAATGGGTTTGACCTGTTGAAGAAAGACCTGAACATCGGCATTTTACATATTAAAGGTTCAACAAGTCAAAGCCATCTTTCCATAATACCAGAAAAATGTCCTCCACAAAATTGAAACATCTACATGTGTGACAATAAAGACTTCTACTTCATCTGCTATGTCCTCTTTTGTGATAGACGTCATTAAGGGGGAGAAAGTCAAGCCTGTTTTCGATGAGCCACCGAACCCCACAAATGTCGAAGAGACGCTGCAGCGGATAAAATCTGACGACGCTTCTCTGACGGAGGTCAACCTCAACAACATCAAGGTATACCAGCAGTAATGTTGCAAAGCAGATCCCATAGTCAGTTAATCTGTTGGTTTTCTTCTTTAAAATGTCTCATCCAACACCCAAACGATATTCAGTTAACAGTTATAAAAGAATATAGCCACCCATACTGCCTGTAATGCTGCGATGTAATTTTGTGTTCAAGTCAGTTTGGCCAACCTGCCTCTTTCCGGCTGTTTCTTTGCCCCTGAAATAGGGGACCAGTTTAAACGTGCTTATGCATATGTCATCAGAATCAGTGGTCTGATTGGTTGTAGTTCTGTACCGTAGTGTACAGAGGCATTTGATAGACGCTCGTTTATCCCACCTCTGAGAACTTCCTGGCTATGGGATCTTTGCCATTTACAGCCAGGCTAAAAAGAATACTTACATTTAAGATAATGGTATCAGAGAATTCTGACTTGTAGTAGTATTAGCAATAATAACAAACTAAACTAACAAACCGCTCAAATGGACTAACTGATAACCAACATTATTGGAAATAATTCCATTCGTCAATTATTTGTTGATTAGTTGTTGCATGTTTAGAAGCCTTAACCCCTCCATGTCCTTATCTTCCAGAACATTCCCATACCCACACTGAAGGACTTTGCCAAGGCTATGGAGAGGAACACGCACGTGAAGAAGTTCAGTCTGGCAGCCACACGGAGCAATGACCCCATCGCTGTGGTGAGTCGCGTCAGGGTGGAGATTCCTAAAAAGAGCTTTGGCAGAGAGAAGGGTAGAAGAAATAAACGAGCTTAAGATTAAAGAAGGAGCCTAAACTCTTGTTTTGGTTTCAACAGTGCTGTATTTACACTACAGCTGAGCCCTACTGGTGCTCTACAATTAGAACCTCATCAAACCCATCATTACACACTAGTCGGGTTTCCATCCAATCTATTTGTATCTGTTATGCAAATAAGACTAATTTCGGCTTAATGAGATGCCCGTAGGCACCTGTTTTAGACTGTGGGGATTAATCTGCATTTCAGGTGTTTCTAAATGAGGATTTCTTAATCAGATAACCAAAATGTGAATACGGAAGTTGGATGGGTACCTGATTACCTGATTGCTTTCTTGGAATTGCACCCGCTGTGAAGCCCTAAACCAAGATTCACCTAAAAGGCTCTGTTCTTACGAAACCGAAGCCTCTTTTTTTTCCCTCATGAGCCTGCTGGGATTTATGGATGAATGAGCACATTTACTAGCCCTGCAGGTTCACATCCTGTTCCCTTGGGCTGTGTTTATTTTCACATGCACCGGGTACTGTAAGAACTGGACATGAAGGAGCGTCTCACGTTCCCCCCCCCCCCCCCTCTCCCCGGACAGGCATTCAGCGACATGCTGAGAGAGAACAAGGCGCTGAAGAGCCTCAACCTGGAGTCCAACTTCATCACGAGCGTTGGCGTTCAGGCCCTGGTGGATGCGATGAGGGACAACGACACCCTCGCAGAGATCAAAATCGATAACCAGGTAATGATGGCATCACATACGGCCCAGATACTGTGGTCATAACAACTAGAAGCCATGTTTTGTGTTCTCATTCACTATATAGTCAACTTAGACAAACATCTTTTACTCGTTTTATTTTTTTTTTTGTGGCAGAGGGCAAGGAAAAAGGGTAGCGCTGACTGACTTGTATAGTACACAACAGTTACCTGGCCTGGTTCTTTGAACTGTGGCTTTAATATGGTGCAAGGGTGTGGCACTGCTTGCCATGGGGGTAAACACAGACGTGCAGTAAAGAGAAATACATCAGCCCACAGCACAAGGTGTCAGGAGGCAAATAAGCGGGCAGTGGCCATAACAGAATGTGTGGGTGTACCAGAACACTGAATTTTTAGATCTGCTTTAGTACAGTTTCCTTAGCAATTGTTAAGCTGTTCAGTATTTCTCTGGGTGTTAGACTGAAGCGTAATTAATGCTCTCTTTACATATAAAACATATCGATCTGTTCCATCTGTCACTATATGCTTTTTTGATATGTACTTTACGTTGACATGGACACCCCCCCCCCCCCCTCTTGTTTTATCCATAGGTGGTGGTTGGGGTGTTGGTCCAATTAGTCAGTTTTGTCCATGTGTGTAAGCTCTCTAACAATACGCAGAAATACAGATGAAAACAATGCAGATAACAGATGGAGGGCTCAACTAAAAGTGGAGCATGAATGAGCCAGGACACTCAGTCGAAATTGTTCTCCGTTGTTGTCCCACAATGGCAGAACAAGCTACCAGTTGCTATTAGAGTAGGGTCATCCCTTCACAAAGCCCTTAAAAAGACCCTTCTTTTTTAGGAGTACGTCCCTTCCTAACAAAGCTAGCCTCCACTTACCAACCTCCACTTGTCCTGTACCCTGTCTGCACTAACTTTGTTATGCTCTTACTCTGTTCTCCTCCTAGCTTGATTTTCTGTCCTCTATATCAGGTCGCTTTGGATAAAAGAGTCTGCTAATGGTAATGAATGAATGTAACGTAACACTCTTCTGTCTGTCCATTCCACAGAGGCAGCAGCTGGGAGCCACGGCTGAAATGGAGATCGCCAAAATGCTGGAGCAGAACACGGGCATCACCAAGTTCGGCTACCACTTCACCCAGCAGGGTCCCCGTTCCAGGGCGGCAGCAGCCATCACTAAGAACAACGACTTAGGTAAGAGTGCCCTCTCACAGGCTAAGCATTGAAAGAAGAAAAATACAAGGAAAAAAGTCAATATATCAATATTCTGCTTCCAAACAAAGTTTTAATTATCGTGACGTTTGGGCCATGAACCATTTCTTGATTGTTTGATTTACAGGGTGTTGTCCAGCATCCAGACTTTTTAGATGGATGTGTGTGCTTTATGTCACTACAGTTTCTGAGCAGCGGAAGACCCAGTAAAGTCAAAATTATGTCCTCCAACAACTTAGGGGACATGAGGGACTTCATCACATTGAAATGTTTGAGATAATATTGAGTGAATGTTAATAAAAATTAGGTCATAGAATAGTGAAAATATAGGTGCTTAGATGCTCAAAGCACTAAGGTTGTAAAAAACTGTAAAAATCAATTTTGCACATTCGTTCTAAAGCCGTGTATGTTTAAACCAACTAAATCTAAATTTTAGGATTCAGAAGATAACCCTCAATCTTTACATTTCTTCCACCCAATAGAGTAATTTTTATCTTTCCAAACATAACCTGTAAAAATAAGCCAGCTGCATTTTAGTCTGGCCCTTTTTAAACCAACAGTAAAAAGCTGTTGAGCATGCTCCCCAACTTCTATCAAATTAGGGTAATGCCATGCAGCTGTTTGCTGGGTGACATCACATTGAGCTGAGTTTGATGTATCTGTCATGAAAGGCATGCAGTCTGAGCAGCTGGTACTACTCAGTGTCTAATTAGGGCAATAAGAAATACATGCTGCTGAAGTACATCCTTTGGCAGCATAAAACAAACTAGGCCTATGCAGTCGTCTTCGACTGCTAAAGGTATATCCCCGAAACGCGATGCTTCAAAGCCCCCAACATTCATACTGTATTTCATGAATCTACCCTAGAACATTGAAACACCAAATCTGGGACAAATCCATCCAACTGGTCAGAAGTTATGGGCCAAACCAAAATTCAGCCATCTTGAATTCAGCCATCTTGAAAGTGTTGGCCTCCAAACTCGAATAAGTTCATGAACCTACCCTAGAGCATTAACACACCAAATCTGGGAGAAATCCATCCACCCAGTCAGAAGTTATGGGCCAAACCAAAATTCAGCCATCTTGAATTCAGCCATCTTGAAAGTGTTGACCTCCAAACTCGAATCAGTTCATGAACCTGCCCTAGAGCACTGACCCAAAAAATCTGGGACAAATCCAAACATCCGTTCAAAAGTTATCGCGTTAACACGAAAGACCTTACGCGGCGGACGCGGCGGACGCGGCGGACGCGGCGGCGGCGGCGGCGCACGCAAAACCATTACATCCCCGACGCTCCGCGCTTCGGGGATATAAATAGGAAATTGTCACTTTTCTCAAAGGGAAATGGACTGCCTTATTGGGGTGGTATCTAAAGAATTTAAAAGAGCAATCTAAAATGTATGATTTTCAGTAAACATACATTCAGGCTCATTGTCTTCAAATCCAGCTTGACATGAAATGTGATGGTATACCCTTAAAGACCACCAAAGGTTACCATCATTGCAACCTAAAATAGAACAACTATTTATTATATAGAGGGGAAGATGTCAACATAAGTATTTACCACCCACAATCAAAATGTTTGCTCAGTCACTATCTGATAAACCCTGTCATTGCATCATCGGTCAGATATCAGCTGCAGAGTGTCACACTATGGCTGTGGCAATGACACTAGTTGTTGGACGTGTGGGAAAGTAGGATGGGGGATTCGTGACTGAAGTCCCCAGTGTTCGGTCATTTCCTCTCAGCTACGTTTCTCCCCCCCAGGACTGCCTTAGAGCTATTACAGGGGCGTATCCATCTCCACTTCCACATAACTCCAGATGAATCTGGGGCTCAGAAGAAAAAAAAGAAGAAGAAGGACTTTTTGTCCTGTTTGTTTTTTTGGATGCAATTCCGAAAACAATCTAACTGCATTCTCCTGTGAATACGCGACTGTTGGACCTCGTTGCTATGGATCAGAGCGAAAGTCTTTGCTCTAAGACACTGTTGTTGTTGTTTTGTATGTTTACTGTGGTGTCGTTACTTGTCTTCTCTCTGTAGAAGCCCTACAGCTGTCCTGCTGTGGCTGGGTTCATGACCTCACAGCCCCCAGTGCTGCCTAGGTGTCCTGCCCTGAGACGGCCTCCACAAACACCACAGCGTCTCTTTTTAGACGGCCCCTCTGCCTCTCTCTCTCTCGCTCTCTCATGGGTATACAGTGTGCGCATGGCTGTGACCACAGGCACTGGAAGTGGAGCATGCCCTCCTAACTGTGTGTTTCCTAACACTGAAGCCTTGCCGTGTGTGAAAGTAGACATTAACCTGGCTCACGCTACAAGCCCCCCCGTTTTAAATGCAGGTGTTTGGACAGACTGTTTAAAAAAGTATTTTTATGACTGAGGACAGAGTCTCCCTGGTGAACTCTAGACTTTAGATCCATTTCTTACTGAGGATGATCTGGGTTTGTTTTCAGGACAGCCTGCCTTCTGCTTGAAGAAGGGTTGAACTGTCGACGTAGTTGATAAAGATGGTTGATAACGCAGACCGGATCCTTTGGATCTACTGTCTTTTTGTATGTCACAGGTCACAAGTCCAAGTGCATGTTTCAGTCTCAACTGTTTGTCTTTGGTCAGAGTGCACTGCATAAGTTTTGCCCAGTGACTACAGGGGGGTATTTCGGAAAGCAGGTTTAGTCACTCACTTCAGTATGTTAACTGTAACGGAGTGGTAAACCTTATAATAGCAGAGCCCTATATTGTTGTTCTCCCAGAAGAATGAAGCCATAAGACTCTTCTATTAGAAGTTTTACCACTCACTCTGAATGCACTTATCTGGGTTAGTCATTAAAGCATCTATGTGGCATTACCCCCCTGTGGCCCTACCATGGCAGCATGTTCTGGAAACAGCTGACCTTCCACAGCCAGCAGCTTCTGAGACAGCATGACTGGGTGCTGATGAATAACCCAAGTATCTCTCTCTTTCTCTGTCTGTCTGTCTGTCTGTCTGTCTGTCTGTCGGTCGGTCTGTCTGTCTGTGTCCCTCTCTCTTTTTCTCTCTCTCTCTCTCTCTCTCTCTGTCTGTGTCTGTCTCTCTCTTCTCAGTACGCCGAAAACGAATGGAGAGGGAGTAGCTCTGCTGTGCAACCAGTCCACACCGTCCCCGTCCCACCCCCATCCCCACCCCAACCTTATGCCTGCCTGCCTGCCAAACCCCACTCCTGACCCCGCTACTCCATCTCGTCTCAACCACGTCCCCACGGTCTTGTGCCAAACTCTCGGAGCAACAAGGCGTCCTCAACAACCAACCAACCAACCAACCAGAGCACCGTCGGGAAGAAGGGAAATAACTGGAACAGCCCTCTTCTTTTTCTTTGCATTTAAATCTTTCTTTGTTTTGTTTTTTACTGTTGTTACTATTATGTGCTATATCTTATCATTCCAGCTGTGATCCCCCCCCCCAAGAGTTATCATTCTGTTTTGTTTGTCATTATTTTGTTGTTGTTGAAGGTGTGTCTCAGACATTTTGGCTTGTTAATGTCTTATTTGGGTATTTTTTTCCAATTTCTTTTGTTTTATTTTTTTTTTTGTACTGAGCTAAAAATCTGGACAAGATGATCACAACTTACAGGACTGTATGGATTTTCCATCTTCGCACAGGTCTAGCTCTCTTAAGTCAGTTTTTTTAAGCTGGCTTTAGATGAGAGCATAGAGCAGAAGTGCCATTGATCCATCCATCCATCCACCCAAGCCAGATGATGACTGAATGTCTCAGGCACACCGCTAACCTAAAACCTAACCTCTTACAACTCTCTCAGGCCTCACAGCAAGAGGCCCTAACTAACTAACTAAACGCACCCTCTCAGAAGGTGCTCTGAACAGTTTTTTTTGTTTTGAATGTCTCAAATGAGTTCACAGAGCTCTGTTGCTGAAATCTTGGGCGAATCTAGTGCTGGTCGGTCTCCGTGTCGGTAGAGGAAGACAGGGTTCCTACTAAGTCTGGCACATAAACGTGGTCTGCTTCATCTCCCGTTAATTTTTTACAGTGCAGCTCTTTGTGTCGGGCAATGATGTTGTGTTGTGTTCAGTGATGGAGGACAACAGTGACACTATCAGAAACCCAGCCTTGATTAAGCATCTGGGAGGTATTCCAGAAAGCAGGGTTATTCACTTATCTGGGTGTGTTGGTTTAGAGAAAGTGATAAATCTCCTAATAGGTTGGGCCCATGACTTTGTTTTGTTAGGAGAATGAAGCCTACAATTAGAATAGCTTTCACTAACTAACTTAAGTTGTATGGGTTAGTGAGTAAACCACCTATCCTGAATATCCCTGTGTTCACTCAGATCTCCTGGTGAAATAACGGCATAGCCCACTCTTGTGGTGCCAACACTGGGTAAACCATTACTGCTGTGACTGCTCGTTCTCTTGTCTGAGGTGTCCCGTGTGTGAATAAGAGCACAATAGCTGTGGTTGTACGTGTGAGAGTGAGTATGTGTGTAGGTGATACGAAAAGTCAGAGACGGGGACTGTCGGTGAATGTAGACCTCTAGACCGGGTTTCACAGTTAAACTGTAGTCTCCCCCTTCATACGAAAGTGCCCACACTCTGAAACGGTTCTTTTTTTTAAAATCTCTTATGTTTTCTTTTTCCTTTGACAAGGGAACTAACTTGTTTGCTTTCAACTATTTGAAGTGCTGTGTTTAGACCACAAGGTGTTTTTTTGTTTTTTGGAAAAAAGGAAATAAATACTAGATCAGGCTGATGTGTATTAAATGAGTAACCAGAAGAAAGCTGGTCTTCCTATGCCAAAGACTGATGCGGTTCATTAACTCTTAAGGGAGGTCCCCTTTTCTTTTCTGATTTGGATCTCACTAGTTTTTTTGCTGTAGCGTCAAGCTGAAAGGATGCAGGGTGGTCCATTCAGAGATGACTGTGGGTAATATTTTAGAGCTATTTTAATGCTGGGACAACCCTGTGGGCATCTAGGCATCTGGCCTTTCCAGTAGTCAAACTACTAAAGGCAGAAACGGTTTGCTCATGGATACACACAAATACACCCCTCCCAGACCACACACACATACAAAGACCACATACACACACACGCACACCCTCTCACACACACGTATGTTGTCGTGTTTATAGATATATCTATACAAGCATACAATTCAATATGTAAGAGGTCAATGGGAATTGTCTGTCTTTTTTTCCAGTGGAGAACACACAAGCATGCTTTAGATGTGAACGCTCAGACCGATTTATCATTCCATTTTATTATTTCTGTCTTTGTTTACACCTCAACTTGAAAACGAGATGTGTGAACGTAGCCTTGTGGACCAACCAGGACGTTTTTAATCATGCTTGTCTGTTTTTGTTCTGTCTGTCCTGTGAGTGTGTGTATTGTGATTGATTTTTGAAGGGTTTGTACATCTGTGTTTTGGGCCATGACGTCAGGTAGCGCTCAAGTGTTTTTGCTGTGTTTTTTATTTTTGTTTTGTTTTGGGGGAGGGGGCGGGGGGTGTTAGCTGGATCATGCTTATGTAAAAACCCACTTGAGTGGAATGGCCCTTGCCCTGTGAAATGTTTGATCTTTTGATGTGTAATATAGATGTCCATCTCAAGACCTCTTCACAGAAACTTCTCTCCCACCCCTTCGTATATACAAATATCTATTATAGAAATATAAATATCAATGGTAAGGCACTCTCCACTGCTTCTTATTTTGTACCTTAATACTTCAACTCTGGACTCAAGAAGAGGAAATATTATGTACTGTTATTAACTCCATGGCTCTGTGGCACTGTAAAAAGAATGAAACATCCTGAATAATAAATGTTTTTATGTATTACTCATGTGTCCCATATGTTTCCCTTCTCTTTCGAACTCGTAGCTCACAGAAAACACTGGAGTCACCACATACTCTCATACTGTTGAAAATGACTCTTATGAACCCACTGTGAAGTTGTAAAATGGTATGAATTATAAGTGACACCTAGAGTCTGTTGATAGGGGTTGGTTTCCATGGAGCTCTGCGTAAACATACATCCATATATAGTTGGGGAGAGCCTGCAGGTGGTAGCACACTAATTGAATCCAGTCTCTACGATTGTTCACTCATGCCTGGGAGATGATGTAATGCGGCTATGTCATCCTGTGCACTTTTGCCAGAACAAAAAAGAGCACTGGGTTGTCTTAACACAGAACACTTGGAAGCCCATGCAGCTTGAATATGAGTTGACTGACAGTATGGAGTCTCTGCTGTTACTTTTTAGTAGCTACATATGCCTATATCCGATGTGTGTGTAGGTATATATGTGTAATATAATAATGTAACATAATTGTAAGGTAGTGTTTTCCATCGGAAATGCTTTCTTTGTACTAAAACCCGAAACCATAAAGCTTTTTTATTGTACAGTATTGCTGTTAAACTTCTGGATGTTCCACAAGAACACCACACCCAACAAAACCGGCTTGTGTCTCCAGAGACATCCTGTAGTTTGAACCAGC
This sequence comes from Setipinna tenuifilis, assembly GCA_030347295.1. Classification (NCBI taxonomy): domain Eukaryota; kingdom Metazoa; phylum Chordata; class Actinopteri; order Clupeiformes; family Engraulidae; genus Setipinna; species Setipinna tenuifilis. The sequence goes on along the minus strand of CM059280.1, from coordinate 13,755,850 downwards.
TGCCTCACATGAGTACTGACTGCTCTACATGACTCAAAAGAAAAGGCAAACGTATGGTAAAGCTAAGGCTCTGGCAGTCATTTGAAGACTATTGGTCTTATGCCCGAGGGAGTTATGAGTACAAATGTGTCACACATCAGGGCTTTTGTGGCCACACCCAGCGTTTGTGTACAAGCTACGCAAGAAACAATCTTGGGTGAGTGCCCAACAGAAGTCAAGAAAGGAACGTGTCTCAACAATACCTGCTGCTGTTCTTCAAAGGCAGGGCCTGTGTCAAGGTTGTGGCAAGGCTTTGGCCTGCACAAACTGTGTCAAAGCATGACATCACTTCAGGTAGATAGGCAGACAACCCCACCTCTTTTAAACAAACAAAAGGCCCATTCAACTCTGCCTGTTTTTCTCTTTGGGCTCTCACCACATTCATAACCACCTTATTTGGTGAGTGTTCATGGCCATAGCCAATTGGAACCTTGAATGCTTTACGTAAGCTGTGTTGTGACATTTAATTTATGATAATAATATGTAATTATAATAACATGCCATATAAGTAAGCAATTTCAGAAGGCCTGCTGGGACCACTGCTGTGTGTATATTAAAAGAAGTTGCAGCTGTTTTGGGTGGGAACGCTAGCCCTGCCATGAATGTGGGTTTTTGTGTGGTTCATTAATGTTTTAAAGAGCCAACTTTTTAGATTGCGAGTTGGCCTAAGGCAGAAAAGGACAGAAGCCAGTCTCCAACAGCAGAACATGCAGTTCCGGTGAGAAGAATTCAAGTGAGAGAAAGGCCTGGTTGTTGAATAATCATATATTTTAGGGATTTTTGTCTGAGGGTTGGGCTGTTGATGATGTATTTGTCCACATGACTAACATAAGTTGACCTTATCCAAATGATGTCAATCATGACCTGTCATCATTATCATCTGTGTGTGTGTCTCTCTCTGTCTCTGTTTCTGTATCTCTCTCTCTCTTTTTCTTCATAAAATATGTGCTGTGCAGAATCATACATTGACATACATCACAAGATACAGTGTTCTGTCCTGAAGTCACCATGCCAGTACAGTGTAAAAACTGGCATTTCATATGCCAACATTTTTTACACTGTTATGGTGTAAAATGTTGTACTTTGACTTGGCAAACTGTCTTTGAATTGGTTTAACTGATGAAACCCAGCTATATGAAACCCCACTATACATACTCTTTCAGTTTCTTAAGTGGCATAACTGATGCAACATTGCCATCTGTCAGTAAATGTGCTAACTACAGGAGTAGTATCGCTGTACAGTACATACTCTTAGCCGACAGAGGGCGCAATGAGTCCAGCGCTGTCTATCTACAACGAGTAACGTCCTGGAAGAACATGATCTTGTGTTGCATCCGGCCTTTAATATAGCCTGCTCTGACCTTTAAGACATTGTAGTAGTGCTTATGATTATGAGATTGTAAGGCTAACAATAATTTTTATCGTGTATTCAGTGTGTGTGTTTGTGTGTGACAGATGTCACCAAATATACCCAGAAGATTACAGTTGCTTTAACAAATACGCCATTCAGATTGGCTGACACATCAACAGTTTGGCGCTGAAGTGCTGTCACTAAAAAAGGTGTGATGTGCTATTCAAGTCAAGGAACATCTGAACACTCTGTGTTCTGCCTGTAAGTCCTTCATGGTCATATAGCTGCAAACAAAAATATTTATGGATATTATAGCCTAATGGTTATAGCCAGCTGAGCAAATGTTTTGTTTACAAGTTACCAAATCAACCAACTGCTATAATTTTAAAAAGTATTTGCTAAACAGTATTAGAATGTCAATGCCACAATTGTCACCTTTGTTACCATTTACAAAAAGTCCTTCGAGAGGGGAACATGTTGACACACACAGCTGGAAGGCTCCCACAAACCAATGTCAGCATAACAGCAGGGCTTAAAGACAGCTCATATGAGCTCATCTGGAGTCCCTGTATGTTTCCCCACAAGTGACATCATGTTGGTATATTTGCCACTTAATACAACCTCATAGATTATTAAACAGTTTTCATTTGACTCTTACAAGTCTAAATATTCAGAAAGATGGAAGTATTGATTATTATTATGATTATTACCATTCCCACAAGACACCTTATGCTTGCCCTTATGTTTATCACCTGTGTAATGGGACATTTTCTTCTTGTTGTTGTTGTTGTTGTTGTTGTTATTTTCAGCACTGGTCCATCTTCTCTGTTTTAATGTCATATTCTACATCTGTCCCCCTTTGTGGCATCCGGTGACACAGCATTTAAATATTCAGAGGACATCTTAGTTGGAGGACAGAGGCTGATTAATCTGCACTGAACAAGGTCCAGCTGGGCCTGCAAGCCCTCTCTAATGAATATCATTCCCAGTAACCACACACTACTCTTAGTCATTTGGCTTGCAGATAATGAGTATTATTCATCGATTGCTCTTTCTCCCCCCACGGAGTGTGCCTCCAATTAGAGAAACATTTCCATACAGAATTATCATGAAATGACATGACTCACTAATGAATTTCCATGAATGTCTAAAAAAACGTCAACAAGGCTCATTAACATCTTTAAAGCAGATTTATGTAAAACTGACTAAAAGAAGCATTAGGCTAGGCACATTTCTAGCCACGGTGTTATTCTACATAAAAATGGACAGCCCTTTAATCAAGGGAAGACTTTTAAAGAGCCACCCAAACCTGAATGGTTAGAAACATGTAATAAAGTATCAAAAATACTCCTTTCTCCTACTACTTTCCAATGCAAAGAAATTCAATGACATTAGTGTTTCACCCACACATTTGCAATAATCCACTTCTCTGATGGGCTATATGATTGGAAAAAGCTGGACAGAGCACAGAGCTACAAAAAGAAAATGGTCATAATATAGTGTTAACAGGTAATATTATTGTTTTAATTAGAGTATTTGGCAGATACTTTTAAATGTTTAAACATGTTAAAAATGCCATACCTGTTTAAAATACCATTACATTTAAATACTTATTGTTTTATAAGACTTGATGTTTTACTGTTTTTTTCTGCAGCCAGACAGAGAATATTCATAAAGCAGCTCACTGTTGTCATCTTGTGACTGGGACAATGATAGTGTTCATGACAGCATACTGAGGCCTCTCTCCTGTCAGCATGTGGGAGTCATTAAGCCTCTAGGTGTATTGATGGTAATGACTTTACAGAGAACACGGAGTGCAGACCACAGTTAAACAGCTGTAACCAGTTCATTACAAATTATGTTTTAAAAAAGGGCCGAGCAGAATAGGTCTGAGAACCACTGAATCAGGTTGTACCAAAATTCTTGGCAGTGCAGATTGTTAAAACTCTGAAATGCTTTATTTATGCTGGTAAAGACAGATTATAACACTAAAGATGTCCTCAACTGAAGCAATGAACAGCATTCCCATATTTGTTATTACATGAGGTACAAATAAAAACGGAACTGAATGGCAACAGACCAGAACAGAGGCTGCTACCTGTTTCTGCTTCCACACTGCTGATAGCTGCCATTGTGTTTTCAGGTTGACTCTCCATCTGTCCGTTCATTGATCCGTGTATAGATATACTTAGGGACGGAAGGAAATGTTTAGTGGTGCGTAGATATAGGAAAAAACAAAAAAGGTCTGCACACTGCACACTGTATATGCTCCTAAATTAATCACCTAACAAGAACAAGGAAACATTTTGACCACAAGGTCTTCATCAAGCTTGGCATTGCACATTATATACATTTTGGAGCATATATATTTTGCATACCTTTTCTGTTTTTTAGTCTGGTGCTTTTGCCTGGCACATGTATGTACATCTGTCCATCCTAAATTTGTGAATGTGATATCCCAAAAAAGACTTCCAGCCAACCTGTACAATGAGACACAAATGATACGATTCTGGAGGTCAAAGTTTAAGTTCACACTGACCTTGACTCCTATTTTTGTGACATTATCTTAAGAATGTCTCGAGGCCTATCCTTCAAATTTGGTAGAAATGTTCACATGGACTCAGAGATAAACAGTTTTGATTGTGGCTGTCAAAGGTCAGTGACTAAAGTCCGTGTGAACTCTTGCATGTCCCAATCTTGTGAATGTCACATTTCAGGAAATTCATTATTTTAAAGGTTAAGAGTCTAGCTTCAGAAACCCTGCCACATATTTGATCCAATCATTTTCTGAACCAGTTGAACCAGATGACCACACAAATCACCAGACAGGTAGATTGGCTAATTAGTGAAATTTGAGTTAGCTGCACAGGCAGAAGAAACACACGGCAGGATTTCTACTTTAGCCAGAACCTGATTAAATGTGACCACCACAAGGGTTTGACGTGACATTATGACAAATGGGATATAAGGAGCTCTTTCCTGGGAAATATGAGTCAGTGTTCCTCTAATCTGTCACTCGCATACACGCATATTGTCCATGGAAAATAGTCTGGTTACTTATAGCTCTGGTTTTGTACTTTGTAGATGTTTGCAGATAATAAAACATCACATGCCTAAGAGGAGACAGGAAACATTTTTTTATCCTGGTATTTTTTATCTTGAAAAACCTCAAGAATTCTTAAGAACTACTATCAATGGATGTTCTAAATCCCTCTTACAAATAATAAGTCTATACTATTGTTAAAACCTGCTATGGCATGTAATAGCCTACTATAATATAGGCTAAAAGATTTTAATGGGAATATTTATACAGGATTTTTGTGACAACTATTAAATTGACCCTTGGGTAAACTGGTTATTATAAATCTCAGAAATTGTGAGATAAAATGTATCTGGGTTTGATAGATGGGCTTTAAAGTGTGGTAGAAAATGTAGCAATTTTACAAAGGAGGGAGTAGTTGGTGAACTATCCCTAAGTAAAGCGTTTGTAACAGAATCATGTGGAATTTTTCCAAGACATGTGAATGACTGCTAATGATTCATTCACGGTCACTTGCGTTAGTGGCTCTAAGACCTATAGGAACAGCAGGGCACAGTATTGAAGAGGGCTTTCAATTATCACACTGTAGATAAAATGTTTTCTTGCATAGTTTTGCTCAACTTCTTTGCATTCAGTTTTAACGCTGCGACTTAAAGTCTTAGGTCTCTGAAGTGCCTGTTTGTAATGTTACATTTCACAATAACATTTGTCATCTTATATAAAAGCAAAATTTGAACTGAGATCTCTCTTGCCATATTTCACTGTATAGATATTAGCCTACACTGCATTACATTACAATGCATTACATTACGCTTTTGCGCATAGTCCTTTGTTTTTTTTTATTATAATATATAATGTTATTATATAGTGTTAAATAAATAATGTTTTATGGTAGGCTACTATGTAGGCCCACTGACAAGTTGATAAGCAATCAAAAAGGCATTTGACTGACTATACATAATGAACTTGTTCTAATCAATTTAAGGGGCGTATGCACTTAACCTAATGTTTATATTAGTTTCCTGACTTGAAAGTGTAATACATTCTTTACATCCACCGTGGCACTTCGCTCGTGGGACTCATCCGAGCCGCTTCCTCCTGACAGACTGTTGTGTATAGGCTATTATGTTACGGTGCCCTGGCGGTACACGGGTACCGTTGCCTGTTGGCTGTGCAAGGCCTCACTTCCAACTTCTGCAGTTTTGACAGACTGGCAATTGCAAGGACGCACCAATGCGATGTTATAGACTGAGAGCTCAACATGGACCGTTCTAGAATTTAAAGAAAGGCCCAGGTGGTCCACGGAGGGTGCGATAAGCGGGTGTATCATTTTGGTTTCTTATCGGAAAGAAGATGGCGGAGTTCTCCCCAGTCCTGCGGGATGGAGGCGGACGGTTCGGACAACCCATCTTCCCTAGGTCGCGTTCCGGATCAGAATCAGAGAGTGAGTTATCACAGAGCTTGGCTCGCACCAAAACCCGGTCCTATGGCAGTACGGCCAGTGTTTTCGCTTCTTTGGGAGAGAAATACATTGAGCATCGTGTGACGGACAGCGACACATTGCAAGGGATAGCCCTCAAATATGGTGTTACGGTAAGTGTCTTGATTTACTTGCCCCGTGCATTGTTTGCATTTGAGGTAGGGAACGTTGTGTATTAGAAATGTCACAATAAATCACAACTTCGAAGGTGTACCTAGCCAAACATCCCCACACAGCACTTCTCAAAGTAGCCTAGCATACAACGTTTGTGCTCTGTCCTCAGTCTCGATGTGCTAGTGGATTAGCACTATCCCATGTAGCCTAGGAGTTCATTTATGGCAAATGCGTAACAGCTTTGTTTCCACGTCGTATTTTGTAAATACGGTGTTGTATTGAAACTAGGGTAGTAAACCTGCGCCACAGTGATGCTACAAATACCAGGAAGACAGGGGTACCTCATTTTACAAGGCTACAGTGTACATGGTTACAATGTTGTTAGTAGTGCTGTCTGGCCTGACACAATATAATGGATCATGTTACTGTAGCGTCACACTTCATACTCTATGTTCAGCTAGTGACTGTGTGAAGAATGGCTCAAGTTTTTTTTTCTTTTGTTGACACACAGATGGAGCAAATCAAGAGGGCCAATAAGCTCTTCAGCAACGACTGCATCTTCCTGCGCAACAGCCTGAACATCCCCGTGGCCTCGCAAAAACCTTCCCTTTTCAACGGACTGTCCCTGGAGTCCCCAGACAGTGAGGCCACTACTCCCCAGGATCAGCCCTATGTGGCCCCTGACCTTGATGGCTCCTCACCCACTCCCTCACCACCTCCTGCAGAACCCGAAGCTAAACCCCCACAGCCTGAGGAACTCTCAGCTAAAGACTATTTGCATAGACTGGACTTGCAAATCAAACTATCCAAACAGGCAGCGAGAAAGTTGAAAGAGGAGGATGCAAGGTATGTTTTAAAATGAAAACACAGAATTGAGTATGCCTACACAAAGAAGGCAGGTAGAAGTATGACTCTTTTTCATGTCAGGGGGTTGGCACGTGGTAAGGAGTTTCTTCCTACCTGCTGCCTGCCTGGTACAGACAGACTGCCATCCATTTTGAGTGGAAAAATCTGATGGGTGTCTTTCATTTCCTGGCATCTCAAAAGATGCCGTAGGCTAGTTGCTGCACTTTCCAACAGAGCTGTTGCAACCAATTCCTATAGGTGCTCAGTCAGTTAGACAAACCGACTTCTAGCCATCTTTTGTCTGCTAAGTGGAGAAAGTATGTGGATGATGCCACGTGGATTCTTGTGCTTCATACAGGCTGTTATTATGAGGGCTAAGGTGATTTGCGGTCTCCACACAGAGAGGCTTTCTGAGTCAGACTCAGAGGTCAGACAAAAAGGTGTTGTTTTCATGACGTAGAAATCTTTGCTGATGCATTAGTCCTCTTCTATGGGCTAGGTATGCTATTTAGATGTGCTACATATAGGTGCCTTTGTGTAAGTGGTTAATCAGAGTGTAAATATTTATTTCATGTGCCTCAATTGTTGTGGCAAGTGATGTCTTGAATGTAATCTTCACAGACACCAAATCTGTCTTTGTCTCTTTAAATGTGCCCGCCACTCCCAGTTTGAATGAGTCATTGTCCTTATTCTCTACTCTCATCAAGGTAAAACACATGGTTCAAAATGTCATAATTAATTTATAAGCCTTTCAATGTAGTTTACTTGATTTCCTGCATGTTGTCATTCATTCAAATGTAATATTATTTAGCTGTGCCCAGGTTGGAGGCAAAGTTATTACATTTTAGCAATTTGGCATTTTCACGCAGCATAGTTTTGCCAATTAAATAATGCTTTAAGTTCTCAAATTAACACTTCTATCTCGTGACATTTTTTAAATCACTCTGAACTATGCTATTGTCAAAAGGTAAGAAATGAAACTTAGGTCGAATAGTGTGTCATAGATGTCAAGTAGGCCTCTTGGTCTAAGGATAGGCATGTTGGATCATACACCAACCCAGGACATTTAATATCATTTATTCATCTGGACAAACTGGAATGCATTTTACTCCCTTTTGGCATTTCCAACAAAGCTGAGTTGAGGAGGTAGGTAGTGTCAAGTGCTTTTCCGACGCCTCATAATTCCTCAAAGTTCCTCCCCGGCTGGCCCTGGAGTAACTAATACACACGCTGTTGTTCAGCATCAGATGAACTCATGTTAATAAATAATAAGGTCAGTAGGGGGGACTGTCGCACAAGACTGCGGCGGATAGCTCTGAAGGCAAGCTGTGAGAGGAACAACAGGGTGAAGCCTGTCTTGGCCTGTCTGATTCAGCCAGAGAATCTCCTGTGCCAGCTTGGCCTGTCTGATTCAGAGAATCTCCTGTGCCAGCTCCATAGCACATGCAAGTGTGCACAGGCTGCATGTACTGCCAACAGTTACGGAAGGGTGTAATTGATCTGGTGAAGCTTAATTAGCTGTGGAAAAATCAAATGGCTTAGTGGATGAAAACTACAACCCTGACCTTGCTTGTGCAGGGTAATGTCAAATTCCTTTAATATTGGGTCTGTGAAATCACATTTAAGAATTCAGACTTGGAATGTGTTCTGCTTGTGGATGTGTTGGGTCAAGAAGAGCAACCCATTTAACATTTATTTTTGGCCTCACAGAACCCTAATGTAAATCTTTTGACAACACGCATGTACACAAAAGTTGTGTTTGCAAAACCGGCTCACCGCACATCTGTGTTTGCACATTGTAATAAGTACAAGGGACAGTTGTTTGGTTTTAAAATGCATGACACAGAGGACCAGAAACAATCCCTTCTGTTTGCACATGGTGCTGGACACAATTGATTAGGCGCCACCAGCTGTTTGGGAAGGTGGGTCTGAGCAAACACCAGGGGGCTGCTGGAGGGCCTGTTGGGGGCAGGATGGCTCTGCCTGGATACCTGACGTGCATCAGGCTTCCAGAGCAGGCAGGCAGGTCTGGTTTGGAGGAAGTGATATTTACTGGTTGTCTGTGCTGCTTTAAGTGAATGCTGGCTCATTTAACCCTTTTAATGGTAAATGTGGTTGTCCAGACAATGCCAGAGTGTTGTTTCAGATAGCAGGCCTAGTCACGTGGGTATGAAAACTTGGAGCAAACGATAAACCTCCAAGTGGAGGGGTCTTGCACCTTTATTTTACTCGTGACAGAAAGCAATAGGGCTTTTGCTATTAGTAGTTTTAACTTTTAACTTTGAGTTAATGTAACCGGATCTGTCAGTAAAGTACATGCTTGGAATACCCTCTGGTTTGACCTTGGAATTATTTTATCTGTAAGCTTTTGGATTTTTATGTTTCTTTTTAATGCTTCCTGGTCAGTACTTAACAGTTATAGTAGGTATGAAATGAGTCGAAATGCATGGTAAATGACATCAGAGATAGAATGACTAGACATGTGTAAAGCTTCTTCACATATGACATGTATTTAACATTTCATGTAAACTTTTGTTTTACTTGAAGGGACGAAGATGAAGACACATCAAATCCAGCTGCATCCTACCAGGACATCTGAGGGAGTGGCAGCAGCCAGCTTACCCAGTGCAATGACAATTCTCCATTTTGCCCTTGTTGTTTGTTTTCATGTTTTGTTTTTTTGCTATTTTAACGTGTTGCTTTTACCAACCTTTGAAATGGTACATGACACCCAGGCTTGTGCACTGAGGTCATCCATTGCCTTTCTCTTTGCTGTTAGTATTGTTGATGTATGTTTTTATTGTTATTATTAATAATATTTGGTTTTGATGCTGTGTTTCCAAATTCAATATCAGAATATTTATCCGAATGCCACCACCAGGTGGCAGTGCAGATAACTAACACTGAATAACATCCACTTTGGCACGCTCAGTGGCACTGCAACAGAAGAGCTCACACTGGGCAGCGTAGCTTACAGCTCCTTAGTAGATGTTAAGGAGGAGCATTTGGAAACACAGGATTCAGTTCTGTATTTGAGTTACCCATCCGTCCTTACATCTATTCGTTTGGCCTGGGGTTTGGGCACAGGGTAGCCACAAACACTGGATGCTTTTAAAGCTGCTTTAAAGATATGACCTCTGACTTCCCCAAAGCAAACGCAGGGACTCTGCACTAGTAGACATTTGCTGTCGCAAACAAATAGACTAATCAATGCTCTCTCATGCAAAGTCACTGCAGCATCACATCCAAGAAAAGCTTTCGGTCTTTACCTTGTCACATCACAACTGAATGGCAGAGCATTTGCAGCAAGCTGTCAGTGTGTGACGGCTTATCAATATTGACATTTCTTTGCCTGCACAAAGTGTTTTTGTCAGTAGGAAGGGAAACTTTTTTCACTATAGAGTGTGAATGTATTCTTTCTGAGTGTGTGCGTATGGCGTGTGGTGAAAAGAGGGAATTTTATTGTGCTATTTTTTGTCTTTATTTTGAAAAATAATAAAATGCATCTGTAAATCAGTTTCCTGAATGTGTCCTTCATCGTGACGGTAATGGGCCTCAACATTGAGCCCTTGAGGTCATGTGATGTGTCACCACGTGTCAACAAGCTTATATGCCCACTTTTGCCTGAAGCTTTAAATGATTAGGATTTATAGACACTTTGTGTATTGCCTTTAGTGAATAAATACCATGTCAGTTTAATTGTGAAGGATACATAGCCAGAAACAGTGAATGGTTTATGCTAACAAATACAGTGATTAAGGAACTTGGCAGGTGAACACTAGTTTATATGTATGATCATGTGAACATACACAAATGAAAGATGAACATTGGCTGTGGAATGCCTCTGTCCTCTTCAAACAGCTATTGATTCCCTTTCTGCTGTGTGTGATTTTCAGTATACATTAGTTAGAAGATTACAAAACCAATTTTCATATTCGACAATGATAATGTAATTCTTACAAGCCTATCTTGAGCTAAGACTCAGAACAGTCACAGTATGACAACCAATAGGGAGTATTCTCTGCATAAACATGATGAGCTTGGTTAAAAAATACTAAATTAATAACTGAACTCAGAGTAAGTGGTAAGAAAGAGTCATGTGACTGTGTTTTGCAAAGAGAATTAAGTCTCTCAGTTTTTCTTTTAAGAGGTTTGTCATTTACCTACATAAAGTACAGTTAACTTCCCTATATCTATCTCTAAACTATAATAGAACAAGCCTAAATGGATTTTATTTAGTAAAATAGATGGTCAGTGTATTTGATGAATACCAATAGATGCCTATGGCTTGTTCTGTGGAAAAACACAAGTCATATTATCTGGATACTGTAGATTAAAAAATGCACCTCGCCCTCTTCCATTACCCTAAATATTTCAATTGTGTTTTTGATACAGTATATTAATACTCTATGTTTACAAGCCTTGAGGCACAGAAGCTGACTCGGATGAATGCAACAAACATTCAAACTGACCCAACAGAATCATCCGTATTTGCAGTTCTGCAGAAATCTAAGATGAGCATTAGTACCCAGCCTAGTTTTTGTTTCATGAATCGGATTGTCTTAAATTACCAGGCACTATAAATACAACTGCAGCTTCAAGCCAGTTCAGAAAAAATCAATTGCAGCCAGTCACAGATTGATTTCGCAATGATCACAGTCTCTCTTACACTCAACTCACACAGTTGTGTGTATGTGTTGTAGTCCCTTATATTTTAGACTCAAATTAAGGGCATGTCACCAACTACAAGGATAAAGAAAGGCAATGTTTTATTTGCTTTAACATTTTGGAAAAAATCACAAATATTTACATTTAAAAATACTTGATTTTGTGTGTCTAGAGTAGTGAACAGTAAAACATACCGAGACGTGCCAAAGATAATAACCTTCATATTGCAGGTGTAAAAGTGTGACAGAAAATACAAAGATCTTTTTTTTTCACATGAACGGAGAAGAATAAACAAAACAGAATAAAGAGAAATGTCACTCAGATGACCTCATAACAGAACTTTTTTTGGTTGACTGAAACAGCTGTAGACAGATTTTATGCTTACATTAGAGAAACAATAATATTCTAGGACTGATTACACAGAATGGATACATTTTGATATAGACGTATGCAAGTCTTGGTGTCTATTGCAAAACAGGAGTAGATGCAAAAGCTACAGTGTGATCATCATCATTCTATCGCCTAAAATCATTGGCCACTCATTCCACATTTGCCACAGAGGAGTGATTGTGTAGGAAGGCAGTGCCCTATTTTGCAGGTTCCGCTGGGATCGATAAATAGGTTTTTGGTTATTGTTTTACTAGTAATTATAGAAGATAAAAAGTATTGTCAGGTAATTGTTTCACTGGTATTCATCTACGGCTACTCAGACTGTTTAGATTTTCACCAGATGCTGTCAATACTAGAAGGCCCTCAGCAATGTCGTTATTGCATTCTTTTCAGTGAACCAGGAGGGAGGCATTACAATCCAATATATTTGTCATTTCCCCTTGAGCGTACAGAAGAATCACATAAATGCTTAGTCTAGTTGAGAGTGGCCATGGATCGGTCGGTTCTACATGCTGCCATAGATCCTCTTGATAACCTCTCCTTCCTCCTTCTCCAGAATGCCCTTATCAATGTAGGTATCCACCTGCTGGTCCATGAAGTCCCTCAGCTTGGACAGGTCATAGTCTGATGAAGATAAAAAGGGAAACAATATTAGTGTATCCGAGTCAAGTACAGTCACATTTATTTGTATAGCACATTTAAAAACAACAGCAGTTGACTCAAAGTGCCTTACATCATCGGTTAAATAATTCTGAGATTCTGTAATTCTTTCAGAAGCTAAGGACAACACGTGTTAGCTATTGATAGCAGTCTCCTGTTATAGATGTGTGATGAAGCATCGAGCAGTAAGTAGTGCTACTAAAAAAAACATCTCTGCTCCTGTGCCCACACGAGCAGTTCTTCCATTGGTGGGCATACAATGCAACCTTGTGAACATCTACTCCTCTTATAAAACGTGTGAGCTCCAGGTGGTGTGTGGGAGGAAGAAAGGCGCTTTGTGTACAGTCTGTTTTTATAACAAAGCTTTAATCATAAAAACCCCATGAGTAGACCGCATGAGTATTTCGTTTTTATTTGTTTTCATGTGAATTATGAGAAATAAAGTTTTCATTTGTTTCAAGTATTGGGTTCTGTAATGACTTCCCTTTAGGGGATGGAGCAATTAAAGTCATTGTTAGGACAGTGTCTTTATTGGTACTGATTTGAACTTAATTGTACAGGGTTATCTGAAGCAGAATTCACCTCAGAATGTTATTTCTGTGATGTAGCGTCACAATTTTTGTGATGTTGCAATCTTTTTTTTCATGAAACTCAGTGATCCACTTTTTTCCACCACAGCTTCAGTTTTCCATTTTTTAAGCGAAAAACAGGACCGAGTAAGTGTCAGTGTCAGTGTCCAAACAGTGGGAAATGACCTGGAGCCATAGAGGGCTCTTTCAGTGGCACCAGAAAGGCCCCTAACACCTATTATAGGGCCTTTATTCCCCGTCTTTTTTTCAGATCAATCAGGGACTGAGAGGCTGTCTTTTCCCAGACACCCAAATACACTTCTCTGCATGTTAATGGCCCCCCCAGCGGGTGCACGGAGAAGATCAATGGACAATAAACACAGGGCCCCGACACTTCACTGGAGCCCTTGATTGAGATCGGCCCGTGGAGAGAGGGGCCCGTGGACAAGACAGGAATAAGAAAACAGACGAGGAAAAACTAAAACAAGAAATGACCCATGTGACACCAGAGAGAGGAAAACGTGGAAATGAGGAGAGAGTGAAACATAGAGACATCGAGATATACATTTTTGTTTGATGCAAACAGCAAAAAGCACAGTGTATGTGCCCAGAAGAGTCTTTATTTTAAACTGCACACTTTCATTCACCTCTGCCTGAATCGAAAATGTGTTTGAGTCCGAAAACCTTAAAAGAGCAGTCTATTTTAGGAAAGCTTTTACGGCTGATTAGTGTTGAGCAGACAAAGTGCACGGATGACCTTCTGTGTTGATGAATATTCGCTACTCATTACCACTTCAGTCCTCCTCTTTATTTACTGCTACAGGAAAGGGATGTGTTCCACAGGACATTTATGCCTACATGACCTAGCTGATGACTTTAAAAAAAACACATCAGTGTAGATAGTGGAGATATTAGAGTTTTGAGCAGCAACATGCCCTCTGATTATGGCCAGTTTTGAATATGAATGTAAATGCTCAAATTTTGTTTTGACCATCTTTGTCTGTTTCCATGCCAGTAAGCAGATTGGGGTGCTTCAGGTGGGACACAGTAAAAAGAAAGGGGTCTTTGTTTTTAGAAACAACAGCCACGATCCCTAAAATTAGGGCAAGCCCATCAAGGAAGCATGCATATTCACGAATCCTCTGGATAACCTACCACAACGCTGATTTACATTGCAAATGTCTGCGTGACTAAAAAGCACATAAAGAGTGTTCCCAGTGCATATCTCCATGTTGCCCTTCACCAACAGCACCATACCATGCATTTCTCCAAACAAGGTCAGATTCACTTAATGGGGTACACAATTGATGGTGTAGGTCGACCGTGTGTTTACAACTGCCATACTGCAGACACACAACCTAAGGTTACATAGCTGCCAACTGCCCCATTTTCCCTTATTTAAGACCCATCTGCCACCCCCTTTTTGCTTTGTGTCTGTTATTTACAAGGTCCAAATGTCTTTATAATAATCAAATCAATATGTTTGACCAGCGCCGCTACTCAAATGTTGACAGGTATGGTTATCATATCAAATGGGTTCTCCTTGTAAACTTGCCGTTACCCATCTTTAAATGTTATTTACAGTTCTGTTAAGGAAGAGTTGGGCTCACCGCCCACCACACACCCACGTGAGTCAGCCCAGTCATCCATCCTCTCCTAATCTAGGACACTGCCTATATGGGCCACCAGTTTGCTAGTGAGCCGAAGATGAGGACATCACTCACCCTCCTTGTTGCCGTCTTTGTTATGCTTCTTCAGCCACTCAATATTCTTCCTGATGGCCTCCAAATAAGTCTCAGATTTGCCTGGGTGGTCTGCAGACAGGGTGGGGTGGGGTGGGAGATGGGGGTGGGGGGTGGCAGACAGAGAGAATTAGGTTAAGCTCATATCCATTTTTCTTTTGTTTTCTGGAAGGCGTGTTTTTTTCCTCTTCATGGAGTACAAAACACTAAGTCTTTAACATGAATGAATTTACACAAAGACTATATAACTACATACAAATAAATATATGCACTGAAACTCTTTTGAGTTACAGTAGGTCAGTGACACAAACATTTCAGATGTACAGTCTACCTATTTTTAGTAATGCCTGTATGTCATATGAGATTCTGCACAATGTGTTTTGGTATGTTATCACGATTAACTGTCCGTAGAGACATGGAGTCGTGCAGGGATGGGCCTGGCCTTTGCAAGTGAAACTGGACAGCCAAACTCACCCCCGTGGAGCAAGCAGATGGGTCTGTCAAATGGTGCCTTGCTCTTTCTCTCCCTTTCATGCTCTTTCTCTCTGTCTCCGCTTTTCTCCTCTCTCTCATTTCCTCTCTGTCTTTTCTTTTCTTTCTCTTTTTTCTCTCTTTGTCTGTCTGTCTGTTTCACTCTCTCTCTCATAGCTGTTGTCAAGTGGTTCTGTGACACTTGTTTAATTATCCCTAAATGACCATAATCAATCATCCATTGCCATTGTGGCTATTTATGTCTCATTCTTTTCATTGTATGCATGCATGCATAGTCAAAACTGACAGATTAAGTCTTAAAAGTAAGACTTAAAAAAGTAAGACTATTAAATTCTTATTTAATCTTCTTCATTATTTAACAGAAAGATCTTCTCACAAACACTTGTCTTTCTAAGTGTGTGTAGCATTACTACACAGAAGCGTAACTTCTATTCACTGCTGTAGACTAAGGAACTATGGCTCTGATCCCCTTGATGTGAATGTGTATGTGTATGTGTGTGTGTGTGTGTGCGTGTGTGCGTGCGTGCGTGCGTCTGTGCATGTGTGTGTATGTCTGTGCATGTGTGTGTGTTTGTGTGTGTGTGTGTGTCCGACTCACTGGTCTCCGTTGCAGCCTGCACGTCTTTGGTGGAGTCCTTAAGCGACTCGTACTCCTTCTGCATCTTGGCTGCCTCTGCTTTAGTGTTGTCATCCTCGTCATTGAGCTTGCCTGGAACACGATCACAACGTCAGGTGCTGCTGTGCTTCACATAGCCTGCCAATCTCTTAATCGGTTTCTCAGGTTTGACTGTCAGAGTCCTTTTCTTCGTAGTTAGCACAGGCTAAATAATTACAAAGTGCTGCCTTACAATAAAGTGTCTAAGCCTTAAGACATTTCTTTCCTTTGATGTTTTGACCTGTTTTCGGCACTTTATTGTAATAAAATAATACCAAAAAAGTTTGTTTCTTTTTATGGTATGCCTGTTTTGTCACTGACATTTTTTTGTAATGCAACAATTTAAAATGATTTAGGCCATGTTTGCTGTCTCCCCTTTCTCCCCTTCCCTTGATTTGTTCTCTGAGTTACCCATGGGGCTAAACATTGGAATTTAATGAAGGAATTTGCAGACGCCACTTCTACGCCACTCTAATTAGTGAAGGCCCCAAGTACCTGTGGGTGGTGTCAGAACCGGGATCCCGAGGGACTTGCCCAGCTTGTTCTTCGTCTGCATGGCAATCATGGCATCCAGGTTCTCTGCAGAGAAATAGTCAATGTTACATTACATTACATCACACTGTGTTACATTATATTACAAAGCGGCTTAAGGAAGAAGTATGCTTCTGTGGACATGGCTGTGCAGAGATACGGATTTGACATTCTCATCCATACAGTTGCAGTACACTTTTGCTGTGTCATTTTTTTCAACATGCAGACATAGGGTAAGCTTTACACTTCAAGTCTAAGGTATTCTGTTTCTTCTGTGGAAAAACAGTGGCCGGGTTGACGTAATTTTTATCATGCG
Organism: Setipinna tenuifilis; assembly: GCA_030347295.1. NCBI lineage: Eukaryota > Metazoa > Chordata > Actinopteri > Clupeiformes > Engraulidae > Setipinna > Setipinna tenuifilis. The sequence continues at coordinate 13,738,957 of CM059280.1, read as the reverse complement.
AACACAAGCTTCTTGAAAGCCCGAGAGGGATGTCCCTGCTCTTGTAGCAACTGGTAGCTTGCTTCACCATTGGGGAACCACAAAGGACAGTTTTGACTGGGATCGGCTTGTGAGGGGAGGGACAAGGCTTGCTAATGTTCTTGTGACAAATGCAGCTCCCTGGATACGGTTGTAAAGTACAATTTTTGGAAGCACAGGATCTATAGTCAAGCCAAAACAAATTGTACACTATGAAAACTTGTCTGAAGGATATTAAAGAAAGGATTTAATAAATAGAGTTTAAACTATAACAAATATACTTGAGTGTTGCTACATATTCCAAGGACTACCATCAAACACACTGCAAATCGTGTAAAAGCCTTCCTCACCAAGAAGACAACTTGGCAGTGGCAGAGTGTACAAATAATTTTTGAATACAATGATTGTTATGCCAGTGAATATACTGGTACACACACATCTGCACACACATAGACAAGCTTACATACATATATGTTGCCATTGTTTGTATGTATGTATGTGTGTGTGTGTGTGTGTGTGGGGTGGGGTGGGGTGGGGGTGGGGGGGTTAAGGGGGTGTGCATAGAAGGGTGGGGGTGGGGTTATCACCATTGAACAGACTCAAACAGAGTGACAGGTGACTCATCCCTGTCACAATAGAGATGGCCGACGGGCCGTTACCAGGCAACACACAATTCCATGCCCCTGGTCACCATAGAGCCTTGACATTAAGCGGCTGGGGTTGCTGTGGAAACCCTGTTTTACGTAACGGGTCCCATGCATGATGTTATCTCTGTGCTATCTTAATGACTCTGCTAACCTCGTTACTGCTCTGAACACAGCATAAATAAATCACAGGGGTGGATAATTACTAAGGGGGCTCAGTGCACACAGAGGACAAAGCATCTGGGTCTGAAAGGGGGGGGGGGGGAGTCACAGGAAGCTGAGACAGGTGGGCAGGTTGGCCTTGCTGGCCAGCCATGCATGTAATGAGGGCTCACTGCACTGCCTGGAGCAGGAGAAGGCTCGGAGGTTGTTGTTGCCCACGGCCGTTTAAACTAACACACACTTACACACACACA